>JH597790.1:234899-248444 GCA_000173235.2 Hyaloperonospora arabidopsidis Emoy2
ATGACATCTATGACGCATGCAATCCGACCGGTGACTCTTGCTCCATAAAAAGAAATCGGTGAAAAGTGGAAGGATCGTTGCGCGAAGAGCATGCCGCTCATTATTCTAGACTTTACTAAGCGAAAAACTCGATTCAAACACGACGATCAATCGTGATTAACAGGCAGTGCCGGACCATACAGATAGAGAGAGATAAACGTGATGCATACAGGTGCGCGTTCGCTGACCTTATCGGCAGTTAAGTCTGATGCACCAGTGCTGCATACTGATGTGTCGTGCGAAATTGCTGGTAACTTAATGCAAAAGCGTTAACGACCGAGTAAACTTAAATTGTTGAATGTCGTCAGACATTAAACCGGGTAAATTGAAGCTGCAGTCTCGTCCAACATAATTGGACGTAGTTACGCCCTTGCAGCTGCCGCACCTGTCATCCACTGATTTCTCAGGCCGGTCTAGACGAGATCCGACGTAAGTAGGCACTTGCAGCTGCCGCGACATGTCTCCACTGATTTCTCAGGCCGGTCTAGACGAGATCCGGCGTAAGTAGGCACTTGCAGCTGCCGCGACATGTCTCCACTGATTTCTCGAACTGGTCGAAGCGGATTCCGACGTAATTACGCCCTTGCAGCTGCCGCACCCATCATCCACTGATTTCTCAGGCCGGTCTAGACGAGATCCGACGTAAGTAGGCACTTGCAGCTGCCGCGACATGTGTAAGTAGGCACTTGCAGCTGCCGCGACATGTGTAAGTAGGCACTTGCAGCTGCCGCGACATGTCTCCACTGATTTCTCGAACTGGTCGAAGCGGATTCCGACGTAATTACGCCCTTGCAGCTGCCGCACCCATCATCCACTGATTTCTCAGGCCGGTCTAGACGAGATCCGACGTAAGTAGGCACTTGCAGCTGCCGCGACATGTGTAAGGCACTTGCAGCTGCCGCGACATGTGTAAGTAGGCACTTGCAGCTGCCGCGACATGTCTCCACTGATTTCTCGAACTGGTCGAAGCGGATTCCGACGTAATTACGCCCTTGCAGCTGCCGCACCCATCATCCACTGATTTCTCAGGCCGGTCTAGACGAGATCCGACGTAAGTAGGCACTTGCAGCTGCCGCGACATGTCTCCACTGATTTCTCGAACTGGTCGAAGCGGAATCCGACGTAATTACGCTCTTGCAGCGGCCGCACGAGTCATGCCATTCCTATTCGATGATCAAACAATTCAACATTTTCCGTTTTGAGCGGTACCAATCGAATCTCTATACTGAGTGTACAAACCTCAGTCATGAGGTCAGCATGCACTCGGATCCCGGTCATCATTGCCGCCGCACTCCTCGCAGAATCCGCGAGCTCAGGACCAGTTACTTGGCTGTCTGGTCTTCTTGGCTCGGCCAACCGAGCGCCGAGTGCACCTTCGGTTCTACGAGCAAGTCCGGTCATCAGTTCTCATCGATTGGATTCCACGACCAGTGCGGTTATTGAGGAGGTAAAAGGATTCCACCGAAATATTGCTGACACCTTGGCGGATGTTGCTACGAGTGAGGAGTCGTTTAACAATCTCGAGAAAGCCCATTTCCGCCACCTGGCTCGGGCCTTGCCGGGAAACGTCGATGCATTGGCCACCTCTAAGCATCTCGAAACCCAGCTGCGCCAAAAATCGGTGGAACTGCGATTCGGCGAATTGGACCTGAAAGACCATCAGGAGGCTCTAGACGCTTACATAAAAAGCACGGAGTTCAAGACCTGGCTTGATGACGCGTTCGAACAAGCTTCGTCACCACGCATCGTGTACCAGACTCTCTCAGAGCAATTCGGTGTCCCAGAAGCTGTCGCAATCGCTCAGTTCCACTTTCAGCAGCGATGGTGGAGCAGTGCAAGAGAAAAAGGTAAGATGTTGCAGAGAGCGGAGTTTGACGATTGGTACGAACGCGGAATTGGATCGTTTGACGCGTTGCTCGCACACTTGTCTTCTGCCGATAATATAGTCAAAGCTAACGGAGCAGATGATGAGCTTAGAAAGCGATTCCCAGCAGCTTACAGGGCCCGTACTTCTTTTGCAACTTATGGGATCCGCATACCGGTGTCGACGTGCAAAATGGTCGCGAATAGGTACAGAATATACTACAATGCGAGGAGTAAGGAAGAGAATAAAGGCAGGTCCTATACTGGCTAAGATAATCGTTTAGCAGTCGTTTAAACTTTCACTTCTGTCCTGTCAAAATAACGTTACTTTCTTGTCCTTACAAAATTGCGTCACAGCTGCGAAACAACTGAGGATGTAACGCCACGAAAAATCTAATTATTTGTTGATTCGCCTGTGTGTTGTAGTTCAGCGACAGCCAAAATGATCAAGGGGGATAAAACAAGCAACTTGCTTAAAAAAACAAGTGGGATAGCTTACAAGCGTGAAACGGCCAATCATAACATGGAATACGTAGTAGTCTGCTTAGATAGAAATAACTAGATTATTAAAAAGCTATAGAAACTGATCTAACATAGAGATTTGCCCCAGTAGCCGCGCGAAGTATACCTGGACGCGCGTGAAGGGTCGCAGCCCGACAAGAATATTAGCAATTACGACAGAATTAGCTCCTGTACAACGAAAAATATAGTAGCGATATGAACGGCGATAAAACAGTAAATGAGAATCATGCAGCCTGGGAGCCCCAGCAAGATTGGTTGACATGGTCGTCAAAGGAGTGCCGCTTCTGATCGCGATTCCACCTACACCTGCTTAGTGGAATCAAGCAAGCAGGTGAGAGTACGGCACGCTAGTACACTCTTGTCAGAAGTCATGGTTCACATTTCGTTCTTTAAGGAAGGTAAACAAGCACATAAGCACAGCCCACTCGTTTAGCTGACCTTTGTCTGAGAGATGATTCTTCAGATGGTCGGGTGCGATGGTATCCTCCCTGTGCACAGCGCATCCACACCTTCCTTATAGCTGGAGGGTGACCCCATTTAGCCGACATTAGTACAGCAATCGCAAAGCATTTTCCATGCATACGCGTGAGCAGCTTCCTTTTGCCAGCTCCAAGTTGTCAGAGGTTCCTGCCGGAAGGGGATTAGAGGGAGACCAACTAGTGTCACTCATTATGGTGTTTTAAGGGATGGATTTTAAGGAAGGGTCCGTGGAGGCAAGGATGTAACGAAATCGCGAATTGGCTGCTGTATTGTAGGTATAGAGAGAGTTGTACGGACCAGTTTTTTTTTTGGGGGCGGTTCACAATCTTGTAGGCTATCCACTGATTTTGCGGCTATCCACTTGTTTTTTTAAGCGAGTTGCTTGTTTTTTAGGATTCCCCAATAATTTATGAGACTGCGTGGCATTGGCTCAGGATTTCGGGGCTCGATCAGGTCATTGACTAAGATAGTTGAATATCATTGGCTGCAGGTGATCCAGAAAAACGAACTATTTTGATGACCACGACGAGCTTCGAAGTAATACTGGAAAAACTCTTTCTTTAAGACTCAAATTCGCACTACGAAATGAATGCTTAGGGCGTGTTTATAAAGGTAATTGAAAGATTCGTTGAACCTCTCATCGAACCTCTGATTGAACCTTTGATTGAGTCAAAGTACCTACCCTAGGTACTTGTAAAAACGTAATAAATAGCGGAGCGATTAAGTGGTCTCGCTACTTGAAGTGTGCTTGATCAATTCCAAGATAAGACCTCTGTCTTTATGGACATATGCTCATGTCAGCGACTTCGTAAGGTTTTGAGTTGTGCCAGCCCAGCTGTAACGTATAAAAGACCCCAACAACAAATGACAGCTTCTACCGATCAATTGCTTATCTAGTGATAGTAGAAGGAAGTGTTATAGGGAGCTACTGTCGGTGTGATCTTCGGTCGATTTATTGATTTCAGAGCTGTGTTATCCAGCACAACATTCCCGATGCAGCGACGCCTTTGCACGTTTGGCGTGCGTGCTTATGCAGCTCCCGAATTTTTTTCCAATCGTGTTGATTTGTGACAACGACAAGATTGATCAAAGTGACAGAATATTGAAGCAAAATCGACTGTGGCTAGCTGTTTATAATCTCATATATGTCACTGCTTTTGTTATGTAGTCTATTATGGGGTGTACTCGTATGGTTTCATCTCAAGCATGGACATGCTGCAGCGTCTATCGATGTTGGGACTCAGTAAGATACATGAACTAATAGATCTTGATTGAATACAAGCTTACTGCATCCGCTTCACATAATACAGATATGTGACACTAAAAAAAAGAGCAAGTCGTGACCCGCCTGCTTTATCCTTCGTCAGGCCTCGCTTACTTTTGCTTTAATCATATCACTGTTTTGCTGTGTGTGCACGTGGAGATCCAATTGCACCTCATTTATAAGCTTGGTAAACGTGGATCAATCGAACGTAAGAAACAAGAACAGCAGGACGTATTCTGTCACGCTATTTACGCCGAATAGCAGTACAGCTGCCCAAGACCACCTTGACACCATGATCGACATCACATGAGTCTAACACACTGCAAGTGCTGCCGCGAATAAGGCCACTGCACGCTAGGCCGAGTTCTTCGAGCCACAAATTCGGCTTTGGCGGGACACCTCGTCTCAGTGAGAGAGAAACATCTGGTGGCGGTGTCGCGGACGGCGAGCACAAGCACAACGAGGTGGTGGTGACCGTCATTATCCTGAGCTGTTATTTTCGTGGTCGTTAGCGGATGGAGTTCGGTAACGCCTGAAGAAAATGGACGGTAAATGTGTGAACTAATAGGTTTTTAAAGGTGCTTTACAAACAGCGCCGTTCGTTGAACTCTCTTCGAACATCGGGTAGAACCTCTCGTCGAAGCAGTATTTCAAATAGTAGTTAGAATGCCGCTCAAATACTTTATAAACACGCTTCGAAGCTTCTACGAGCTTCTTCGGCCGAAAATAGACTTATATGAGAAGGTCATACAAAATGCTGTGAAGTTTCGTACGTATAAGTTTGAGCAAAAATATAGGGTAATTATATTTTTATCCCCCTGAAACCAAAACAGTGCGTACTTTACAACTTATATAGCGTTAATATATCGAAACTGTATCGATCTGCCCTATGCACCGCCATTCACTCCATGACACTGCAACTCCCAAAAGTATCTGCACAAAGATTGGTGGAGTCCGGTAAGTTCTTCGAAGTCAAGTATCCGTTAAAGAAAGGAGATATTTATGGACCTGCAATCAACGCGCGCGCGCTCAATTTTAACTTTCGATCTCAGGTCCGACTACAAAAGGGGAAACGATCGTTGTATGCGATTGATCAAGATAATAAAAATATGCTGCTGTCGAGAAAAAGACCAATACACAATGCACATGATGCGATTACAGACTCATCCCGCGACATATCGACGTCTTCAAGCTGTGGAAGGTGACTTTACATGAAGGAGCAAACAACTATGCCATGTACAAAGACCTCGACATGCATACTCGTGCTAGATGTCTACCAATTGAGGATGATAGATAAGGTGTGCGGCTAATAGGAAAAACCGCTCCCCTTCGACAGGAGGATCCGGACATCTACAGCGTAAGCCAGGACTTATACAATTACAATCCAAATGGACGCAAGAGTATGTAAAATGGGGGTTTGCCGATTAAGTGCGGTATACGAGCTGTAAGTGAAAAACTACCCCTAAGATCTCAGTCTTGACTAAAGGGACATATGTGCAGCTTGATGGTTGCAAATCCTCAATCCATCGACCATAGCCGTGCTGGTCATCAGCTTCCTCTTTCTCACGAACATTCAGCTCAGTTTTTTTCAGCTCTAACCTAAAGTGTTATTCTGGATAAATTTTACATCAACAATCATGCGGCGCGTGACGTTGTACACCGCGATGTATTATAAAACATAGAAAAACAACCCTTTTTGACTTGGGGGGGGGTAGTAAAAGGGGTGGTGGTAATATCAATACCCTACTGATACTGATTTTTTATTGGTGCAAAAAAAGTAAGCTAAGGAAATTATCAGTTCGATACACGAACTTAAACCGGTTCGGAAATATTATCCAGTAGCGTAAATACATCGAATCGGATATATCATAATAAACCATGTTAAAGCCATTTTTGCGACGATTCATGCGCGTCGTTGCAGCTTCATAACATTGAAGTTCTGCGAGTTGGATATAATAAGTCAAACTTAGGCCCCATTTTACTGGGTGCCGCTTTGGTGCACGACCGCTGGCCAGATGCTTCTGCAAGCATTTCCTTGATAACCAATCTGCCTACGATGTCTATCGTTGTTCTACGATTCTTCTGCTTGCGTACAGAGTGAGGATCGCAAATGGGGCTGTGGAGACCACATTCGGGCGGCTAACTAGCCAGAATGCATTAACATAGTCGCCTTTCACTCCCCTATCTTAATATTCACCGAGACGCTTGTGTAGTTAAATCAGAGAGTGAGGGTAGAGTCCATGTTGGACTGGAGTTGTCATAGCGGACACTCATTTCCTGGTCACGCCCCAGCTGCCAGTTGTAGAAGTTATTGTGCGGAATGGGTTGTGGTCACACTAAGTTCTAGAAGGTTCTTTGTAGGAAATAGCGCAGGATAGAGCATAAATCAATTTTCGATCGATATAACCATTGACGAGGCCCCCGGCGGCGGGGGGGGGGGCGCGTCTGGCCCGCGTTTCAATAAAGGCGTCATTTGTTACTATCTACAGTCCAGTACCCCGGAAGCACTCAATTGCATGGATAGAGTGTCACACGCAAGTTCGACGGGACTGAGACGCAAGGCAACGCAAGCTTATCACACAAGTTGATGGGACTGAG
Source organism: Hyaloperonospora arabidopsidis Emoy2 (assembly GCA_000173235.2). Classification (NCBI taxonomy): domain Eukaryota; phylum Oomycota; class Peronosporomycetes; order Peronosporales; family Peronosporaceae; genus Hyaloperonospora; species Hyaloperonospora arabidopsidis. The sequence continues at coordinate 241,666 of JH597790.1, forward strand.
GTGTATCTTGGACTCGAATCTAGTTATTTGACTGGGAAAGAATTTCGAGCGACGGGCGGATATTGCCCAAGAGTCATGCGGCTTTAAGTGGACAGAGAACGTCAAGACTGACGTCTTTGGGGAAGTGCTTGACTGGTAATGCGAAGCTCTACTTCGACAAGCAAGTCGACTCTTGGTGGGATGTGCTACCAACTTTGCAATACGTGGTACAGCGTATAATTCAAGACTAACATCACTGCGGCTTAAGAGATTTAGCTATTCACGGCAAGGAAGAAAGCCTAGCGCTCGTGTCCAGAGCATTGCATCTGCCTCGTCGCAGTCATGATACGGCTGGAAGGGGGGCGAGCAGCAAGTTCTCGGCAACATCGTACGTTAAGCATCACCCAAGATATCGACGATATCAATGGCAAAGTATCAAACTCATCGCGTCAATTACCCGTGCATGCAGAAGAACTTGTGCACTTTGAGCAGAGGGTCGATCATGAAATCTAGGTCAAGGCACGCTTTAAAAAAGGTGATGTCGTGCACGTGGAAGACTCTGCGTTGCGGAAGGAGACACGTACCTGCTATGGATGTGGAAAGGTAGTACACGTCAAGGCTGATTGTTGAAACAAGAAGAATGGCATCACAAACGGAGGACATTGGGGAAAGGGCAATAGTAATATTGTGCTCGTAATTGGCAAATGAACAAGAGCTCGCATCGTGCCAAGTGGGACCCGACAATGGAAATTGACGATAATACTGATCGTTAAGCCTACGACTGGATTCTGGACAACGGATCCATCCTCCACCTATTCAACGACCCGTCTCTGCTACAGGACTTAAAAAGATGTGAACATGGATGCCGCCTGGCGGATGGTTAGCTAATGAAGCTGTAGCCTGACAGTAATACTGTGGTAGCAGAAGAGCAGCAGCGAAAAGTGACTCTCACTGAGGTCTCTTTCGCGTCAGAACTCTCTCGCAACATCAATTCTTAGGACAAGCTCGAGCGCAAGGGTTTTAGTATCGTATATGATGATGCTCTGCGCAAGCTAGTGAGGCGCGGTAATGGTGAAGTCGTGTTCGACATATCAATGAAGAGCAAAGCTCTATACATAAGGAAATTGGGCTCATTACGCATTTAATACTCCAAGCTTCATTCCAACGGTGGTCCTGACTCACGATATGACGGACGAGTCGACTATGGATACGCATCTTGGATGACGGTATCACTCTCATCAGCGTCTAAGTTATTTGTCCTACGACACGGTTGAACGCATGGCAAGGAAGCCAGCGTCGAGCATCACGCTTACGAACCGTTTAACGCCGACGTGTGTCTTGTGCGCTGAAGGAAAGCAAACCATGACTGAGCATTCGCGCAATGAAACGGGATCCCACTAGCCAATAGACTGTATCGGTGGCTTCATCTGCTTGTATCTTAAGGATCTGATGACACCAAGGGGTCGAATTGGAAACCTGTATTTAATTATCTTTGTGGATCATAAGTCAAACAACTGCCACTTTTTTCTCATCAGGGCCAAATCCAGCGGCGAAGAAGTTTGGGCATTTCTATGCCTTTTTTTTAGCTTCTGTTCGACTGTTGCGTTTACGTGCTACGAATCGACGGCGGAGGCGAGTACAAGAACGTTGACCTTTGCAGGTCTACAGGTGTTGTAAGACAAATCACGAGGCGCGGATCAAGCTTCATATGACATAGAAGAGATAATGCACCGAATGTTGTTGAACATGGCTCACCCTATGATTTCTGCAATTCGAATGACATTGACGTTCTGGGGCGATGCAATCGAGTATGCATCATACATGTTAAATCACGACCCATAAAGCGCCAATGAAAAGTGTGCGTCACCGATGCTGATAAAGCGTGCGCCTGATTTGCGCAATATTGGGGCCTTTGAATTTGTGTGATCTGTTTAATTCTACCCGCGCAAGCATTAACTGGCGAATAGATCTTAAGTCGGTGTTATTATTGTGGTGGAGTGAGTTCTCAAAACTGCGTGTTGAGCCCCCAGAACACTCACTGCGCCGGACTGCCGACTTACGGGGGGGGGACCCCGATTTCGCATATGGAACTTGACTCACCTTGTGTACCCGTCGGCTGGCGGGTTGCACTCTGCGGTAGACTTGTGCGTAGAGGAAGATGTCTCGGTCTTGAAAGATGTAGACCTGGACCCCAAGTGGATATGCATCACTGGGTGGGCCGGTAGGTGGCCACTCGATCGACCCAGTCTAGAGTGGACTTATAACCAAGTTCTTCTGGTAGCTTGTCGCTTCTGGACTTTTCCTTGTTGTCTCGGGGGTGTTAACCTCCTCGCCTTTACTTTGCCCCCTAACCGTGTGGTAGAGAGACCGCTTCCGATAGTGGGTCGTGAGTGGGGTGTTGCTACTGGACGAACCCACAGGCGAAATACTTCCTGGGGTTCTATTCGCACTTGAGTCTTACCTCACATCTGTCTCGACGGGGGGGGGGCAAAACATCTTCCTTCTCTGGAACAGGCGGGTGGCAAGACCCAAGTTCCTTTACGCAGGACGAAGTCGAGACTAACCCACAGGCGAAATACTTCCTGGGGTTCTATTCGCACTTGGGTCTTGCCACGCAACTATCTTCGACGAGGGGGCCAAAGGGTATCCCTTCCCCAGAACAGGCGGATGGCAAGACCCAATTTCCTTTAAGCACGACGAAGTTGTGCCACGTAGATCGCAAATTGAGTAGTACTTAATATCGTCCTATCCTTTAACTTCTTTACTCTATCCTTGCCTTATGCTCTGGCTCTTTATGTGACTGGTCAGGAGCAGCCGAATCTCGAAGGACCTTGATCTACCAATGAGGGACCGAGGTCTACAGATGAGGGACCGGGTTCACCGATGAGGGACTGATGTATATCGGTGAGGCACCAAGGTCTACCAAAGAGGGACCGGGTCCACCAATGAGGGACCGAGTTATACCCTTGGGGACCGGGCCCGCCAATGAGGGTCTGTAGTCATCTTCTTTCAGTACCGCTTAACCAGTACCCGGGAAACGGTCTTTTTCTTGATAGGTTCTGCGATTACCTATTCTCTGAGGTTTCAACCACTTTCGTGATCCCTTCTAGCAGGCACCCATTTACCTGAAGGTGACCCCATCTCCCTTCATCGCGATAGCTACCGGGTCCAGTATTTTTCATAAGCCCTTCACCACAATACCGAGTCCACCAATGAGGTACCGAGGTCTGCCCAACGAGGGACCGAGTCTACTGATGAGGAGCCGCGGTCTACCCCGGGGGGCCGTGGTCTACCCCTATGGACCGGTCTTCTTAAAGAAGGACCGTGGTCGACATCCTTCGGTACCGTTTAACCGGTACACTGGTAATGATCTCCCCACCGTTCTTCTGCAAACCCCGCTCGTTCCAAGTTCGTGTCTTCTCCGTGGTCCCCTTATCTCCGGTACCTTCGATTCACTGGACCGTAGGTCCACCACTTTTGAGAAGCACTTTACCACATTAGTGAACGCAGTGCAAAAACAAAGGATTACAGTGTAGTTATTCAAAAGAAGAATACGGTTGTGGTTACACATTACGTTAATGACATAGAAACCATGAGCGATGTGCAGAACATCCATCTGCAGAGAGCGCTTGAGAACATTGAAGACCAAGCAGATGCTTCAGCGTCGACATGCCCAAGTGAAGCCGTCTAGGTATTGGCCCTGAAAATTCGAGCTGGGAAGAAGAAGTCAAATGCATGGACGCGTGCTTCACACTGGAATCGAGCGGCAACAAAACAAGCGCAGTTTTCTGGTGTTCAGGAGGAGCCAGAACGTGAAGAGATTGCCGTGCGTCACTTGTACGATCGCAACCACGATAATTACGGACAACCGACGTGCATCAGCAAGCGCGAAGGGATGGAAGGAGACCATGCGTGAAGAGATAGAAGCACTCGAAAGGAGCAAAGTGTGGTGTTTGGTCAAGAGACCCTTCGGCAGTAACGCATGGCACACCAAATGGATGTTTAAAGTGAAGACAGATGCGCACGGCAATCTCGAGCGGCTCAAGCTCGACTTGTTGCCTGCGGTAACGAGCTAGTATTTATGTGCTGACTGCCAAATCACTTCCTCAGCAGTAATGGGTATGTAAAATGTTAAGGTGTACTTGATCTTGCAGCAACATGGGTAGTGCCCGATAAGCACGGGGATATATCCAATCCTAATGTGAAGGCGGACAAAGAGTCCCACCTGAAGATACTTTTACAGGTGCCACCAGGCATGTATATTCAGAAAGCGACTTTAAAAGATTTTGAGGTGTCAATTAAGAAGGAGTTTTCTCTGGAATTGTGCAAGAGCTTGTACGACCTCAAACAAGCCGTAGGGATATGAAGTCATCTCCTGCATGCAAATATATGCGGCGCAGGCTTCAAAAAGTGCGTGGAGGACATGTGCCTCTACTGGAAGAGGGACGATAAGGACATTGTTTTTTTAGGTGTGTACGTAGATGACCTACTTGTACTGGTACTGGAGTGGGTTGACAAAATTCTTCGCAAGCCTCGCAATTTTTTTTTCTAAGCCTCGGCGAAGTGAGCAAGTGTCTCGGAACAAGATTGGTGGTTGACGATAATGGCATCTATGTTGTGGACTAGGAGGAGTATATAAAGGACTTACGACGTGATAATGGACTCTCAGATGCCAACTTGACACTTGCGCCAATTGGTACTGACTGTATGAGATGCATCCAAGTGGCAGTGCGTTCCTTGAGGCCAAGGGAACAAATGGATCACCTACAGTCATGGATTTCAAGTCGCTGGTGGGGTCGCGCGATGCACGCAACCTGACATTCTATTTGCAGTTCATATGGAGACAGGACAGACACACCAACCGCGCTTCACGATTGAAAGCTTGCGAAACAAGTGGCACGCTACCTTAAGGGAACGAAGATGATAAAAATCTACATTAGACCTAACGAGAATGGGAATTCGTCGGTTATACTCGCGAGTTACAGCGACACTGTAACGGGGTGAGCCCGTTACATTAAATTGGTACGAATGTATCAATTTTGAATATTATCTATTTACATGATATTCAATCAACACCACTTGAGAAGAGGTGATGTTGGCAGAATATTACCTCCAGGGGTAATATTCTGGGGTGCTCCACTTTTGGTTGAAGTAGATACAACATCAACCGAATTAACCACCAATCGCTGCTGGACGCGCGCAATGGGTGGTGAGCAAGAAACCCATATAGGAGGTTTCAGTTTAGTATAGTTAGATCAAGACAAAGACGATTTACAAAGAAACGTAACTATATTAAATACAGTTCTACTTTTTCCTTAAACAGAGCTTTCTAGTTGTGTTTACTTTGCTGCGCTTCCTCACGTCACGTGTACGTGACGTCGGGAGCACACGACCTTGTGTTCAGTCAACACAAAGGCGTGCCCCGTTACAGAAAAGACACAAGAAGTAGCGATGGCGCCAGCCCAATTTCTGAGGAATATACCACAGCACGCATGCGCCTTCGGGCACTCCCAGAAAAAGAGTAGTGAATTCTCAGGTGCCTCTTGACACTACTGCAATAAAAAGCAGCTTTTTCCGTGGGACGCCCCGCGTGATAGATATTGAGTCGCTTGGTAGCGATGCAATACGCCAGTCAAGTTTGAAAGCCGGAGAGCCCGTTGTCATGCTTCCAGAACTCGGAAGGAAGCTGATGGGCCGCCTCCCGTAGCCATGTATATGTGCTGATAACCGAATCCAATAGCTCCAGCAAGGGTTGCAATGGGAGGGTAAGCAGGCGTTTGTGGAGCTAAAACGCTTGTCCATCGATTGACTAACGTATGAACCACTTGGGAACCGTATGGGGAACCGTCCACGCGCACTGATGATGGTGAGAGTGTGCGTACAAGACCACTCCGTGCTGCCTGAGGTGCGTAGCCCAGCTTAAACGCGTACCGTCCGACTCCGTGTCAAGCTCCGGTAGCTCCGTCTCAAAGTACCAATTCAGCTTGTCGGCGGCCTGCTTCAAGCGAAACCAGACCAACATTTGACAGCGAACGACCTCTGCGAGTACCTACTATGCAGCCTCGGCGCTCAGTCAACCATTCGAAGTCATGACGAAACGGGGGGGTCGAATCGACAAAACAGACTCCAGACCCAGTTCCGACCGATTCGGGTAATCAAGTGACGCCAACAAAAATGAAGTCGCCCATCGTCGTAGTTTGGGCTGGAATACGTAACACCCCCCGGCCGCGACGGTGGGTGGATGATGGTGGGTATGCACGTTTGTGAGTGATTTGTTTTATGTTGCAATAAATATTTATAAAACAACAAATTTGTCGAGACGATTTTTCGGTCTCGACAAATTTATGGTGCTTATGAACGGGTTTATAAATGCGATTTATCGGGGTGCTATAAACACCATTTATAAACTCGGTTTATCGGGGTTTTGGTAGTCACCCATTTGTGTGGATTTTGTACAATGTTTACGAGGGCGGGGAATATAAATAGCTCCCAAGATAGCATGCGAAGATTATTGGTACAATACATACCATTGGGCGCTGTAAGTGTTGCTTATGTTGTGCATTGCACGGATTATTGGCACAGGAGCCGAGGTGCCAAAAATGTTGCAGCATAAAGCCGTGTGTGATGGTCGACAATCTATAGACTAGCTACGTGCAACATCATGCGAGCGCGAGGGGCCGTAGCGCGAGACCCTTGTCCGCCAAATAAAGGAACTGTGTTGGTGATGCCAATTTGCTCCTGTAATTTGGATAATGACTTGTGCAATCGAGGAGGCGATCGGTTGTAAACCATGCGATGGT
>JH597801.1:0-23143 GCA_000173235.2 Hyaloperonospora arabidopsidis Emoy2
AGCTATGTGGAGAGGTGGACTCCCTTATATGGTCGGCTACTAAGTTATCGGCAAAGAAATTGTAGATCGTAAGTACCTGTTCACGATCAGTGGCCACTGCTTCATGACACAATAATTTGAGCCCGGTTTGTATCGATGGCATGTCGAGTGCCTTTATCGTTAGGCAACTCGCATGGTACAGATTTAAGGAACACATCCTTAAATTCTATCAAATCCTCATATAAATGATTTGCCTGAAGCGACTACAAAGATTGAGACCTGTATCGCTCAATTTAAGTCTTCTCTTCGAGGCCACCTTGGTCCATCGATGAGATGCTGAGAACCCGTGCCATCTCAGTAAAAACTACTGCCGACCGGCTGTCGGTCACGTACTCGTCCTCTGCAAAGAGTATACAGATCTGCTTGACTTTACCATTACGCAGATCTCGCAAGAACCGTTTTGGTTCTAGCGTGTGTAACTGAGTGATCTCCGAATTTAACTTCGGAGGCGCGATCAGATCAATTGTATAAGCGCCTACACTTGACCCATAATTAACCAAGACATTCAATGTCTCGGTTCCATCCTGGGAATCTATTTCCACAGGCTTCTGGGGACCTATTCCCTCAGGTTGGTGAGGTCCCATAGCCTCACCAGTATCTGCTTAAAGAGTTTCTCCGTCACGACGTCTTCTAGCTGTGGTTGCGCTACCACAGCCAGTTCCTCTACGGTCGACTCTCACGTCGACCTAGGATCATCATGTTGCCATGTGTGGGCAACGGGTTTATTCTTTCATGGGTGTCGCCCGCTAGGCGTACACCCATGTCTCGATCCACTCGACTCGTTCGAGTGGTGAACATTCGGTGCTGCGTGTGCACCCGCACATCCGCCGAAAGCTTCCTCCACAGTGTGATTGGTCGTCACACTGTGATCTTGTGCAGTCGTACTAACGACCGCACCACAAGTGAGTCCATCGCACTCACTCCCAGTACATCCACACGCTTATGGACGCTCCAAGACGTTCATCAGATGGCCATCTGATGAACAAGTGCCAGGCATCTTCAAGGACAGCAACGCCAATGCTTCCTTCTATACTGTCGCATAGTTGATTTCGTTCGCCTTCAGCGTTCGACTGGTGAAATTAACTGGCCAGTACATGCCATCATATTCTTGGATCAGGGTCGCTAATGTGACCCACTTGCAGGCATAGACCACAATAACTGGAGTTCAATCTGGGTCGAAATGTCTTAACGACAGAGTTGTTGCGTATTCGCTTTGAACATAGTGAAAGTAATTGTAGCCTCTTTCCATCGATATTCTTTTTTCGTCTTCAGACTGCTAGTCTTTATCCATGCGCTGAGCCCGGCCAATCTCGTGTAAATCCGCTTCTCGAAATTCATACAGCACAGCCGCATATATCACGCAGTCCTCAATGAAACGGGGCTGAAGTAGTTCAGACTTCCGAAAAAAAGATTGCATTGCCGCAACGTGCTAGGAAATGGGATGTTGACCATCGATTCTAAGTCCTTTAAGTGCGCTTCGAGACCATCGTACTGGACCTGATGTACTAAATAATAGACCTTGCGATAACTCCAAACACGCTTTGTAAGAACGATCGACAAGTTCCATTTATTGCAAGTTCCTATCAATCTCTCCACATTCTTACATATACAATCCCACGTCCTTGCCGGGATAAGAATATCGTCGATGAACGATCTTCGCCCCAGTATGGATGATTGCCGATCCATATTCAGTTTACCTTCTTTGTACTTGTCTATCCTCCCTTCTGAGAGCGAACGTTTGGCGATCTTGAGGTATCTATAGATCCATATTCAGTTTACCTTCTTTGTACTTGTCTATCCTCCCTTCTGAGAGCGAACCTTTGGCGATCTTGAGGTATCTATAGAGTGCATGGTCAACTAGACGTTGGTATATATGAAGCGCATTCTTTAGTCCGAAGGAAATTTGAAGCCATTCGAAAATTCCGAATGGTGTGATGAACGTTGATATCCACTTTCTCCACTTGCTCTTTTCCACAACCCAAGAAATCCTCTTGCCATGTCCAACGAGCAGTACCAAAGGGCTTCGTTTCGATCTTCAAACAGATCGCTGACCAATGGCAGTAGTTAAACCATCAAGCAAATTTACTATCCCACTCTGCGATAGTAGATGCATAGACGAATGTTGACTCTATTATTCTTGATGACCACCATTATAAGAAACGCCCACGATGAAGTAAAAGGCTGGATAATCTTCGCCGTCAAGAGCCCTTTGATGAGACCGAAAATTTTTCTCCCGATACTTGGGTTCTACTGGCCGAACTCTTTGCGCTATCGGAGAGGCTGTGATTGCATCTGTATCACAAGTCACGCCGCATGCTTCTAGAATTAACGCATTGACTTCCCTCATGAGGACAAGACGTCCATTTCAAATCAGCGCTCTGAGCTTTCTGCTAATCTTCCGTGAGCAGGACATTGGGTCATCGATCAGAATGTCGTCAATAGTCACATCTTCTTTCAATGCCGCTACTTCCGGCAGTACTTCTATATGATGCTCTACATCCTCAGCAAACAGATCACCGCTCTCGTGATATTAAACTTGTGTCTCTGTGATCTTGTTTTCCTCGACATCTGACGGCATCTCTATATCTGGGGCTACCTTCATTTTTGCATTACTATTTTTGACTAGTTCACCTACCGGATTGGGACTATTTCTGCACGACCCATAGTCTGGTGGTTGGAGATCGATCCTGCGAAATTCATTGTTGTCGGCCAAAGCATCTCGTCATGCGAGGTCAAATCAGCAATATCGACCTGTCCTTCTGTTGAAATGTCAGCGTCTTTCTCGTGAGGTCTTCCTTCAACATCCTGCTGTATCTTCACTGTGTTTACTGGTGGCACGTCCTTGATCTGGCGGTCGGTCGTTTCATGATCTGCTCCAGAGTGACATATTTACGATGTTCCACAAGTGGTCCGATCCATTCTTGAGGTGGGTCATTTAGTCGATCCACTATAGCTACATATGCCAGCGTTTGCCATTTTTGATATCAGCGCGACCCCACTGACACATAGCATGGAATTTTGGTATCATATCGCCTCTCATCTACATTTTCGATATGACAAGTGTGATCAGAATGATCTTATGATCGCTGAGATTGGTCATCGGGAAACATGTCTTCCTGCCGGGTCCTGCGATCACTGTTGGTACCCAAGTCGGACCTCTCGTACCCACAGCTTTGCGTTAGCATTCTCGATCTCGACCTTCACGCTCTTGAGTCTCCGGTCGATATTGATACATGTTGATATATCGCTATAATATTCTGTATCTTCGAGTTATATGCATGACACTGTTCAGAGCGATGAAAACGAACCTCATCCGGCAGACATAGTGTACCGTCGGCCACATCGAGCCGTACCTCGGCGGATACCATGAAATCCATACTCGAAAACGCTTCTTCATATTGATCTCCCACCCAAACATCGAAACGTTATATACTAGTGATCCAGCGAGAGTGACCTTGATCTTAGTGCATCCTGTCGTCATGTAAATATTCGCCAACCCCTATACATTCTTGTCGTTGACTTTTGTCGATAACACCACCAATCTTACGAGTAAAGGCGGTGCCAATGATGAATAATTCAGCACCAGAATCGAGTGGCAGGGTCGCTCTTTCGTTTTTTAACTTGCTAATTGATCTCGCCTGCTTGAAACATATCCCAGGCGCGTATTTCTAATAGTCGTGAATTCCCCACGAGCGAGTTCGATCTCCATCGTTGGTTCAGACGCGAGTACTCATTGATCTTCTTTGAACTAGAAATTTTAGGAAGATATTGTTATTTCAATTCAGATATAATCGATTTCATAGCTTGCTGCATATTCTCGAAAATCCATCTGTCTTTTTCCACAAATGGGAAATATCAGAGCCTAGAACGCTCGGCTCGTACCATATTCCTATCTGGCGAGCGACCTAGTTTAGCTTATTCTCGACATTCAACATCCCTTCATGTTTAGTGGGTACATACCAGAGGCGGATAATGTTATAGAACTCCCCCATCAGGCATTTCCCTGGTTCATGCATCGCACCACAAGCCCGGTATACTAAGAACCAATTGTCGGAGGGATGTCCGTTGCGACTATAAATTTAGCGCGTGAGCCGTTTCCAACATACCAGATCGCCATGTTTGGTCGATTCGCAGTAAGTTCACGGCTTCGTGGGTATACCGAGTCCCCGAAGATCTTGGCGATTGGTAGGGCCCGTCGACTTCAGGCGTGCCGAAGGGTCCCTCGTTTGCTTTTGCTGATCGGGAGCAGTGGTTACATGGATCAATCTCAAATGATCCCTTGGTTTCGATCCTATGAAGTCAGATTCGGACACAAACCTACTTATCGTCCGTTAGGGTCGCCTTCACTGCTCGCGCAGGTTCAGATGGTCCGGAGTTGATGCCACCTTCCGCCGAAACTTGGACAATCCCATCATTGCCTTCCCATGACGTAGACTCCTTCCTTGTTACTCACACAGCGTCATTTACATCGTTGCTGCGTCTTTCACATGCCAGAGCATTAGTTGGTGGGTGAGATCTGGATCGTCCAGAGTATCAATAAGATATTCGATATGTTCCTTGCACTCGGCTGGATATCTGGTCTTCACAGGTATCTTCGCTTGAATTCCAATCATGTTGATATGGTACATATATCCGAAAGGCATTTTGCCAGGTATTTTCTTCACGTGGTAGAACTGCCGTCTTACCTATACTCCATGTACAGAATTCTGCACCAAGAAAATCCCCATTAGATTCTTCCATTTAAATTGTGTTGATCTACTCAATTGGTGATACCAGTAGCAGGACGGTCCCACCATCAGGTCGTCAAACACCGAACACTTCTCATCATCTGAAGTTTGATCTTGGAGGAATGCCGACTTAACTTTGCCGATCTAGTCCTGCGCTTGATCTTCATCCCGATCCTTGTCCAAGAACTCTTTTAACTCCAAAAATACCGATACTCTGATTCTCTGTTAAGTGTGTCACAGATTGCGGCTACTTGTTTTCTTCTTGGTTCCAGTATCCATAAGACGTCCGGGTAATAGTCCGCCTTCTGCAGGAGTGGGCCCGATCCCTTCGATTTTTATGTTCACATCTGGCATGTCGCAACATTCGGGGTGAGGTTGGGCAAGATATCTGTGGCTTCCCGACGACTAAAGCGCATGTGTCCCAAGTCACACAAGACCGATCTTGGCCAAAGTGAAGCATTATGCTGTATTGTTCCGCCTGGATCACGCAAGTTCTTAAGAAAAGACAACTGCTATCGAACTCAGCAAACTAGGGAACGTATTGGGTGGCCAAGATCGACAGGTCGATCTGGTGCATACCGATCTGGCGCACAGCGGTTGGACGATCTTGAAGCAATCCATAGACAAGATCAAGCGTACAAGTAAGTAAGATTTGATATCAATTGGGATTCATCCTCTGCGACAAGAACCAAGAGATTTGAAGTAAGATCGAAGCGATCTCAAGCGAGTTTTGACACAGGAACACCCCAATTGCTGTGTAGAAATTTCCACACAGTAATAAACCTCGGTTTCGAACTCCAAGCAGGGTCGACTTCTACCAAGGCCGTAACGAAGAGCTCAATTTAACTAAACCTACGAATATACAAGGTGAGCACAAGGCTGTACAACAAGGCACGGATACGAGTACCTCCTCCGTAAGTCGTCAGGTCAGGCCAAGCGGAAGATCGAGACTAACATCAACAATTTTGTGAGATCGACTTCTCCACAATGGTGCACGAGCCCGTCTCTTCCGAGGTCTCTGGATTTCTCCATGAGTCCACTGTCGAATATATTTTAAAATTGAGCAATAACCTGGGATAGAAGTGCCAGCGTCAGAAGGATCTGCGCAGACACGCTAAAATACAAGATTCCCGGATCGTCAAAGTTTTGGATAAAATACTACCGACGAGATATTGAAATAGGAAGGTCGGGAGATTGATTTGGAAGATAACCTTCAACCTCCTTTCTGAGGTACCTCTGGGGACCACCGCAGATCGTTATTTGTAGAACGATATGTTGGATGAAGATTAAACGGTGAAAGCTAAACCCTATGACTTTTTTAAAACATCACCCGATATTTAGACGAGGGAGGTGTTCAAGCTTTTATCCGGATTTAGGCGAAATAAGACGAAAACGCCAGAATCGGATGAAGCAGATCACCATATCGGCGAAACTCTCAGATCGAAGATTGCAAGCAAGGCAAATGGTATCACAAATCTGTCGATATCTCGGTACTAAAAAGACCAAGCGTGTGATCGTAAAGATCGCAGCGCAGAAGATCAAAACAGCGGGGAGAAGTTGTGATCGTGTAAAACGGAAGCGGCATTTCATCAAGCCGAATATGCTGCTGAAAACGGACCCAGTGTTCAAGCTCCTGAATTGAAGCTAATTGGATCAATCGGCGAGACGATTACAATTACAGACCAGTGACCAGTGACCAGTCCAATCGACGTGATCACTCTTACCATTTGGATGTTGAAGGATACAGGCTTCTGCCCAGATGTCTACGGAGCGGGGGGGTCTGATGAAATGCAGCTTGGATCAACTAACGAGAGCAGTAGATGAATCTGTTAAGATCATGATTCCCCTGGAAGGCAAGGTAGCCACACCCGAGGACATGACCGCGCCACCGTATGATTTGCCTCACGAACACCACTCAGGATCGTCACAATATGCCTCAATAGACTCTGAAATTGACTCGGACGGATCAATCAGTATTCTCCGGATATCCCTAGGTCCATCAGGATAATATTTTCTCAAAGATCCGTGTGTCGGAGTCAAGATCGAGCCTTCATACGTGCAGCCTCAAGATTGATGCTTAAACAACACCCGAGGTCGCTGTGGACAGATCGAACCAGATCGAGTGTGTGTAGAAGGAGTCGAGTTCAATTCCGCTTGTGACCAACCAAATCTATAGCAAAAACTGTCACTACGACCACCCTACCCTGCAGATACTCTTCAAACTGATGTCCACTTAGCCCGGTCGCCCTCTTGATACACGTGTCCAAATTGGGTAGATTTTACTCCAAATAATGACATTTATTTCACCACATTGTCATTTCTCTTTAAATATCGATAATATATTACAATATCGGGTTATGCAACCAAATGTCCACAATATATTGGTGGTGGAGTGGGTACTTAAAAGTGCCTGTTGAGCCACTAAAACGCTCACTGCGCCGGACCGCCGACTCACGGGGGGGGTACCCCGGTTCCGTGTATGGATCTTGACCCCGTTGTGTACCCGTCGGCTGGCGGGTTGCACTCTTCGGTAGACTTGGGCGAAGAGGGAGATGCCTCAGTCTTGACAGAGGTAGAAATGGGCCCTAAGTGGATATGCTTCACTGGATGGGCCGGTAGGTGGCCAATAGATTGACCCAGTCGAGAGTGGACTTATAACCAAGTTCTTCAAGCTGCTTGTCGCTTCTGGGCTTTTCCTTGTTGTCCGAGGGGTGTTAACCTCCTGGACTTTACTTTGCTCCCTAAGTGTGTGTTAGGGTGACCGCTTCCGATAGCGGGTCTTGAGTGGGGTGTTGCTACTCGACGAACCCACAGGCCAAATACTCCCTGGGGTTCTATCTGCACTTGAGTCTTACCTCGCAACTGTCTTCGACGGGTGGGACATTATATATATCCCTTCATCGGAACAGGATTGTAGAATTACAAAGTTCCTTAATGCACGACTACTTCGTGCCACGTAGATCGCAAATTGAATCGTATTTATTATTGTCCTATCCTTTATTTCCTTACTCTTTCCTGGCCTTATGCTCTGGATCTTAATGTGACTGTTCAGGAGCAGCCGAATCTCAAAGGACCTCGGTCAACTGATGAAGGACCAGTGTCAACCGATGAGGGACTAAGGTCTACTCATGAGGGCTAAGCTCTACCGATGAGTAACCAGATCTAAAATCGAAGGACCCAAGTCTATCATCGACGGATCTAGGTTTAACAATGAGACACCGGATCTTCAAGTGCGGGTCTGACCCCTTTCGTGACTTCTTCTCCCAGGCCCCCTTTCCTTGAAATTTTCCCCTTGTCCCTTCGTCCTGATATTCTCTGGGTGCATTATCTTTTTCGAACGCGCTTTACCACGTATCGAAATATTGGATAATATATCCAAATATCAAGAATCTTTCCAAAAATCGGGAATACACTTTGTGACGTTGCCTTGTCGCTGACTGCTGAGTCCTTTGATCCGAAATCTATTATGAAATCCTTGCATACCGTCACTGGAGTATATTCATGATCATTAGATTTCCTCATCGTATACTTCTTTCATTGCCGCGGGAAATCATGGCCGATTCGGCACTCACATCCACATCCACCTTCCTTTCGAACATTATCCAGATCGACATCCCGGGGACATTGTTATAGCTATATCTTCTAGATCGAACTCGTATTTCTCCTTGGTACTTGATAGTATCGTTCTTCTTTAAATTATCCATACCCTTCTTGACCTGTCCCAGATCACTCCGTCCAAATCACCCGAAACTCGCATGACTGTCCCAGACCACTCCATCCGAATCAACCGTAACTGTCTTGACCTGTTTTAGATCACTCCGTCCGAATCAGCCGTAAATGTCTTGAACTATCCCAGACCACTCCATCCCAATCAACTGTAACTATCTTGACCTGACCTAGACCACCTCTTCCAATTTTTTTTGCCATTATTGGTCACATTCTGCCCGATCTCTTTGCAACATTTTTTTTGGAACGGGGGGATAGCTCTGTTACTTAAGTACGCACTACCAGTATCGTGAGTAAGGGTAAGGATCACCACACATGTCAAGCGCGTGCTACTAAGGTTGATTCCAACTCGGATTTTTCTTTTTAATGCTTATCCTAAATCATCCTAAGTACGAGTTGTCTCGAGGCCAAGAAGACGAATCAACTAAAGGTCGCATCCTATTGGCTAATAATGAGTCTGTACTCACTGAGTATTAGAATAGGAGAACGACGCACTGCACCCACTATCTTGTGTGCAGTGTATACCTACTTACATGCATGTATACCTCTGTGGGGTTACCTAATCGACTATCTGTTAGAAATACTTTTAACAAGTCGCGTAACGGGAAGACCCTGTTACAAGACCCCTCATTCAATACAGCACTTAACGTGCAGAAGAATATAACAAAACAAACGAGAACCAACTATCTCGCCAGCACCGCGCTCTTTGCGGTGAAGACAACAGCGACTTGATAGCAGTAGTCATCATGTCTTCAAACGCCGACAGCATTATCACACGGAGACTTAAACAACGCGCTGGAGACGAAGGCGTCATCGCGAGCACTCCAGGGTCATCTTCAAGCCATGCAGGCACCACACGAATCTCATTTGTTGAGCCACTGCGCGCTTGGAGGCTCTACGACTGTAATGGCCTTCAACATAGACGCAGTGACAACGAGATGCG
Organism: Hyaloperonospora arabidopsidis Emoy2; assembly: GCA_000173235.2. Lineage (NCBI taxonomy): Eukaryota > Oomycota > Peronosporomycetes > Peronosporales > Peronosporaceae > Hyaloperonospora > Hyaloperonospora arabidopsidis. The sequence continues at coordinate 9,436 of JH597801.1, forward strand.
CAGCTTGTGGAGACAAGAGAGGGGAGCGAGGAGCAAGCCGGTCACATCTACACTCGCTGCAGCGGAGTAACTCTTACTTCTTTGTCAGAGGAAGACTTGCAGACTCGCAGAGTCTCTTAGTGTACTAAACTAAACTGTTATTGGCTTAAAGTATCGCAAGCCTTACACAATTACTGAGACTTATCTCTGAGTATCTGAACAAGCTTGCAAGCTTCTAGTTCTGGTTCATGAGACTACGACTCCAAGGAATCACGTGGTACTAATGCCCAAGCGCACTTAGCCTTAACTCAGGCTCTTAACTCTTACGATCAAAGCCGTCATAGAAAGACACGTGTCTAAAAATGATCAAAAGGGGAACTAAATGTATTTACTGATTTATAGCGATAATAAACCTCACTTATGTATTTAACCTTAAAACTATGCTACCTAATCGAACAGTCCTCATCGAAGTTCGTCTTGTGTACCACACCAGAACTACGTCGCCTCTATGAAGACCGTATTACGATAAATATCCTCTAAACATAACCGATAGGGTACTGTATTATCGCTTCGCGTATGTGATACAAACGTACTCTTTATCAGTGACACTGATCTCTTTCTGTGTGTACTACACCAATGTACCTGGTTATCACAACCATTTGTGTAACATCGTCACACCATCCTCCATGAAACATTCCATACCCCGGATCGACATCCTTCACTTTTCTCATTGAGATAGCTCAGAGAGATCAGATAACCTCACGGTTGTGCTCACGACGCCTTGCACATCAATGGCAAAGTCTTCGCATTCCTCCGAGTCTTTGAAAGACATCCTGCGAGAAGAGAACATTGTCGATTATGACGGTGACAATATCGTGGAAGAGGGTGAAACTTCTGAACCTGCCACGTCAGTGTCGTGCGAAACTTCTCGCATAGCGCCAAACCCATTTCCGGAACGAAGCACAGCTCAAACGCTAACAGCGTCTCGTGCTTCAACTACTCTTGATAAACCCATCATCTCCAACAAGATCGATGGGCAACAACATCAGTTCATCGATGAGAATGAGCGAGCTAGTTGTCCATCTCAGATATTAGCTATTACCGAGGCGCATTCGGACTATCGCTTCAAGCCTTTAAGCGTTGATGAGTTGTTGCAAAAGTTCGCAGGGCAGCCCTTGACTACTTGGACCACAGGGCGCGAGGCTACGACGCCCGACGACATTGCCGAATGAAATGCTCTCAGAGAAAGATACTTGACGCCCGAAACGACGACGATCTCCGAATACCAAATCAAGTTAACGGAACAAGCACGTGGTGCCTCTGTACCAACGCAGAGAACGATACCGGTCGTTCTATACCCAGGTGAGAGTGATGCCGACGATGACAGTACGTTCACTCGTTGGGCACATAAGTCACGTCGGTTGCCCAGCATGAGTTCCCTTCGATCTAGTGTCTCCAAGGCCGACGTTCGGCTAGAGCGCAAACTGCGCCATGAATATGCTAAGCTGAAGGCCAAAGGTCATCTACGTTCTCTGTATCGTAACCATTATGCAAAACCAGTTGCTGGTCAAACCACCACTGTTTCGACTGTGCAGACAGTCGCATGTCACTCGGTATTGACGAGCGAGCCGTACACCCCTACACCTATTGGTGAGAAGCCCGTTGGGGTGCAAGCCGAACCTCAGCGCGACGCTCAAAAACGTCAACGGCGTACGGGCAATCTTGTCGAAGGGGTACCTCAAACTCCCATGAGTTCTCAGACTCAGAATATCCACGCCACTTCACCAGATACTGCTATTGAACTTTGTGAAGACGCCGCTTCAGAATCTTCTCCACATGGAACTGCAAGTTCCCTTGCTCGTCGAGCAACGCAGAAGGGAGTCGGTGTGTCGGTTCAGGCGCATGAAGACTTTGTGTCAGAGGTGGCGCAACTTCGCGAGTATTTCGCTCACGTGCAGACTACACTGGATCAGTCTGTGACTGAGAGGAAGCAACTTCGGAAGATCCTTGACCAAGTTCAACGCGCTCGTGAACAGTCATCGACTGAGTTGGCTCAGCTGCGTGAGCAGATGAACCGTCTCAGCTTGATCGACTCAGTCGAGAAACGACTGCAGAAGGTAGAGTACAGCCTGCATCGACTGGATAGCCAGATGGAACTCTCGACAAAGATGTATCTAACGGAGACGACGTCCCTCCTTCAGACGCAGGCGTCTTCAGGTCCACGAGAGAGAGATCATGATATGGCTTAAGCAAGCCAACGTAAAACACTGGGTGTCTGAGCAACTTGCGCAGAATATTGAGTGTATAGGCAATGCCCTTCTTCGCTATGACCGCGAATATCCCGATGAAGCGTGGGTGCAACTTTGTCTTGAAAACGGCAGACACTACATTTGTAGGTAGGTTTTAGCATTTAGTAAGACTTGGTCTCGAACTGCATAAGTATCAAAATATTCTCTGCCTTTAGCATCAGCTTGATCTTTTTGTTTATCCTGGCTATCAGCCATTGCATCACGCACGCGTCGTAAGACACTAAAGCGTGTCACGAGAAACTCGCTTACTTGTTTCTGCATCGTGGTAGGGCTGATTTCAGCAAGCGTGTCAGCAGACTCTCCCGCCAAACCCAGAACCACGTAGTGGTAGCGTGAGCGGAACGCGGGGGTGCGTGGGCCTATCAACATAGAAGATAGTAAAGTCGGTCGAGACATGTACAGCGTTTTTCAATGCAAATTCGATGACAAGGAGCATTGAGCTCCGTCTTAGGCGACCCAGCACAAACACTACGAAGAACATCGCCAATGACGCGATTGACTCGCTCAGTTTGACCATCGGTCTGCGGATGGTCCGCTGTGGACATGTCCAATTGGGTGCTAAGCACCTTGAAGATGGAAGTCCATAACGTTCCAGTGAAGCGAGGGTCGCGATCAGAGATGCTTGCCAGCAGCAAACCGTGTTGACAAACGCACGACCGATAAACATCATAGCTGTATCTTTGCCATCGATCGAATCCGGCACTGCCCCATAAGTGAGCCATTTTGCATAAACGGTCAACAAAGACCACAATTCACGTATTGCGGTCCCAGTCTTTGGGAAGACCAAACACAAATCCACAGTGATGGACTTCCAACACCCCGTGGGTACAGGTAAACTGGCGAGTGGCGTAGCCGAATGTGCCGAGTGTTTGACTCGCTGGAACGTTTCGCATGTACGCACGTATGAGCTCATCCATTTGTAGAGTTTGGGCCAACAGTAGTGTTGACCCACAGAGACATAAGTCTTTTCCCGGCCCAAATGCTCACTGAGGGCAGTGTCATGGGCCTCATAGAGGATTCGATACTTAGATCCTCATTTTGAGGCACAACAATGCGAGCGGTATCCGCTACATCTGTGCGATAGCACAAGTGAACGTTATCGATGGAATATCGATGTAGGCTGGCCCGCAAGCGTGCCGATAACTGAATGGCCGAGTCTTTGTATTCCTTACTCCCAAGGGCACGAAACAATGCCACATATTGAGGATCCCGTGGATATGCCACACGAATTAACTTCTGAAAAGGAGACGACAAAGTCGTGACATGAGCAAGCTCATCATCAGGTCAGCGAGAGAGGGCAACTGCCAACACATTTTATTTGCCTGGCTTATACTTCACCTCGAAGTTATATTTCTCAAACAAGAAAATCCATTGAGCCATTCTCTGAGAGAGGTGAGGCGACTGTGTCACCATGCGTAATGACGCATGGTCCGTGTAGACAACGAATATCTTGAGGCCAAGCGAGGAACTCTAAGTTTGACGAGTGCATACTTCATAGCAAGTAGCTCTTTGTCATGAACTGGATAGTTCTTTTCAGCAGCTTTCAGCTGACGAGGTTCAAATGCGATAACTCGCTCGCGGCCTGCAGCATCGGTTTTGTAACTGTGCGCTGCCTATAGCAAGATCGGATGCATCGCAGACAACACTTAAAGGATACTCAGAATTTGGCAACGCCAAAATGGGAGCATGGAGGAGAATCTCCTTGATTACCCGAAATGCGTCGGCATGGGTGTTGCCCCGGCGACAAGCTGTGTCGTACTTAAGGAAATCAGTTAATGGCCGATCCATATCAGCGTAATTTTACTGTATTTGTGACAGTAATTGGTAAGGCCAAGCCACTTACGCAAGTCCTTTTTGATTCTTAGGAATCGGCCAGTCCACTATAGCTTTGACCTTAGCGGGATCCGCTCTAAGGCCGCGCTTACCAATGAAACAGTCCAAAAATGGGATCTCATCCGCACCAAAAATGCATTTAGACGCGTTGGCGTACAATTTATTAGTGCGCATGCACTCGAGCACGGCTCAAAAATGACCGATGTGGTTGTCAACATCTGACCGACCCTGTTCGGCACGACTATGGACAAAAATGTCATCAAAGTACGTCTGTGTGTAATCCCGATGTGGGCGGAAAAGTTGCGTCACCAGAAGATTAAATGTTGCCGGAGCATTAGACAGCTCTTGGGGCATCACCAGCCAACACCATAGCATACCACTCGCAGTGCTCACTGCCGTAAGAGGAATATCACTCGCTTGCATGAGCAATTGATATTATCCATCGACCAAGTCGTGTGCGCTATACATAGTACAACCAACCATGTTGTTTTAAAAAATATCCTTTCGAGGAATGGGTGTCTGTGCCGGAATAGTACCCGCATTCAGCTTATTATAAGCATGCTCAATGCGCCACTTGTCGTTCGGCTTTTTGACACAAAATGTCGGTGTCGAATGTGGAGATTTACTATCACGTACCGTTCCTGCCTAGTGCTTGGAACGGAAGAAGTCATCAATGACATCACATTTCTCCTTAGGCAAGGGCCACTGTCGTGTGACACAGTATTTATTCCCCGGAACTAAGTCAATTTCATGACGGACACCTCTATCTGGATGTAGAACAGAGGAGTCGTGGCACACCACATCTTGAAATTCCTTGACTAAGAGATAAAAGGGATCATGAGGGTCTCTCAATATTGATGACCCACTACGCGCACTAAGTGCTGCTTTTGTGTCCTCCAGAACGGCTTCATCCAAAAGTGAAGAAGAGTTCAACTCTATGATGTCGGGTCGAATGACCACCAGCTCTGAAAGGTCTCCATTCCTTAGTTAATGGTCAAACTCATCGACCGACAACTCTTCGAGTTCTAAAAGCGAACTTAACGAGGGTATAGCCGCAAGGCTAATTGTACCGTCATAGGCACCAGTCACTCCGTTAAAGAGTGTATACAGCTGACAGTCATCATTACTTTGTGCCACAGAACACGCTATGTGATTCGTATCTCTCTGATCAATACCATCATCAAACGTAATTTGCCACAAACTAGAGCTGACGTCACTATCGACATCCGATGATGAGTCATTGGACATGACGTCGTCATCACGTGGATTACGTGCCACTTCACGTGCATCCGCTGAGCCGGGCTCGGGATGCCTTGGTATTTCACCAACAGTGTCAATATTGACATTCAGCACGTCGCTATCACAGGCAACGTCACTTAGTGGGTACTTACGTGCCACTCCACGCTCATCCGATGATTTCAACCCTCGATGACTTGACAATTGGTCAACAATGCTTTCATCATTCAGTACGTTGATCTCACAACGACTACCACTTAGCGGAGTACGTGCCGCTTCACTAATACATAACTAGCTTTTTCTATACTCATGTATGTGACATCGTCAGAAACAACTAACTCTGACATTCCGATGTCCAGCACACTGACATTGTCAGGCAGTGGCTCGCGCCAATAGCGCTTCTGTTTCCTAGCAGGGGTGGATTCATGACTCTCCAAATCTCCGCTAGGGGCAGTGCGTGTGGCGCCCAATGTTTTCTAACTCCAGTCGATCCTTGGCTCATGGCGCTCAAGCCAGTCCAAGAATGAGATCATATATCGATTCCAAATTAAGGACTAAACAGCGTTCAATACTATAAAAAACGAAAAACTTCACACCCAAGTTCACAGGAACGTTGGGTGCAGTGACTAGAGTTTCTGTCGCCAAGCGAACAGTGATCGTATCACCCCCGTGCGCTTCTAGCGCCCTAACAAAACGTGGATTCTCTTTAAGTGAACAGCGTCTGACATTATTACTGGATGCTCTGGAGTCGATCAAAATCGACCAGGGTTTGTAAAAGCCTTTAACAGTCGCCTTTGCGACCAACAAGCCTGGATTGTACTCACGCCCCGTGTTAGAATGCACGGGGATCATTGGGGCTAAGTTCTACTCGCCACTACCTCCTAGAGACTCAACAGAACCTAGTTCTTCCTCAGCAGGGCGCCCCGCGCCTACTGGGAGTCTACGTTTTCCCGCACCGTACCAGACTTCTCGGAGGGAGTTCGGCTCGGCATGACCTGCGTAAAGGGCAATTACGTTGCAGACTCATTGTGATTCCGCACGTGAAACATCGTCGAATGTTTCGATGCTGTTCTACAGCTCGAAGCTCTGCTTCTTCATCCGTCTCGGCGAGACCGACGTCATAGGCTCCGGCCTATTAAATAAACTAAAGGAGTTCGCTGAGTTTGGGTTGTACCCATGGGCGCCAAAACAAGCTGCCTAAAAGTTGAACTCAGCACTCAATGCGATATCCACAGCCGCCTCAAATGAGGTGGGGTGTACCCGGAATACTTCCGTTCGAGCCACGTCCGTACGAAGGTCCACCATGAAGCTAGTAACCAAACCCATTTCTGGTAAGGGATCAATCTGCATGGCAGCGATTAGAGCTTTCAGTTCCTGCACATATTCCGATAGTTCTTTCTTGCCCTGACAGGAAGATAGGAAACGATAACTTACGCGATATGCCTAATTAGGCGGAGAAACCACCCGGAATATTTGCTGTTTTAGCAAACCCTGGTGGGGAAAGCTTCGTATACCGACGTGCTACACGTAAGATAACATTCTCTGGCTCGACCACCTAATTTTGATATGGCTAGACCAACTTGCTGTTGCTCCAACTGGTGCATAGCTGATCTCATCGCCATTTCCACCTCTCTGAACCTTATCAGTGATACTGATCTCTTTCTGTGTATACCACACCAATGTACCTTGTTATCACAACCGTTTGTGTAACCCCGTTACATTGCTGGTCAGATAGTGGACTGGCGTTCTTAAAGGTTGAACTGGTGGACTATTTTATGGTACTAATATGTGCCGAGCGCCAGTCGTGTGTGGCACCTCGGCACTACAGCATGGCCTCGCGCACACCTAGGGCTTGAAGCTTTATTTGTTTGCCTACACTAAAGCTCGCATGTTGAAGCCAGGTACAGAGTTTAACAGTGGCATAGAAGCCGATTGCTATACCGGTGCTGATAATATGTGACTTGGACACCAGCACTTTAGAGGTGTTTTTCCCAGAGCTCGGTGTCGTGCGATGCATATTGAACTGTGTGGAGATTATCAATTTCCAGAAACAGGACTTGTCGTAGCTTCGGCCTGACTACGGTTACATCAGCAGCGTAGTGAAGGTGTGATGGTCATACCAAAGTCTGCCTGGGGCTAAAGCCAGTCGCGAAATAGTAAATTGGGTACACCTACCTGGCCCAGCGCAGTTAGGGTAGACGAAGCGCACAAGATGCGTTTTTCATCGATTGTGTGAACATGAGGCGCAGTTAGGAGTACTGTGTGGATCAAATTGGCCACGCCTCGATTCGGAATGCGGGTGCCACCATGTTGACTTGGATTGTGAAGCACACCTGTGACAAACGACGCTTTCGAGTTTTGGGTGCCTTTAAGACCCATGAAACGAAGGGTGAACATTATGACAGCGTTCTTGCTATCAATCCATGTGTCGTGGGCTGCATCAAAGATCTGCATGCACACTTCGAGGAGCAGAGGCTTTATTGTACGTAGGAGAAGCTGTAGCGCCGCATTTTTGGAGCTTGTTGGTGACAGGCCAATTTTATCGGCGGTAGAATTCTGGAACTTTCAGCACTGGCAAGAATAAACCACTAGGACGAACTAAATGAATATTGGAGATACGTACGTATTGAAGCTCGGAGATACGCACCTATTGAATTTTGGAGCTATAAGAGAACTTCGTGCAACCCTGATTCAGTATTGTTATAGGCAGTCCGGATACATGCGATCTTTCTAAGGTATTAGCTCAAAGTATGATTGTATTGTTGCGCGCCCGAAGGGTGAAGCTATTAGTGATTGTGCGCAAGGTGATAGCCGATCTTGTTAAATCGTACTAATGAGTGTACATCTGTCTGTAAAAACGCTAGGAGTACCATCAACGTCGTATAAAGTGCAATCTAGTTTGTCACCTCGTGTACATAGGTAACGTCGGGTGTACCTTACGCGTCGTACTAAGCGCGATGTAGTCTGTCACCTTCTGCGTATGTGAATGACGCCAGGTGTACCTTACACGTCGTACTAAGTGGGATGCATCCTTTTGCCTCGTTTTCACGTGTCTGCAAATGAACGCTAGGTTTACCCTACACGTCATAATACGTGCGGTGTAGCATTTATTCCCAATTCATTGTTAATGGGCATCATTGCAAACCCGTACTGTGAAGCTATTAGTGACGGACCACAAGGTACAAGAATAACAAGACTTGATTCAGTTCTATGGGCTAATTTAATATAGCAAAAGGCGCTCTTCAGAGCTCGCTCCCCTATCGTACAACTCCAGTGTGTACTACACCACGTAAGACTACAACCATGTCCTCCACTTAAGGCAAGATAGTAGTCTAGGCGGAAAAGCAACCATGACAACAACAAAATTTCTTGCGTGCTGTTTGCTACAGCTTGCTTTCCATCTTTGAAATTTCGTCTATGATTGTCCACAGCTGGCCTCTTACGCAGACAACGACATATGAAAACGCGACGGGAAAAGTCGAAAGAGAAGTAACGTCAATATTACAATAAGATTAGGAGCAAGCTCTGGATCTCGCCCTTTGATATAAGTAATTCATTTCATAGAATTGAATCAAAGTTCAAAATACTATACAACAACAGTCACTGAAGAAGGAGTACGATTCTCTTAATGTCTGCATTAACCCAGTACAGTATGCTAGGGCAACGCGATCAGCCTTTGCTTATAAACAGCCAGCATTTGCTTATGTGATCATATTCACTTTTAGTCGATTTTAAGCCAATCACATGCGTGCGTCACAATAGTGACTAGCCAAAGAGTGACTTCGTATATGCCTACATACCTATGTGTTGGGGAAAGGCTAGGTCGCACTTAGTACGTTTAAGCTACACCCGGCCGCGGTTTTTACAGACAGACAGATAAGTACGATTACAAAAGTTCGGCATTCACCTTGCGCACAGTTACTAATAGCTTCACCCTTCGGGCTCGCAATAATTACTTTTATTATAAACATTTTTACCATTTAAAACGCATTTTAAATCTAAGCGATTTTCAACCATATATATTTATTTAGGAAGTGGGGATGGAGCCAGGATGGCGTTTACTGTTTAGTCGTCAATCACCGTCGACTTGTTGCCGGAGAGAAGCTAATACATTACTACACGATTTTCTTTGTTATACTTTAAACGCGTCGTACTTTACGAGCATCTGACTAGCTATGCGATAAGTGACTAAGTCCGAATTGTGGTTTAAAGAAAATGGTCATGCTGTGGTGAATGTATCCGTTTAGGTCCCTTACCCGTGACCCATTTTCAAATACCACGATCGACATTGATCCAAGAAGGTTGGCTATCAATTGTTTCTGGAAAGGGGTTCCTGAAAAAACAAGCAACATGCCAAAAAAACAAGTGGATAGCCGCAAATCAGTGGATATCCGCAAAATAAGTGGATAGCTTATAAGCGCGTGAACGGCCTCCCAATACGTGTTTTCTTCCTACACAACTCATTTAATAAACATATATGTACCACACCCAATTCGCAAATTCTGTACACACTTGCTTTCACAAACCTGCCATTCACACGCATCCCCTAAATAGAATACAACGAGCGACTCTAATTGGTCTTCCTCCAATCCCCTTTCAGTAGAAATCTATCACAATCTAGAGCTAGAAAAGGAAACTGCTCACGCCTATATATCTAAAAGTGTCTTTGCGATTACTGTACAAAGTTTGGGTAACTGGGGTTATCCCCCATGTATAAGAAAGGTGTGGATGCGGTGTTCACAGGGAGGACACTATCGCATCCGGTCACCTAAACCAGATCTCAAACAAAAGTTAACAAAACGAGTGGGATATGCTTACGTGTTTGTCCTTCTTTTAAAGAACGAACATTTGGCCATGACGCATAATATCGGTTATACTACCGCGCCGTACTCTCACCGGCTTGCATATTTTGACTAAACAGGTGTGGGTGGAATAGAGATCGGCAACGGCCACTCCTTGGGCGACCATGTCTTCCATCTACTGTTGTATTGTTGTTCATATTGCCGCTACCTTTTTCGTTGTGCAGGAGCTAATGCTAGCATAATTGCTAACATTCGTGTCGGACAACGACCCTTTACGCTCGTACTAGTATACTTCGCCCGGCTACTGGTTCAAATCTTTATGTTAGATCAGTTTCTATAGCTTCCCTAATTTTCCCTAATATCCATCTAATTTTCTATTGAAGCAAACTACTATGTATTCCATGTGTAATTAATCGTTATCACGCTTGTAGGCTATCCACTTATTTTTTAGGCGATTTGTTTGTTTTTTAAGATCCCCCTTCTGGAAAGGATTTGACTGAAACGATAATCATGGATTCAAGATCCCGATGGCAAGCTGCTTAGGCTATTCAATTCCAACAGAATCTTACCATATATGATACATCGCCCTGCATTCAACGCACGCGAGCACAAGAATTTTCTCTACCTCTCCGAATTTCAGTGATGCCTCCTTAGGCCACCCGAATCTTAAGTTACGGTGATAAACACGACGATCCTGCTAGCACCCTCACATAATTGAACCAGAATATGATTAGCCGATCCCGATTACGCGCTAAGCCATTCTTCTTCGTCTTGGCACACCTACAAATAGAAATGGGCCCAAGCCAATTATGTTGTCAGCACACGTCGAGAGCAAAGCCCTCGCAAAATTATTTAAGTTGCCTTTTACGAGGTGCAAATGATATCTATTGGTACCTTTCATAATATGTAATCGGAGTACAAAGCTCGTCAATTAGCAGGCACAATCAGTGCGATGTAGTCTGTCACATATTGTGTCCGTGAGTAATACTTTGTGTACCCTACACGTCGTACTAAGTGATATATATCCTGTCGCCTCATTTGTATGTGTCTGCAAATAAATGCTAGCTGTATCTTAAATGTTTACCAATTGCATGTTGCCTCCTTTGCATTTGTCTGCATCAAAAGGCTATGTGTACCTTACGCGTCGTACTAAGTGCGATATAGTGTTTATCCCCTCTTTATTATTCAATAGGCATTATTGCTAGCCCGAAGGGTGAAGCTATTAGAGTCTGAGCGCAAGGTACATAAACATACAGAACATGATTTGTCTATGGACAGAAATACAGTCATTCATCGGATAAATCATATCCTTATAAATCATGACTCGTATAATTCGTACAAATTGCATTCCACCATGCTCGTTTCATGGCCGCTAACTCATAACTCGAAACTCATAACCAGCGGAAATTTATGAGTTTTCCGAGGGGCAAAAATTGCACGAGAATGATTCTGAGCGAAGAACACCATAATTCTGTATAAAATGCACAATTGAAGGGAGGGGCTTAGTGTCTGAGTTTACTAAACTAGTATATACAAGAATTGAGGCCCCTTCCTTTAGTTTTGTATTTAATCACCTCTCGGGCTTTTGGCGGAAAGTTCGTTATTTGTGATAGATTCTAGATAAGTGCTCTTATTGATTATGAGAGATATGGCATTATGGGTGATCCGAAATGCAAACTTGCTGTAAGCTCAATTTGCCAGACCATTTTGTCTCTCTTCTATATTATTGGCCTTGTGCTGGCACATCTCGAGCCTTTGTGCGTTGGTTACAGCACTTGGGACATGATTATATGAAATTTAGACGTGGAAACCGCTAATTTACTGATTTTTCCTTTTTACAAAAAGAAAAAATCGGAAATACACGTAACTCATTACTCGGCTAATTCATAAAACTTGTCTCAACCAAGCTTATGAGTTATCCGAGGAATGACTATACTAATATAATATATAAGGCGAGCTCCAGAGCTTGCTCCCCTATCTTATTATCTTATTGGTAGTATAGTACCTTATCGGTTGTGATTCTAGAACCAATACAGTAGTACTTAGCACGTCATACTTAGATGACTCACTGACGTTTTACCCATCAAAGTGCCCGTCATACTAAATAATTTTTTTGGGCCAGTAGTGACTGTGTGCATGGTGAATGCCGATCTTGTTAAATTATTCTCATCAATCTCTGTGTGTTCTCTGTGTGTCTGTATGATGCGATATGTGCTTTACACCTCGTATCAAGTGCAGATTTATAATGTCACCACCTGTGCATATGGATAACGCCGGTTATCCCTTACACGTCGCACTAAGTTTAATATACTATGTCTCCTACTTTGTATGTGTCTGCAAATAAACGTAGGTGTACCTTACATGTCGTAATAAGTGAGATTATCATTTATTCATTCTTGCTTGCTCAATAGGCATTATAGGTAGCACCCTTTGGTCAGATCACAAATTGCGACTTTGGCGCACTGCTGTCCGCCCTGGGGCCAGAAGGACAGCACGCCACCATCGCCAAGATCATTCAGAATGAACTTGACGTCGAGCGGGAAAAAGTAACCTTGCTTCACCAACAAGGTTCTCAACAGACAGAGCTGTTGAGAGAACATAGTGCTCAACAGTTTGAAGTGTTTAGACAGCAGCAGGCCACTGCTACCGGATCGACGTATACGCGTCGACCCGAGACTCTACATATTGACATCTCAAAGTACAAGGGAGCCGATGAAAACTCTCTATTGAGATGGTTCGTGGAACTAGGCGATGACATAAGGGCTGGTCATATCGTCGGTGAGGAAATGCAGATCGCATTTGCTCAATCGAACTTGGCAGGGCGTGCAAAGACGTAGGCATTGGGCCTTAAGTTACACGACCCATTTGTCTTTGGGTCGTTGGAAGTCCTTAAGTCCCTGCTAAGGCAAACTTTTGAGCCGCCGCGAACTGAGTTCAGGGCTCGTTCTGAACTCCTTAGAATCAAGCAAGGTGAACGTGACTTACACTCGTACATTCAGTACATACGTCACCTTACCAGTTACATAACAGTCGACCCACTGAACCAACAAACGTTGATTACGTTGTTCATGCAGGGTCTGACGGATGGTCCTGTTAAAACCTACCTGTTCCGGTTGGAATTCAACACCCTGGAAGAGGCGATAAGGGTTGCGGACAGGAGGACTTCAGCGTGAAACAGTCTCATGCAAATTTTAATTCCTATCGTCCGTCGAGACGACAATAAAATGGTGGCCCAGAACCAATGGACCTCTGTAACGCGGGGAGCGAAAGCTCTCGTGTTAACAACTACAAGAAATTGCAAAAATGCAATAGATGTCAGAAGACAGAGCATTATGCATTCGAATGCAGTGCCCCGAGCTTGGTACCACGTACCGCAGGAAACAGTAACCGCCAAGCGGTCAAGAGAGGTCCAAGGCGTGGGTCCGACGTTGGTGCAAAAACGCAACAACGTAACAGACAGCCAATAAACGTTCAGGGTCAGTAGGTGCGGAGCACCCTACTGATCCAGCAACGTCGAGTGAGTTTGCAGGCCTCTTGACGAAAGTTGCT
>JH597801.1:49037-67235 GCA_000173235.2 Hyaloperonospora arabidopsidis Emoy2
TGGGCATTGGTATTCGGACAACCGGGCCACTGTGCATGTTCAACGCGTTTGTGGCGTGCGGGTCCATCGCCCGACGGCAGGGATTAGGGCTGCGTAGATGATCGCGGGTTGCTGTCACGCGGTGTTGAGTGACGAATGGCGGTCACGAACACGGTGGGTTTAAACCAATCAAAGGCAAAATAATTGAAACAAGTTTTAGACAAAATAAGTAAAAGAATGTACACGAGATGCGGTGGACAATATGTCTTGCAGGGTGTATGTATACTGTGTGATGGCGACTTGTATACACTACACGAGCTACACAAAAGGACCAGAGGATCAACAAACGATAAGAGCTCACCGTGACATCTTTTCTGAGAGCATCCGTTACGTATTTAAACAGCTTGACACAAGTGTCATCTGTGTCTAAGCATGAAAAGTCCATCAGCTGTTGGACTATATGGGTGACACCCCTCCTGACGTCGTCTAATTCTGAACGGTCGTCCGGCCGCTGCAGTTCGGCAGGCGCTCAAAGACTTAGTTGTAAAAGTCTGGCAAAGAGACGGACTGTCATGGTGGTTTCCATACAAGCGTTGATGCCAGTGCTAGTTGGCATGGCAGCAGCATTCGTATCGGCTAAGAACCCGGCGGACCCGATCCTGTCTGCAATTGTAAATGTGAAGAATCTGGATGCCGTGTTTTACGCGTCCAGCGCCACAGAGGAGGAATGGGGAGCGTCGCTAGAAGCCCAGAAGTTGAAAAACGGTGAGAGGCACGCTTTTTACCCACTCGTGTACAGCGCGACGGCATTGGGCGACGAATACGGCTGCACGTCTAAGGAGAAGCTGTTCGCTGCCAACAGGAGCGGAAACGCCTCCACTTCTTCTAGTCTACTGACCTCAACTAGTGCCATACTGCCCGACGAGCCTTTTGTATTGTTGGTAGACCGAGGCGGCTGTACTTTTACGGAGAAGGCATTGCACGCCCAAGAGCTGGGGGCTACTGTGCTTATTATCACGGACACTCTCAAAGAGCTCTACAACCGCTTGAACGTTGTCGGTATCAGTAAGGAAGGGAGGCAACTAGAGTACAGCTGCTCGCGTGGCTCAGGTAAAGTGAAGTCGGATGCAGAAATGAATGACTTCGCGTCTGCCTTATGGAGAGGCGACGCGGGTGTCCGCTCGTGTGCCGACAGCAGCAAGTGCTCGTCACATATGTGTATACCTTCAGGTGGCGCGAATAAGCAGGTTTGCTGCGTCTGGGATATTCCTGATAACATGGGCTTCGGCACTTCAGACATCGTAGCAGGAAAGAGCGCAGTACGTGACATTGTTGTGGTGCGACTTTCGATCGCCGACGGCGACTCGTTAAAGAAGATGCTGACACTCAGTAGTGAGGACAAGAATGACCGGTTGCTGATATCGGTATACGAGCGGGACCCGCCCATCATCGACCCTGCTCAGGTTATTATTTGCATACTTGCTTGCGCAACAGTGCTTATTGGCTCGTACCAAGGTGCAGCCTACGAACGCACGAAGGCACAGCTTAAAGCAGCGCTTATCGCTGCAGATGTCACATCTTCTGACGCGATTGCTCAAGCTCGGGTGGCATTTGAGGAGCATGACGAGCAAGTACCAACGAAAGAGCAGCTTGATCTGAGCTCCCGGCATGCACTGGTTTTTTTGGTGCTTGGATCGGGACTCCTTTTTTTGCTGTTTGTCGTTCATGCCGTTATTGTGGTGGTTGTATTGTTCGGCATTGGGGCTGTGTTCGTCACGTTTCAGGCTATCTGGGAGCCCCTTATGCGACGCCTCCCGATTCGACATTTGCACACCTTACCGTGGCGTGATGTTAACTGGCAGTGGGAAGACGTGTTGGTGCCCGCGGCGTGGAGCATCAATAATTTACTTGCGTTGACAGTGTCGTTTGGAATCGCGCTCTTTTGGTTTTTCACGCGTTTCCAGTCGTATTCGTGGGTTCTCCAAGATGTTTTTGGTGTATGCTTTTGCCTCATCTTCTTGCGTACAGCACGAGTGGCCAACTTGAAGGTGGCTACGGTGCTGCTTGTACTCGTGTTCGTCTACGACGTCTTCACGGTGATTGTTTCACCATATATTTTTGACGAGAACGTTATGATTAAGGTGGCCACCGGAGGAGCGCAAGGTGCTGCCGTCGGTGGTCCACTTAGCGGTTACTGTCTGCGCTACCCGACCGACACAAAGCACGACTGTCGCTCCGAATCGATGCCGATCCTACTTCAAGTTCCCAAGATGCTGGATTGGAGGGCAGGATTTTCACTTTTAGGTCTGGGTGACATTGTACTACCTGGTTTGCTGCTAGTATTCGGTGCTCGTTATGACTACGCTACTCGGGGTCAGCTTTTTGGACGTCCCGTACCTCTTTACGGTAAGATGTTTGACCAACGCAACGGCGTGTCAGCGGCAACAACTGGGATAGATTGGGATCTGGATGTGTCTGGAGTAGAGCTTGGGAGTGCTAAGAAGCATTATTTGTCCCGCCGCGGACTATTCTGCATACTCATGTGGGGTTACGCGACCGGTATATTATTGGCAAATGCCGGCGTTGCAACCACAGGCAGTGACCACCCAGCGCTGATGTATTTGGTGCCATGCACACTTGGTCTATTGGCAGTTGTGGCGTGGCGCCGTGGAATTTTAAAAAAGCTTTGGGAGGGTCCTCCAGAGCTAGTTCCGGGATACGCTCGACGTGAGAGGTCCGACAACTTTGCCGGTGGCCTAAATATTGACGACGCTACGCAACTACGAGGACTAGGCATTGAGTATGCCAAATCGAAGATTCGCAATGTGGCCTTACTACAGCAGCATGAAGGTGCCGCGGACTCACCTGTGTCTGGTGTGTCATACGAAATCAGTGATGACACTCCGACTGGCTACGCTCCTATGATGCCCATTTGCGCTGCGGCAAATTTAGATAGCAAGTAGCATCCACGGCTCGCCTAGGCAAGCTGCAATACGTGCATGTTAGTAAGAAGACTTGAAATGTGTTTTCGTTTTTTTAGGTTCTTGCAATCAGGGCGGATCTGCGTGCACACTGCATTCTTACTAGAGTTATATATCAGCGGCTGTCCCACCCACCCATAGACTAAAAACCTTAAGCGGGGTGGCCAGAGCCCACCCACGCCCACCCACGCCCACCCAAATGGTCACCAGATTTCTATTTACAAATAAGGCTCTTGCACAATAACAAATATTTTTATCAAACCATGGTGCTAAATAAAATTTTAGCTAGCAACGTTGCGCCCACCCACGCCGACCCGCGCCGACCAGCGCCTACTAACGCCAACCCCTGCCCACCCACCAATCGCCGTTCGCTTCCATGACCATAAAAAATATGAAGCTCTGATTTTTACTGGGCACAAACCACCTCAATAGAGCCCCCTCCCACTTTTCGTGGCACCAACCCCCCTAATGAGTCCCCTTCATTATAAGTCTGATGACCTGAATCCTTTAGTCGGCCATTAAGCACCTTATCGACTACTACTATCCAGGGCTTCTGTGAAGTGGAATCCATTATGAGAGGTGTCGCCGTTGCAAGAAGGAGGGAGGGAATTTCCCTATTTTACAGACACCCTTGTACAACCTCCCTATTTTACAGACATCTATATACAACCTCCCTATTTTACAGACACCTTTTTAGAAACGCTCTCTATTTTACAGCTATCTTTGCTGAGGATGATCCTGCATACATTAGTACTCCGTACGAGTTTAGCAGCTGACCAAATAAAAAGAAAATCTCCATGCATTCGGCTTATTTAGAAAATTTACACTGGTATTCATAATAAAATCATGAATTATTTTTGCGATGATCAGCCTTGAAGCTGAACTTATTTTTACTCGTGATTCACGCTAATGGCTAGTGGGACCCGGCAAGAAAGCTCATCGCAATTGGTGCCAGAGCAGCCAATGTAATGGGGTGCCTCCGTTACATGATACTTTACATAAGGTTAATATCAAGTATGAATATTATGTTAAGACAGACATTATATTCTCACAATATTGGCTTAACAAGTAACATTGTGTTGCAGAAGTAATACACTGCTCATTGGTTGGTATAGATTAATGATATCAACAAATAAAGTTTAGCCACGACAGAAGAACGTAATGAGTGGTGAGCAGATAGTTACAATACATTTTTGTATTTAGATATAGCTAAAAGAAGATTAAATAGGATTTATAAACAGAAGATTAACGATACTAAATACAGTCCTAATACACCCCTTTTCTCGTGTTGAAACCTTCCTCTACACGACGCGTGTACGTGAAGTCTCGTGGCACCACCTTACTCTGTGTTCAGTGTAAGTAGCTTGTACTGTGACAGTACAAGCATTCGATGCCCCGTTACAGCCAATCCATTTGGTATGGATTTGTATATTTAAAGATCGTTGAATCGCATGATGTGTTCGATCGAATGAGAAGTGATCGGATGGGTCGCCAAAGAACGCGGGGCAGTCCTACAACAGCTACGTAGCGCTTTCGAATACTTGAATGGAGTTTGATCATTAAATGGTCCACAAGTGGTGGAGAGAACGCAGTGCAATCGGTCGGATCCCTTCGGCCTTAAAAATAATCAGGGTAGGTTTTTGTAACGACTTCTCTCGACGAACGATAAATCCATTGCTCGGCGCTACTCCTAAGCGCCAGGCTATAAAAGAAGGCTTGGGTAGCAGTACACATAACATATTAGTTGCAAGAATTGTGTATTGGTACTGCGGAATCGGCGGTTCATTGACATGCAGAAAGTGTTACTGAGATCAGGGTATGGGACTGAACCTCCGGATTTAACGAGTCGGTAAAACATAGACACGGATCTAGCAAAATTGCACGAGTAAACTGCGAATGACGATGCGTGTACAATTCGTAGGAACACATTTCAGGTGAGTGGCGTTTGTTGATTGGGTCATATTATTGACATCCGAAATTTTTAAGTCAAGTACACTTGAGCTTCTGATAAAATATTGAGCAAATCTCATTACCAGTACCATAAATTTCCAAAAGTACCAAAACCAGTACTATACTTTAAACAAGTATAAATTTATCTAATTTGTACATGTGTTGAGTATACAAACTGATATAGTGGTTACCGCATCATACCAGGCCTGATAAAATTGTGGAAAATCTAAAAATAGAATCGGATATCCATAAACTAAGATTTTTCTGGTCCATAAACTAAGACCTTTACAAATTACTGTAAAACTACGCAAAATCGTGATTTTGTGCAGCCAAAGTGCTCCAATGGCGCCCAAGACGACGCCGTTCCAGGAGAAGCATGCGCTGGAGTTCGGACTCATCAAGACGGAAAAGGGCGGCGCGCAAACTGTTCGATGCCTGTTCTGCATCTATGACAGGCGTGACAAGGTTGAGGTTGGAAGCTCAATTGGTCGCAAGCGTACGTCGCGCATTGACATCAAATACTACACGAAACCGTTCGCGCCGCAGAAATATCGCAGCCACAATACGACGCAGCATGGCAAGGCCTGCGCAGAGTACAGAGAGCTGTGTAACGCGGAGAAGCGCGAATGCTTCACTGGGAAGACGAAGATCGTGAACACGTTGCATCATTACCTCGACGTTGAAGGCGACACTATGGAATTCAAAGTTTTGCCGCCAATCGTCCAGATCATCATCGGCGACATGTTCTTCAGGAATGACGAAATGCTGGACAATGCCGAAGATGATGACCTCGTGACGTCTGACGCAGCAAAGGCAGTAGCCAAGAAAATCGCCAAGAAGTTCAGCGAGAAGGCGCATGCGATGAAGCTGTTCGTCAAGGACTCGGAGACTGAGAAGTACGTCATCACTATCAAGAATGTGATGCGTTACGAACTCGCATTGGACCACGTGGGAAGCGGGATGTTATCCAGGCAGGCGGCCATGGCAATCGAACACGCCAAGCGACGTAGGCAAACGCCGAAGCTCGCAGGCATTAACAGTTTGATGGTCGGCCAGTTCATTCGCGCCCTTGTCGCGTCAAACTTGCAACGAATTGCGGACTTCATGGGTGACGCGTCCTGGGCATTTTCGTTCTCGTGTGATGGCAGCACGCATAGCTACCAGTCTTTCTTTGATTTGAGTTTGCGATTTTGCTACCGCGGCGTCCTGGTCAACTTGCACCTCGTCGCCATCCCAATGTTCGACATGCATACATCGCAGATCATATTTGATACGGTCTGCAAGTTTATGGACGCGTTGTACGGATCGTGGCGTGGAAAATTGCTTTGCGTCGCTTCAAACGGCGAGAACGCAATAACTGGCCGCCATGCCGGCTTGGTCACTCGATTTTGCGCTGCAGTTGAGCATCCTGTCCTTCGCATCTGGTGTGCGCCTCATCAAATTGATCTGGAAATGAAGCACTCGTCCGCCAATATGTTCCAAGGCGAATGGGTCGCCAAAGCGCACGGGTTCAGCGTCTTCCTGCGTGCTCAGAACAGCTTAATCACCGAGATGAATGTCAAGTGCCCGAAGCCGACTACTCGCTGGGTTTAGTATGACATCGTGCTGATCTTTTTCATCACATACCGGCGAAGAATGGTCAACTACGCGGCTGATCATCAGAAGTTCGTCCCGCCGTCGCCGTTCTGGTGGATCATGACGTACGCTGCGTCTCCTGCCGTAAGCAGTGTCAACAAGACTATTGTAGTACTGCAGAAAAAGGCGCTCCTGATAGCGCAGCAGGACGAGCATATTGTCAATTTGATTGGGTCGCTTGTCGCGATGTTCAGCATTGACTCGACCGATGGGCCGATGGACGGCTATTTTGTTAACGGTGGCATGCGCATCGCCTATGCGGACATTGTCGCTCACATCGAGGACCAGGGATCGTGGCCAACGCAGCTATTGGCGGCGCTGAGCGACGACGAGAAGATAGACGTCGTACGCGAGGTCGCTACCTACGCGATGAACCTGGTGCTCGGCCTGCAGAGCGTGCGAGCAGAGCGCAACGCCAACAATCTGCCTCGCGCGCAAGATGCACCGCCGATCCTGCCTGCACAGCTCGTCAAGCTGTCGCCGCAGATGTTCGTCAAAGACTTTCTGGCGCCACACCGTGAGCAGCTTGCGAAAACATGGACGGAGGAGTGGATTGACGAGGTCGAGTCGGACCACAGGCTGCTTCGCAAAACGTCCGACGAAGACGAAGAGTTGCGCGCCGTCATCGACAAGCACGACGTGAACACGTTTTTCGACGAGGCATGGGGCATCTCGCAGGGCGATCGATTCGATTGTTTGAGTGCGTTCTGCAGCGGTATGGCGACTGAGTATGCAAACACGCCGTCGGTCGAATCCGGTTTTTCCATTTTAAAGTGGGAAATGAATCCAAACCGCACGTGCTTAATGCACCTCTCGCTGGAAGGCGTCTTCCAGACGAAGCAGCGGGATGTTCTCGACACGTTGACACAGCGCATGGCGCATGCATAAACCACGTTATGGAAATCCATAATCTAGTGAGAATTCCTTCCATAAACTAGCTTAGTTTATTTAGATTATGGAAATCCACATCTTTATTAGGCCTGCATTATACCCAACTGCAACATGGAATAAGAAACTGCTTGATTGCTAATGAGTATTCCATTTTTTAGACAACTGTCACACGAGTGGTCGCAAAACGCTCCATGTTTACCAACGATTCGTTTACTACTTAATTTGTGTCACGTGGTGATATGCCCACTCGCAGCGAGCACATTGCGTGCGAGCCAGGTCCCGGTCGCACGAACTCGACGAGCTCGTGCTCGTGGGGACCCCGTTAGGACACAACACCATTCATGAGCTGTGGTAGTGTTGCGGAGATACACTAACTCCTTATTCAGAGGAAGATTCTAGACTCGTAGAGTCAAGTAGTGTATTAAAATAAACGGGTATCAATTTAAAGGGTCTCAAGCCTTTACAGACTTGGTGAAACTTGTCTCTAACTTTCTTAACAAGCTCGTAAGCTTTTAGTCCTGGTTCAGGGGACTAATGAATCCGAGTAATCACGTGGCACTAATGCCCAAGAGTACTTAGCCTTAACTCAGGCACTTAACTCTTACGACCCGAGACGTCTTAGAAAGACACGTGTCTGAAACTGATCAAAAGGGGAAATGAATGTATTGACCGATTTATAGCGACAATAAACCTCACGTCTTTAACCTTGAAACTATGTTACCTAATCGAATAGTCCTCATGGAGGTTCTTCTGGTGTACCACACCAGAACTACACTGCCTCGCTGAAGACCCTATTACGATAGATATCATCTGACCATAACCGATAGGGTACGGTATTATCACTTGGCGTATGTGATACAAATTACGCCTTATCAGTGATACTGATCTCTTTATGTGTGTATCACACTAATGTGTTTGGTTATCACAACCGTTTATGTAACCCCGTTACACCCTCCCCCACCAAACAGTCGATACCCCGAATCGACATTCTTCACCTTTCTCATTGATATAGCTCGGAGAGAACAGATAACATCACAGCTGTGTTCACCACACCTTGTGAATCAATGTCGAAGTCTTCTCATTTCTCCGAGCCTTTGGAAGACATCATACGAGAAGCGAACATCGTCGATTATGACAGTGGCACTGTCGTAGAAGAGGGTGAAACCCCCGAACCTGACACACCAGCGTCGCGTGAACCTTCGCGCATAGCGCCAAACCCATTTCCAGAACGAAGCACAGCTCAAGCGCTGACAGCGTTGCGTGCTTCAACCACGCTTGATGAGCCCGTCATCACCATCAAGATTGTGGTGAAGTGGTAGAACATGAGTTCGGCAGTTGTGTGGTGAAGTGGTGGAACATGGTTTCGCCAGTTGTGTGGTAAAGCGGATGGGAAGACCATGACTGGAAGTCTGAAGAATAGCATGGAAAGTGAAGATTGAAACGTGCGCAAGCCTGCTGGATATTGCAGATCAGCTATTTGTGCAGGGGGCGATTGTGGTAAAGCCGATCGAGATCGCGAGGATAAAATCTCGTCTTCCGGTAAGTATGAAGCGGTATCTAGTTGAAGAATAGTGGGACGATGGCCGTTAACATTTACGCCACCGCTGGATGACCCAATAAGCCGAACCCGTCCTTCAGCGCCGTCCCAGACTGTAAAAAGGGGACTGCGATCAAGGGACCGCGATTAGTAGGCCGCGATCAGGGGGCGGCGATCAAGGGGCCGCGAACAATGGACCGCGATCCAGCGTGGTCCACCTGATATGGAAGGATGGCAAATCCATTCGGAAGGGAGGCGACACGTGGCAGCATATCCTGATCTACGGGGTAGGCATAGTCATACTTTTAGTCTTTGGTTGGTTTACATTAAACAGAGTTCAATTTGCTTCTAAAGACATCCGTGTCGTTCTTCTTCCGGGCAGGATATTTGGCCTCCTGACGTCAGAGAACTTCGACACTACGAACTGGAAGATCACTCCTGGAGCTATTTGGCCAGGAGTGCAAGGACTTTCTACATCCCTCAACTGCGATCAGACGCAGGCAACCTTACTGGTTGAAGTACAAGATCGCGAGACGGCTCAAGTGGTCATAAGGCTCGCGACTCAAGTACCTCATTTTTGGCACAAGGCGATCAAGGATGATCACGGCGATCCTGGGAGAGCGCCAACTAAGAACACGCGATCAGGTGAGGAACTTCCACCCGATCGACACAAATCTCTACAACGGTCAAGTTTAGCATAGAGTCAAGTCCACCTGGAAGAGTGCAGCCCGCCCTACCGACGGGTACACAAGGTGAGGAAGGAACAAGTGCAAGCGGAATCGGAGTACCCCCTCTGTTAGTCGGTCGTCTAGGCGCCAGTGGAGAATTGGGATCGTCTCATAAAATGAGCGAACCCCACTCCACCACAAGCTCGATGAGCAACAGCAACGCTATATCGAAGAGAATGAGAAGGCTAGGCGTTTATTTCAGACATTTGTTATTGCCGAGACGCATTCTGACTATAGCTTTAAGCCTTGACGAGCTGTTACGAAAGTTCGCAGGGCAGCACTTGACTACTTGGCACACAGGATGCGAGGCTACGACGCCCGACGACATTGCCGAACGAGATGCTCTTAGAGAGAGACACTTGACACGCGAAGCGACGATGATCTCCGAGTTTTAAATCAAATTAATGGAACAATCACGTGGTTTCTCTGTACCAACGCAGAGAACGATCCCGGTCGTTCTGTAACCCGGCGAGAGTGAGGCCGAGGATGATAATACGTTCACTCGCTGGGCTCGTAGTGCACGTCTCTTGCCCAGCATGAATGCCCTTAGAGCTAGTGCCTCCAAGGACGACGTTCGGTTAGAGCGCAAACTGCGTTATGAATTTTCTAAGCTGAAGGTCAAAGGCCAGTTACGTTCAATGTATCGCACTCAGTACGCAAAACCAGTAGCTGACCAAACCACCACTGTTTCGATTGTGCAGACAGTTGCGGGTCACTCGGTATTGAATAGCGAGCCATACACCCCCACACCTATTGGTAGGAAGCGCTTCGGGATGCAAGCTGACCCTCAGCGCGACGCTCAAAATGTCAATGGTGTACGGGCAATCTTGCCAAAGGGGTACCTCAAACTCCCGTGAGTTCTCAGACTCAGGGTATCCACGCCACTTCACCATATAATGGTGTTCACCTTTGTGACGACGCCGCTTTTGAAGCCTCTCCACATGGAAATGCAAGTTCCCTTGCTCGTCGAGCAACGCAGGAGCGAGTCGGTGTGTCGGTATAGGCGCATAAAGACTTGGTGTCAGAGGTGACACGACTCCGCGAGTATTTCGCTCACGTGCAGACTACACTGGATCAGTCTGTGACTGAGAGGAAGCAACTTCAGAAGATCCTCGACCAAGTGCAACGCGCTCGTGAACAGTCATCGACTGAGTTGGCTCAGTTGCGTGAGCAGATGGACCGTCTCGGCTCGATCGACTCGGTCGAGAAACGACTGCAGAAGGAGTAGTACAACCTGCCTCGACTGGATGTACAGAGGGAACTCTTGACGAAGATGCATTTAACGGGGACCACGTTCCTCCTTCAGGCGCCAGCGCCTTCCGGTCCACGAGAGAAGGATCATGATATGGCTTAAGCAAGCCAGCGTAAAACACTGGGTGTGTGCGCAACTTGCGCGGAAGATTGAGTGTATAGACAATGCCCTTCTTCGCTATGACCGTGAACTGCCCAATGAAGCGCACTCAACTTTGTCTTGAAGACGGCAGACACTACATTTGTAGGTAGGTTTTTAGCATTTAGTAAGACTTGGTCTCCCACTTCATAAGAATCAATACATCCTCTACCTTTAGCATCAGCTTGTTCTTTTTGTTTGTCCTGTCTATCATCCATTGCATCACGCACATTTCTTAAGACACTAAAGAGCGTCGTGAGAAACTCGCTCACTTGTTTCTGCATAGTGGTAGGGCTGATTTCAGCAATCTTGTCAGAAGACTCTCCTCCCGCCAAGCCCAGAACCACGGAGTGGTAACTTGAGCGGAACACGGGGTACGTGAGGCTATTCACATAGAATGGAGTAAAGCCGGTAGAGGCATGAACAGCATTGTTCAACGCAAACTCAATGATAGGGAGCATCGAGCTCAAAGTCTTAGGCGATTCAGTACAAAAACTGCGAAGAACATCGCCAATGACGCGATTAGCTCGCTCAGTTTGACCATCGGTCTGCGGATGGTCCGCTGTGGACATGTTCAATCGCGTACCAAGAATCTTGAAGATGGAAGTCCAAAACTTGCCTGTGAAGCGAGGGTCGCGATTAGTGATGACTGACAGCGGCAACCCGTGTTGACAAAACACACGATCGATAAACAGCATAGCTGTACGTTTGCCATCGATGGAATACGGCGCTGCCGCTAAGTAAGCCATCTTGCTTAAGCGGTCAACAAAGACCACAATTCCCGTATTGCCTTCACTGTCTTTGGGAAGACCAAACACGAAATCCATACTGATGGACTCCCAACACCCCGTGGGCACAGGTAAACTGGCGAGTGGCGCAGCTGAATGTGCCGAGAGTTTGACCCACTGGCAGGTTTCGCACGTATATGCCCACCCATTTGTAGAGTTTGGGCCACCTGTAATGTTGACTTACAGAGCCATAAGTCTTTTCCCGGCCCAAATGCCCACTGAGAGCAGTATCGTGGGCCTCAAAGAGGATTCAGTACTTAGATCCTCATTGTGAGGCACAACAAAGCGAACGGTATCCGCTACATCTGTGCGATAGCACAAGAGAACGTTATCGATGAAATATCGATATAGGCTGGTCCGCAAGCGTGCCGATAACTGAATGGCCAAGTCTTTGTATCCCTTACTCCCATGGGCACGAAACAATGCCACATATTGAGGATCCCGTGGATATGCCACACGAATTAACTCCTGAAAAGGAGACGACAAAGTCGTGACATGAGCAAGCTCATCATCAGGTCAGCGAGAGAGGGCAACTGCCAACACATTTTATTTGCCTGGCTTATACTTCACCTCGAAGTTATATTTCTCAAACAAGAAAATCCATTGAGCCATTCTCTGAGAGAGGTGAGGCGACTGTGTCGCCATGCGTAATGACGCATGGTCCGTGTAGACAATAAATATCTTGAGGCCAAGCGAGGAACTCTAAGTTTGACGAGTGCATACTTCATAGCAAGTAGTTCTTTTTCATGAACTGGATAGTTCTTTTCAGCATCTTTCAGCTGACGAGGTTCAAATGCGATAACTCGCTCGCGGCCTGCAGCACCGGTTTGTAGCAGTGTGCTGCCTATAGCAAGATCGGATGCATCGCAGACAACACTTAAAGGATACTCAGAATTTGGCAACGCCAAAATGGGAGCATGGAGGAGAACCTCCTTGATTGCCCGAAATGCGTCGGCATGGGTGTTGCCCCGGCGACAAGCTGTGTCGTACTTAAGGAAATCAGTTAATGGCCGATCCATATCAGCGTAATTTTACTGTATTTGTGACAGTAATTGGTAAGGCCAAGCCACTTACGCAAGTCCTTTTTGATTCTTAGGAATCGGCCAGTCCACTATAGCTTTGACCTTAGCGGGATCCGCTCTAAGGCCGCGCTTACCAATGAAACAGCCCAAAAATGGGATCTCATCCGCACCAAAAATGCATTTAGACGCGTTGGCGTACAATTTATTAGTGCGCATGCACTCGAGCACGGCTCAAAAATGACCGATGTGGTTGTCAACATCTGACCGACCCTGTTCGGCACGACTATGGACAAAAATGTCATCAAAGTACGTCTGTGTGTAATCCCGATGTGGGCGGAAAAGTTGCGTCACCAGACGATTAAATGTTGCCGGAGCATTAGACAGCTCTTGGGGCATCACCAGCCAACACCATAGCATACCACTCGCAGTGCTCACTGCCGTAAGAGGAATATCACTCGCTTGCATGAGCAATTGATATTATCCATCGACCAAGTCGTGTGCGCTATACATAGTACAACCAACCATGTTGTTTTAAAAAATATCCTTTCGAGGAATGGGTGTCTGTGCCGGAATAGTACCCACATTCAGCTTATTATAAGCATGCTCAATGCGCCACTTGTCGTTCGGCTTTTTGACACAAAATGTCGGTGTCGAATGTGG
The DNA here is from genome assembly GCA_000173235.2 of Hyaloperonospora arabidopsidis Emoy2. Classification (NCBI taxonomy): domain Eukaryota; phylum Oomycota; class Peronosporomycetes; order Peronosporales; family Peronosporaceae; genus Hyaloperonospora; species Hyaloperonospora arabidopsidis. Next base: position 62,599 of record JH597801.1, read on the forward strand.
AGATTTACTATCACGTACCGTTCCTGCCTAGTGCTTGGAACGGAAGAAGTCATCAATGACATCACATTTCTCCTTAGGCAAGGGCCACTGTCGTGTGACACAGTATTTATTCCCCGGAACTAAGTCAATTTCATGACGGACACCTCTATCTGGAGGTAGAACAGAGGAGTCGTGGCACACCACATCTTGAAATTCCTTGACTAAGAGATAAAAGGGATCATGAGGGTCTCTCAATATTGATGACCCACTACGCGCACTAAGTGCTGCTTTTGTGTCCTCCAGAACGGCTTCATCCAAAAGTGAAGAAGAGTTCAACTCTATGATGTCGGGTCGAATGACCACCAGCTCTGAAAGGTCTCCATTCCTTAGTTAATGGTCAAACTCATCGACCGACAACTCTTCGAGTTCTAAAAGCGAACTTAACGAGGGTATAGCCGCAAGGCTAATTGTACCGTCATAGGCACCAGTCACTCCGTTAAAGAGTGTATACAGCTGACAGTCATCATTACTTTGTGCCACAGAACACGCTATGTGATTCGTATCTCTCTGATCAATACCATCATCAAACGTAATTTGCCACAAACTAGAGCTGACGTCACTATCGACATCCGATGATGAGTCATTGGACATGACGTCGTCATCACGTGGATTACGTGCCACTTCACGTGCATCCGCTGAGCCGGGCTCGGGATGCCTTGGTATTTCACCAACAGTGTCAATATTGACATTCAGCACGTCGCTATCACAGGCAACGTCACTCAGTGGGTACTTACGTGCCACTCCACGCTCATCCGATGATTTCAACCCTCGATGACTTGACGATTGGTCAACAATGCTTTCATCATTCAGTACGTTGATCTCACAACGACTACCACTTAGCGGAGTACGTGCCGCTTCACTAATACATAACTAGCTTTTTCTATACTCATGTATTTGACATCGTCAGAAACAACTAACTCTGACATTCCGATGTCCAGCACACTGACATTGTCAGGCAGTGGCTCGCGCCAATAGCGCTTCTGTTTCCTAGCAGGGGTGGATTCATGACTCTCCAAATCTCCGCTAGGGGCAGTGCGTGTGGCGCCCAATGTTTTCTAACTCCAGTCGATCCTTGGCTCATGGCGCTCAAGCCAGTCCAAGAATGAGATCATATATCGATTCCAAATTAAGGACTAAACAGCGTTCAATACTATAAAAAACGAAAAACTTCACACCCAAGTTCACAGGAACGTTGGGTGCAGTGACTAGAGTTTCTGTCGCCAAGCGAACAGTGATCGTATCACCCCCGTGCGCTTCTAGCGCCCCAACAAAACGTGGATTCTCTTTAAGTGAACAGCGTCTGACATTATTACTGGATGCTCTGGAGTCGATCAAAATCGACCAGGGTTTGTCAAAACCCTTAACAGTCGCCTTTGCGACCAACAAGCCTGGATTGTACTCACGCCCCGTGTTAGAATGCACGGGGATCCTTGGGGATAAGTTCTGCTCGTCACTACCTCCTAGAGACTCAACAGTTCCTCCCCAGCAGGGCGCCTCGCGCCTACTGGGAGTCTACATTTTCCCGCACCGTACCAGACTTCTCGGAGTGAGTTTGGCTTAAAGTAGTCGGGCGTGACCTGCGTAAAGAGCAATTAGGTCGCAGACTCTTTGTGCTTCCGCACGTGAAACATCATCGAATGTTTCGATGCTGTTCTACGGCTCGAAGCTCTTTTTCTTCATCCGTCTCTGCGAGACTGAGGTCCATAGGCTGCGGCCTATTAAATGAACTAAAGGAGTTCGCCGAGTTTGGGTTGTACCCATAGGTGCCAAAACGGGCTGCCTTAAAGTTGACCTCAGCGTTTAATGCGATATCAACAGCCGCCTCAAAGGAGGTGGAGTGTACCCGGAATACTTTCGTTCGATTCACGCCCGTGAGAAGACCCTCCATGGATATGGTAACCAAAACCATTTCTGGTAAGGGATCAAGCTGCATGGCAGTGATTAGAGTTATCAGCTCCTGGACATAGTCCGATAGTTCTTTTTCCCTGACGGGCAGATAGGAAACGATAACGCACTCGGTATGCCTGATTAGGCGGAGCAAACACCCGGGATATTTGCTGTTTTAGCAAGTTCCACGTGGGGAAAGCTTCGTCTACCGACGTGCTACACGTAAGAGCCCAGTCTCTGGCTCGGCCACCTAGTTTCGAGATAGTCATCCCAACTCGCTGTTGCTCCGACCAGAGCATAGCGGAGTATATGGCCATTTCCAGCTCTCTGATCCACAGCAGGAGATTCTCCCCTTCTTCTCCCTCAAATGTCTTTACAGTCAAGACAAGGGGGTGAGCCCTTGGCTCTTCATCGGGTACGGGGACATACCGAGTAGGCATAGCCGATGCCAAATGGTCGTGTACTTGCCCAATCAAAGTGGGATCAAACTGCATAATATCATCAAGACGTGCGCGAATCATGTCAGGACTTTGTGCGAGGATTAAATCCACTTGTTCGTTCCCGACTAGCGCTCTGAGTTTCTCCAGCGCTAATCATTGGGCCTCAGAGAGGGTTATCGTTGTTTCCATCCTTACAGAGGAACATTCTTTAACAGACTCAGCTGTAGATTGACTACAAGTGCTACCAAGTGTAGCGGAGCTACCTTTACTCCTTAGTCATAGGAAGACTTCTAGGCTCGTAGAGTCAAGTAGTGTATTAAACTAAACGGGTATCAATTTAAAGGGTCTCAAGTCTTGCAGACTTGGTGAAACTTGTCTCTAACTTTCTTAACAAGCTCGTAAGCTTTTAGTCCTGGTTCAGGGGACTAATGAATCCAAGGAATCACGTGGCACTAATGCCCAAGAGTACTTAGCCTTAACTCAGGCACTTAACTCTTACGACCCGAGACGTCTTAGAAAGACACGTGTCTGAAACTGATCAAAAGGGGAAATGAATGTATTGACCGATTTATAGCGACAATAAACCTCACGTCTTTAACCTTGAAACTATGTTACCTAATCGAATAGTCCTCATGGAGGTTCTTCTGGTGTAACACACCAGAACTACACTGCCTCGCTGAAGACCCTATTACGATAGATATCATCTGACCATAACCGATAGGGTACGATATTATCACTTGGCGTATGTGATACAAATTACGCCTTATCAGTGATACTGATCTCTTTATGTGTGTATCACACCAATGTACCTGGATATCACAAACCGTTTGTGTAACCCCGCTACAAACCGTGTCGCTCGTCCCCCATGTGTAACGGGGCACACCTTATTCAACTAACTGAATAAACCTTGCACTGCTGACAGTCCAAGGGTGTGTGCGTCCGACTACCTCACGTACACGTACGTGCAGAGGAAGATTGCTATACGGAGTAAGAGTACTCAGTAAAGGTAAAAGTAGAACTGTATATAGTATAGTTAATCCCTTGTAATAAATCCCTTTTTGACTTCATTTAACTATGTCTAAATACAAACATGTATTATAACTATCTGCCCACCACTCATTGCGTGCCTCTGTCGCGGCTAGACTTTATTGGTTGATATATCGATCCTATATCAACCAATGAGCAGTGTATTACATCTGCGAAGCAATATTATCTATTAGGATAATATTGTGAGAATATTATGTTTGTCCTAAGATAATATTCATATTTGATAATTACCTTATGTATATTATCATGTAACGGAGGCACACCGTTACATCACCCCCTTCCTTAACCATCAGTCACATTAGTGACTGATTGACTATTGAGTGGCTCTTTTGAGTGGCTCTGGGACAGGGAAGCACTTGTTGGTCAATCCATCCATTCTTCGTTCTCATCGCGTGGTTAACAAGTCCATGCAGTGTGCAGCCAAAGCTGCTGAGAACGCAGCCATGAGACTTCGCCCCACTGCCGCAGAGGAGAGGAGATCACCCGAAGCAGCTAACGTAAGTTCGTCTGCTGCTGCAGGTACACGCGGTGATGCACCGCGTGACTTCGGAGATTATGAGCTTAAGCTCATATACTCTGGCGAGTCTGACGGTGAGACCGACTCGAAGGAGGCGAAAGCCAAGGATGAACCAGAGTTGGCTAAATCGGAGCCGACTAAGTCGGTTTCCCGAAGCGCTATGAGCCTCGCAGAGCGTCGTGACATCTTCGGGTCGTCCGACGAGTCAGACCCTCCGTCTCCGAAACGTAGTCGTTCGGCTGAGAGCGAGAAAGGCCATGGCTTTGGCCGTCGGAACGATCTTGACGGTGATGCAATCATGCTTCAGAGTCCGGGTGATCGGGATGATCCTGGTGTAGGTACTTCTATTGACACCAGACAAGAGACTGTGGATCAAAACATCTTGCGTGTTGCTCCCGAGAAGAAGCTGTGGCTACCTCCTCAGAGAGTGTTGGCTCGTCTGTCTGACACGACGAGTGATCGTTATCGAATAAGATTGTTCGATTCATCAAAGCTTCATAAACTTAATCCTAGTGCGAGTAACTTTCGCACTGAACATGATTTCTTCATCGATGCGTTCTTCAAGCATCGATGGTACAGTGGGAATCACAAGCGTGATGGTCCTCTTTGATTCAGGCATGGAACGCTTTCATCCACAACGTTGGTGAGGTTGGGCGTGATGCCTGGCTAGACAAGCTATTGCTAGCTCGAAAAAGGTTTGAGAAACG
>JH597801.1:89879-102033 GCA_000173235.2 Hyaloperonospora arabidopsidis Emoy2
TCGCTACCATGCAAACTTGCTAGGTAGCGAACGTGCTGAGCATAAACGTGAACGTCACACGTACTCTGTTTTGTCTTCAGGAGCTCTGAAAGAGTCCTGAACTCATCTCTTGGCGGCTCAAACGTTTGGCTGAGCAGAGTCTTAAAGACCGCCAATGATCCAAACAAGTTTGGATCGTCTAATTGAAGATTCAGGGCCCAAGTTTGGCACGCCCTGACAAATTCGATTTGGCAAATGCAGCTTGCATTTCCTCGTCGTCGATGTGGCAAGCCTTAATGGCATCGTCCACTTCGAGGAACCATCTCAAAAGGGAGTCTTCCTCGACTCCCCGGTACCTGGAGACTTCTAACTTTAGAGTCTCGCGTCGACGCTCACGTGTCGACGCCGCAGTAGCAGACTGAGACTGTTGCTGTCTCAGGAGCTCAGTCTGCTGGTGACCGTGCTGATGCAGCAGGGTCACTTCGGCTCGCGACCGTCAAGTTCTCTTTGCAAGAACTTGGCGATTACGGAATGCTGTTGGTGCCTATCCCTTGAGGATAGCAGAGACAAGACAGCTTCTTCGACAACGGTCGAACTCATTCGTTCGAACGCACTCCATTTTACATCACTCAAATAGGAGTAACTTTCACGGGTTCCGTGAAAGGTGTCGTCATCTTCGTCGTACGACATGTTCATGTTGAACGGGTTTTGTGGTCCTTGGACGGACTACAAAGTGCTACCAGGTGTCGGGCACTGGAGCAACACACTGGACAACCAGTGTGGAGCTACTATCACCAACAGCAGTGTTAGTGGTGCCTCACTACCTCTGTTAACTCGGCAGAGGAAGGGAAAGCAACTACAAACTGACTAGTTGCTGGTGAAAGTAAAACTGTATTAATTACATGTAACAGGCTCACCCCGTTACACCGGGGGCCTCGTCAGTGGCTTATCCAATCCAGAAGTGAGATCTTTCTGTACCCTGCGCTAACCAAACTAAGAACCTTCTAGAGCTTAGTGTTACCACACAAATCACCCACTATGACTACCAAACCTGGCAGCTGGGGCGTTGACCCGGAAGGGAGTGTCCGCTATGACAATTCCACTTCCAACAGTATTTCTTATGAACCTTGAAACCTGTCAAACATGATAGTGTCTAACAGGAATGACCTGGCATATTTATAGTGCAAACTGATCTGTCCCAACTGGTCTGCAGACCAACAAGATGGCATTTCTAAGCGCCGCGAACTTCTTGTGCGGGTTTGCAACTTTCTCACCGACATCGGAGTCGAAACCATTAGCAGTCAGCTCGCTATAGTATGAGCCGGTCTAAACTGATATTGACCAGCTGCTATGAGCCGGGTAGGGAGGATATATGGACCCGTTGCTATCTCCATGTGCACATCTGAACGTTACAAACGCAGCCTTTAGCGTCCTGCTTGTAGCTCTACGCCCTATGAGTAGGCTAATGATCACACAGTGCGGTTGTAGGTGGGGAATACGGGTGGAGTACGCACTTCTGATGTCGAATTGCGATCTTGGTGCGTGTCAGCGTACTATTCGTAACTTTCCAGATGGCGTGTGGTGCATCCAAAATGTATACCACAGAACATCGTACGTTTGGTCTTGTTGAACTTTGTGGAGCTTGTTTGTGTGTGCCCCTAGCTAGGTGCAACATCGAATTTGTCCAGAGATCTGCACGTCTCAAGCAACTGCACCACCTTGTGACGCACATTACCAGCTGCGAACGACGCGGTTGTAGATGAAACTCAGTAACTTCACCAATACAGACAGTGAATAGTCCGACCAGCAACTACTACACCGCCATCAATCCACTCCCTTTGCTGCTGACTTCGCTCGCCAGCACTTGTGCGATGACTGCATATTTTATCTTATAAGTTCGTTCTTGTAACAATGGGCCTCATGCAGCCTGCTGGCAGAAGCTCGTATGTTGCTGGACTGGTGAGCGGTGGAAGTTAGGACGCATGCAAGGCTTCCTCGCACACAGTGCATGCGAAAGGAATCGGGACTATCCACGGTAGTTAAGGAACCCCCCTACTTGAGACCATCCTGACGTTGTGAAAGATTAGGCTTTCATGGCATAGTTGAGCGGTGATTGTATCGCTAGTTTGTAAGTACAATGAAATCGAGTAATGTTCACGCGGCTGCTCTTCCTAAAGACAACCTTTAGCAGTTCCGGGAAACAGCCATGAGGCATCTCCGAGCCGTAGCAAAGCGGGAGTACCGGCACGAAGACACAAGGAGCACGTCTGCTGTTACACCAAAGCAGAATAGCAAGACACCCCGAGAGCTGCCTCCAAGGTGACAAGGCCCGTACAACCACCGGACCTGCATGAGAGACCACGAAATTGGCTTTTTGATTTGTTTATGCGCCGTTGCTGACCTGGCTTAGGGTATACAAGGCATCCTGCACCCATTTAAGGTCAACTAGACACGTCTGTCTCTCTCTCTCACATTACTAGTATACTTCTTGTGAGCTGCGCATGCAATGCAATGCAAGTGGCAGACAAATATTGAAGAAATGACATCAAGTGATAGGGTATGTTACTGACCAATCAGCGATATTGTCTAAAGCGCCATTGGCCAATCAGTCTGGCAGGTATGAATCGGTGGTGAGTATCCTTTCAGTCTCAAAGATCCGCTTCGCACACGATCACTTTCGTTTGCCACTGTACGCGATGGCTGCCGAACTTTGGACGAGCTACAAGCATTGGGCGGACACCCAGGAGACGCTGTTCCTTGACTGGGCCGACCCGTCGGGACAGTACAAGCTCTCGCCCATGCAGAACCTGCCTGGCGCTGACTTCGCCACTGCCTTTGCTATCTGTGTTGCTTACGTTGCCTTCGTCGTCATTGGCACGGTGCGTTAGCCACGTCATCTTAATTGAGAGCGTGTGACCTAATGTAAACCTGCTGATTGCTTGTGTTCCCTCCAGGTCATGATGAAGGCAGGTATCCCTGCCATCAAGACTAGCCCTCTGCAGTTTATCTACAACCCACTGCAAGTTGTCCTTTGCTCGTACATGTGCATGGAAGCTGGCATCCTTGCCTACCGCAACGTACGTTCAAATATCTACTAGACGACCACGGGCTGACGCAAATCACAATTTCTTCAGAGTGTGTCGTGTAATAAATTATGTGGATCTCCTTTGAATTTTATCTGCTTTCGATTTCAGAACTACTCGGCGATGCCATGCAACGCTTTTAACGCCGAGAAGCCTGTCATGGGCAACGTGATGTACATGTTCTACTTGTCCAAGATCCTCGACTTCTTCGACACGGTCTTCATCATTCTCGGCAAGAAGTGGAAGCAGCTTTCCTTTTTGCACGTGTACCACCACCTGACTATTTTCGCGGTATGGTGTGTTTATTCCTTGCCCTTTGAGCAACCCTGGTTCATCCTATCTAATGTTGTACGCGCGTGTAATGCCATTAGATCTACTTTATGAACTTCCGCGTGGCCTACGACGGTGACATCTATGCCACGATCATTCTGAACGGTTTCATCCACACCATTATGTACATGTACTATTTTGTGAGCGCGCACACGCGTGACATTTGGTGGAAGAAGTATCTCACGGCCATGCAGTTGATCCAGTTCGTCACAATGAACGTTCAGGGTTACCTGATGGTGTCGCGCTCGTGTGAGAATTTCCCCCACAAGGTGCCGGTCATCTACCTGGTCTACATTCAGTCTCTCTTTTGGCTGTTCATGAACTTCTTTGTCAGATCATACTGCTCAAAGCCGCGCAAGTCCTCGAACAAGAGGAAGACGCAATAGAAAGAGGACTCTAGTGAACCTCGGCGCGGTCGCGACGTTTGACCTCTAGCGTGCGATGTCCTGTCTTTCAGTGTTAAGCGTGAGAAATAAGGCTATAGGCGAGAATTTTAGGATAAATACAACGCAGGCAAAGTGGAGAACTGTTTCGGTGGTGTTCGTGTTGCTAGTAAAAGCGATTCCATGTTGAGACCGACGTGATGCGTACAAGCGAGTGCACGTGCTTTGAATTCTGATTGACTATCTAAACTTCACAGCGAGTCTGTAATGACAACCAAGCGGATTTCTATCCATCAGCTAATTAGGCCTCGCCAGCACTTGGTGGAAGGTCCAAATAGCAACCGCGTCGATGGGGCTAAGCTGGCCTCAGCTTGCATGTGCACAAAACCAATACAAATGTCAAGTTTTTAAAACTTGCAAATAGTGTACGACGTGCACCCACGTATCCGGTAGCTGACGAGTTACGATCCATGTTCAACTACGTATGCGCATTGGCCTGCTTCTGAAAGTCTGCACGCAAGCATGTGCAGAAAGAGGGGCTGTGTCTCTATAAGTTTTATGGAGTTTCGCACACTTGGCGTCTGCCGTTTCGAGAGAGGAAGCTTCAGATTGTCTATTTACACGTATTAATGATGTTAACATCACTGGAAAGACCTACGTGAAGATGTAAGCGCTGGGGGCCCGAGGGCTTTCCGAAGCTGGTCCCAGTGAAAATGGCAGGTCTCCAGGCTCGAGCTAAAGCAACTTGATGCATGCATACAGCACGACACCCCTTTACTACTGATGAAACTCTTCCATGCTCTATCTTCACTTTTGATCCGAGTTTGCACATGCATCGAGCCCACACACAGATTGCTCCCAAAAAACTGATGTAGCTGCTCTGCAGCCAGCTGCATTACTGTCTGCCCCAACCCCATCTTCGTTCGACACATTGTTGCAAGGATGCGTCAATTTAGTCCGTCTGCGTTCGACCCCTACTACATCATCCTAAAGCAATCCGCAAGTATTTCTCTTTAGTGCAAGGGTATGCGGTGGACTCGTCTGCAGGTACGCGCGACAAGTAATTATCGTTTTCGCTGGTAAATAACGCTCGTTCTCCGGTCATTGTTCCACCAGCATAGTTCTGCAACAGTTGTTCTCATTCCCAACATGGCATGTACCATTTCACAGTGTTCATCAAATATGGGCGGCCGCCTGGGTGCAGCGTGCGACCTGAAATCGGCCAGCAAAGCAATGTGGCATGTCATCCTTTCTGTGCCCACCCCGTTGTACCCACCGCGTCATCATAATGTCGCCGTTCGCTCATAAAATGACGATCAATACGACAAACGAAATCGTTTTGCGTCCCTACGATAACGAAGATCGCAGCTGCTATGCTCTACGAGGTACTAGTGCCGGTACTGCGCAGCTCTTTTTCGAATCAGTAATCTTCGTGCTTTTGTATACTGGACAAGAAAAGCGTCATGCTGGATCGCGTGGACGACTGTTCCGACTCTGTATCCAAGCGACCCGTCTCTGTCCTGTGAGACCTCGCACACTTTATATACCTTCTCTAACCGATAGCTACAAAGCTATCAGCCAAAATCGACTATACTACGCTTCAGTAAAGCGGCAAGCGGGTCGCTCATGGCGAACCGGATCTGCTGCCGCCTGAAACGTGCACTTTGAATGGCCGCCAGCCCGACTGACCGGGCCCTTTGCAGCCCTGATCCCCCCCGTATCACTTCCACTTTGGCTCAGCCGCCTCGCCCATAAGACCCCCGCTCGTCACGATGGCCAGCGTCATCTTCGACAGCTACAAGCAATGGGCCAGCGGTATGGACGTCGTGCTCATGGATTGGGTCGACCCCACCCTGCGATACCGCCAGTCTCCCATGAAAGACTACTTCTTGGCCGACTTCGGCACGGTGTTTGCGCTCTGCGTCAGCTACCTCACATTCGTTGTAGTTGGCACGGTAAGCTCCTACTCAATCGCCTCGCCCCGTCTATAAGCTCTGTTACGAGTCCTGACCCTTTATCTGCGCTCATCTCCCGTGGTTTCACCCCTGCAGCTCGTGATGAAGTCGGGCGCTCGTGCGCTTAACACGGCGCCTCTGCAGTTTATCTACAACCCTATCCAAGTTGTGCTGTGCTCGTACATGACTGTGGAGGCCATCCTTCAAGCCGGTCGCAACGTACGTAGCTGTGAATGGGCTTACCTCTTGTCACTACTAGTAACTGTCATACTGAGATGATTCTGTGCTCTTACAGAACTACTCAGCTACTCCGTGCAATGCCTTCGACCACGAAAACCCTGTGATGGGGAATCTGATGTACATCTTTTACCTGTCTAAGGTACTGGACTTCTGCGACACCTTCTTCATTGTTATGGGCAAGAAGTGGAAGCAGCTTTCAGTGCTGCATGTTTACCACCACGTCACTGTCTTCTTTGTGAGTCAATACCTGCCATATTTCCATGCTTAACCATTTCTGTAAAATTAATTGAAATGCTTGTCTTCCCCGCTTTTTCAGTGCTACTGGGCCAACTTCCGCACATCGTATGATGGCGACCTGTACATGACTATCGTGCTTAACGGCGGCGTGCATGCAATCATGTACATGTACTACTTCGTGAGCTCGCACACACGCGAGATTTGGTGGAAACCTTACTTGACGATGGTCCAAATGATCCAGTTTCTGCTCATGAACGCGCAAGGCTACCTCATGGTGTCGCGCTCGTGCCCGGGCATGCCCTACAAGATTGCTGTCATGTACCTCATCTACGTGCAGTCGCTCTTCTGGCTTTTTATGAACTTTTTTATCGTCAACTACTGTCTAAGCTCGCGGAAGCCAAAGTCGGTTGAGGCTGAGAAGAAGGTACTGTAGATGAGCGAGTCGAGTTGCGTGGAGGACCGATTAGCATCTTGGGAGGTCGAGTGCAAGTAAAGGGGCATCGCGGCTTTGTAAACGGATGTGTCGATCCACTGCAGGTCGTCCAGGCGGTCCGAGTGTATCTTTTTATTGCCAACGTAGAGTCTCCCTTCTTACCGTAATGGTAATGCTAATACTAAGACATTTCTTCTTCCTAGACGCAGCACGTTCCTGTTCTGTTGGCAACGTCGTGGATTGTATCACACTCTGAATTGTCACTGTGTCCTGACACAGACGCGATTCAAGGATAGCAATCACTCGTTTGTAAAGGTGGAGTGCACGATGAATGTGTGATTGATAGCGCCGATGTCTACCATGTACTAGTGGTGGAGGCGATCTCATTCCAGTGGCTAGATACATATACGCCGTCGTTTGCTCGCATTAGCTTTGCGCTGGTACCTTCAGCAAGGTGAACGGAGTATCACCGACTACTTCGGTGTAGCCGGTAATTATCTGGACTAGCACAGATGATGACGATCAAAAAGCATTCGTGAAGTAATGACGGAGCATTTCGACCTTTCTATACGTACATTGTTGTACAGGCATCTTGTATAAATGTTTGTCCTTCGCAGTTCAGTGAGCAAAGCTGCGACACCAAAATTGTTATTGTCCTCATTGTAACCTAAATGATGTCCTTGTTCTTGCGCGCGAAGCACAAGAATTGCATTTGTAGCTTCATGGATGCCTGTTTCAGGCATAAAGCTGTAGTTAGAACGGGTTTTGTTGCGTGCACGGCTGTAGTGAAAGTAGACTCAAGGATCAGATACCTAGTCAGGGCCATTCCCGCTCACCTTTGTTATACAGAAAAACATTATTAAGCTAATTACTGAAATGCTGAATCAGAATTTTCATGGATTGTAATGTCTGCATTGACAGAAAGCTGAAAACTATACGAAAGGGAAGCAGCGCGCATTGGAATATACGCGCTTAGTTACTTTTGCCACGCAGAGCTTCTGTACAAGGGAACGGATCAGTTGTGAGTGTTATCGCCCTGTGGGTTGCTCTGCAGTTAACGGTATTGATGCACTTACAGCGATCCACTCGCGGGCGCGTACCGAGCCGACTCATTCCCATTACATCTGAGCAATTCAAAACTAATATTTTGAACCATTGAAAGCGCAAAGTGAGAATATAGGTGCGTTACCGGCAGTGTGGAATTGTTGCTTGAATCGTCGCGTGACACAACGAGGCCTCAGACACGTTTTGAAAAGCTAAATATACACTATAGGAAGCAGTGAACTGGCCGCACAAATTCGACCACGCAGTAGCGATGTCTTGCATGCTAGACGTGATATTAAACCTATATAGGATCAGAACATCTCGTTTTGCGGATTCTGGCTGTAGCAGTAGATAAACATAAAGGCTGGTACAAACTCTATTTGCGATCAGAATCTGGCATTGTCTACTTCACTCAGGAAGCTCTATGAAAGCACGTGCACTTTCAATTGTTTTTCGTAATTGGACGTTGCATGACAGCGCATAGTATTGCGCTATGCATACTCGTGTACTGGGTAAAGCGAACCGTCGTGGGATACCAAATCGCAATTGGTCAGTTTACGGATATGCGAAACGTCGTGTAGGATTCTGACGTAGATTCTTGATGGTATTGGTGGCCATCTACAATGGCCACCAATAGAATTGTTCAGAGATAATTCGTCATCGAGAAAGTGCACTATCTAACACTGTATGACAGGTATCGTGGACGGTTCATAACAAGGCAACATCATGTAGTGACGCATCGCTACATTTCCAGTCGCGTGTACAGTTTGCTGTTGTTCAGGTAGCAGTGGTTGAGCTCGACATTGTGACTACTCTTTTGATGAGTCCAATGTATGCCCCTTCACTGCCGCTATTCATGTCACTACGGCTGCGACACGAGCTGCAGCAGCAGCAATACCATTTTTAAGCTCTGTCTGTGCCAATGATTCTTTTGGCCGTCTTGTAGCGGCTCACTCGACATGTCAGCAACCCTCTCGTCATCGTAACACGCCCTCAGATGGTTTAGAGCGTTTTAATCGAGAAGCTAGTAAACCGTCTGATTACCACACGAATGTTTCTGCTCTTAGAAACGTTTCTATAAACGCTTCTACTTGGCGATTGGATGAGCTGCTCGCTCTCTGAAAAAACTGCGTGGCGGGAGTGTTACACCTGAACTCGCTCTTCCTCGAGACGATGCCGCTGCCGCTCCCCACGTCCGCCCTGCAGCGCCTGGATGCCCTCGCCGAGATCTACGGCACGCCACTGCAGCTCTACGACGAGCAGCTGATCCGCGAGAATGCACGCCGTCTACTGAGCGCCTTCCGCGCCCACTTTCCGGACTTCCAGCAGTTCTACGCTGTCAAGGCGCTGCCCAATCCGGCGGTCATCAAGCTGCTGCACCAGGAAGGATGCGGCATGGACTGCAGCTCCTCGGCCGAGCTGCACATTGTCAAGGAGCTGGGCGTGTCCGGCGACCAGATCATCTTCACCTCCAACTTCACCGCGCAGAAGGACCTGGCCACGGCTTTTGACCAAGGCGTGATCATCAATTTGGACGACGTGTCGCTCATTGACAGTACCGTGGCTGCCAGAGGCAAGTGCCCCGAGCTCATGAGCTTCCGCCTCAACCCGGGCCTTGGCCGCACGGACTCGGAGACCAAGTCGAATGTGCTGGGCGGACCCGATGCCAAGTTTGGTGTGCCTCCGTTTCAGATTGTTGAGGCTTACCGCAAGGCACAGCAGGCTGGTGCCAAGCGCTTTGGTATTCACATGATGACTGGATCGTGTGTAATGGACCAGGAGTACTGGCGCGAGACGGTCACCGTGCTTTTTAAGGCCATTGTGCAGCTAAAGAACGAGCTCAGCATCGAGTTCGAGTTTATGAACATTGGTGGAGGTCTCGGCATCCCATACCGCAAGGACCAAGATGCTGTGAATGTAGAGGCTATCGCCCAGATGCTGCGTGATGTTTTCGACGAAGCGATGAAGGAGTACAAGCTGGAGAAGCTTCCGCGTCTTTGTATGGAGAACGGCCGTTTCATGACGGGTCCGTTCGGCTGGCTGGTTACGCGTTGCGAGGCCATTAAAGAGACATACGGTCGCTACTATGGCGTCGACGCTTGCATGGCGCACCTCATGCGTCCGGGTATGTACGGTGCCTACCACGAGATTTCGATCCCGGGACGTGAGAAAGAGGAGGTGATTACGTCGCACGTCGTGGGCACGCTATGCGAAAACAATGACTGGTTTGCGAAAGACCGTCCTTTGTCGAAGGCCCAGGTGGGTGACCTGTTTGTTATTCACGACACAGGCGCGCACTCCCACTCGATGGGATTTCAGTACAACGGCAAGCTCCGTGCCCCTGAGGTGCTCCTGCGTGGGGACGGCAGTGAAACGCTCATGTGAGTATTGTTATCTTTGTGATATGTTATAATGGTGGCACAGACTAATCATTTGATGTGTTTGTGAATGGCAGTCGTGAGCGCGAGACCTACGAGTCTCTGTACGGCAATTGTGTGATGCCCGCGGATCTGTAAATAGGAGCCAACGACAGTTTTGCTTGACATATACGAAGACGCACATCATTGTGTCTATGGTTTCACGCTGAATAAAAAGCGGCGACTCTGAATTTTTGAATCCATTTGTACGGTGCCAATTTATGTTCTGAAGAATGTTAATGACTTGTATAATCTGTTCGTAGTGCCTGCTGTAGACGAGTGTAAGTTTTCGAGCCCGCTATTTTGCTGAACTCTCACGTACGTCATGGCTCTAACGAGTTTGTAGTGAAGAGATCGTGTGTTGCCTGAGCAGATTCACACCGCCCAAGTCGTCCAAGATTCATCTACGCGATTGGTCGCTCAGCTCACCAGTCAAGCGCAAACCATGCGAAGGCGCATGGTCTCGTCAGCTCGCCAGCGCGTCTCCTGAAGCTTATCTCATCACAACTTTGTCTACCTGGTACACATTTCCCTGGACCTCGCACCCTCATCCAGCTATACTTACCGTGAATCTTATTACTCCGCACTAAACCCGGGCGGCCCCTAAATATCTGTCGAGAATCGGATGTTTGACGAAAAATATTTGAACGCTCACGAGTGCATATGCAGCGATGGATCGATGTGGTAAACATGGGCAATGCATCAAGACTCGGACAAACGATGATTGGAAGGCATGATTATCGGTTGGAACATCGGTATATGCATGACTGGTGCTACTGACCTGTCGTTTTGTGGAACACGTAAAGCATCCGATTCATAGTACAGCGTCACATGTTTTATGCAGACTTTCGTAAAGTTGCCGCTCCAACAGGTGGCCATCACCAAAAGCGTGCTTCTGGTGTGCACGGTGCCTTGATACTTGTTAATTAGAATATTATCATAATGGTCGATAATGTTCGTGAATATTACCATAAGGGGTAATATTCAGAAACACTCAACGATTGGCTGATATGATTCACTATATCAACCAGCTCTAGCGGTCCAATTAACGATGGACGCGCGCAATGAGTAGTGAGAAAGACTTTAGCATACATTTTTGTAGATAAATATAATTAAGTTAGGACAAAAACATAGGTTAATGAGTAGGACTTAATTATATTTAATACAGTTTTACTTTCACCAGCAACTAGTCAGTTTGTAGTTGCTTTCCCTTCCTCTGCCGAGTTAACAGAGGTAGCGAGGCACCACTAACACTGCTGTTGGTGATGGTAGCTCCACACTGGTTGTCCAGTGTGTTGCTCCAGTGCCCGACACCTGGTAGCACTTTGTAGTCCGTCCAAGGACCACAAAACCCGTTCAACATGAACATGTCGTACGACGAAGATGACGACACCTTTCACGGAACCCGTGAAAGTTACTCCTATTTGAGTGATGTAGAATGGAGTGTGGTCGAACGAATGAGTTCGACCGTTGTCGAAGAAGCTGTCTTGTCTCTGCTATCCTCAAGGGATAGGCACCAACAGCATTCCGTAATCGCCAAGTTCTTGCAAAGAGAACTTGACGGTCGCGAGCCGAAGTGACCCTGCTGCATCAGCACGGTCACCAGCAGACTGAGCTCCTGAGACAGCAACAGTCTCAGTCTGCTACTGCGGCGTCGACACGTGAGCGTCGACGCGAGACTCTAAAGTTAGAAGTCTCCAGGTACCGGGGAGTCGAGGAAGACTCCCTTTTGAGATGGTTCCTCGAAGTGGACGATGCCATTAAGGCTTGCCACATCGACGACGAGGAAATGCAAGCTGCATTTGCCAAATCGAATTTGTCAGGGCGTGCCAAACTTGGGCCCTGAATCTTCAATTAGACGATCCAAACTTGTTTGGATCATTGGCGGTCTTTAAGACTCTGCTCAGCCAAACGTTTGAGCCTCCAAGAGATGAGTTCAGGACTCTTTCAGAGCTCCTGAAGACAAAACAGAGTACGTGTGACGTTCACGTTTATGCTCAGCACGTTCGCTACCTAGCAAGTTGCATGGTAGCGAATGCTGTAAGTGAATTCG
>JH597801.1:104281-142973 GCA_000173235.2 Hyaloperonospora arabidopsidis Emoy2
AGACCAATACAGAGCATTCCATGTGGTCTGTGACGCTAGCGATTTCGCAATCGGCTGCGCGTTAATACAGTACGATGCAGACGGTGCAGAGCGCGTCGCCTGTTATCAATAGCGCCAGCCACAAGCAGCTGAGCGTAATTATCTTGTGCATGAAGGAACTCCTTGCAATGAAGTATGCACTAGCGAAATTTCGCGTCTATCTCCTTGGAGATAGGCCGTTTGTAGTCTATACGGAACACGCGTCATTACGCACGGCCGTAAACAGCCCACACCCCTCGCAAAGGATGGCGAGGTGGCTGTCCTTCTTTGAGGATTACAACGTCTCCGTAGAGTATAAACCCGGACGACTCAATGTCGTCGCGGATGCGTTGTCTCGCCGACCCGATTTCGAGTCGGCTGCGCAGTCCAACAGTGAGGTTGATACCACTGTTGCAATACTAGTCACTAGTGTTCCGTCGTCAACATTGCTTACGACATCAAAAAGGCTTACGCAGAAGATAAGGCTTTTCTGCGACTAATGGATAATCTGGTTACTCCATCTCGTGAATCTCTCAAAGATTTACCGGCGTTGTATCGATCTTCCGCGGATAGATACACAACACGCAACGGGTTGCTGTATTACACAGTCGTTACTGGCTACACACCTCGTGTCGTCGTCCCCACTCATAATGATTTGCGCCTACGCATCATGTATGAGTGCCACGATGCACCAACTAGTAGGCATCGTGGGCGTGAGAATACTTATCTCACGGTAAGTCGTGACTTTTACTGGTCCCACCAGTATCAGTTTGTGCGCGGGTACATTCGTGCTTGTGAAGTGTGCGAACGGGTGAAACCCAGTCCTTTATCCCGTGCGCCACTACAGCCTCTACCAATCCCGGCAGAGTGCTGGCAGTCCGTTCTAATGGACTTCGTCTTCGGTTTCCCCAAAGACACTCACAAGAATAATGATATTCTTGTGTTCGAAGACCGCTTCAGCAAGATGGTACATCTCGATGCAGTTAATGAGTTAATCCCAGCGCATGGTTGTGCCCGTGTCTTCATTGACACGGTATTCCGACTCCACGGTCTACCCCGTGAAATAGTCTCTGATAGAGATCCTCGGTTCACGGTGACGTTTTGGCAATCTGTGTTCCGATCCGTCGGAACACGTCTGACTATGTCTACTTCTGATTATCCCGAGACTGATGTTCGGACAGAGCGCTTCATCGCGTCCTCGAAGAGATATTTCGAGGATACGTCCAATCTTTCAGAGTTTAGAGCAAATTTCTGCCGATGGTGGAGTTGCAATCAACAACTCTGTGCATGCAGCGCATACACCATTTTTCGTGAACGGCTTACGCCATCCACTCCTACCCACCTATTTAGAGTGTGACACTAATTCAAGGGGTGGGAGGGATTCGCTTGAGCAAACACCGTTCTGGCTCTTATTCATCACGCGTCGAGGTAAACGACGACTCGAACGTTGCCGATGTCAATCAAATCGACACCGAAGAAGATAACCTTATCAATAGTGATGACACTATTGCTGATCCAGATGAAGATGCTGGTATATTTAGCATAGCCAATGACTACACAAGAGAGGATGAGAACACACTCGCTGAAAATAAGGATGACCTCCTAGCGGTGCGCACAAGGCGCACTGCAAAAAAACAAAATGATTCAGCAGAAGATTTCCTGCCGGCACGGGAAGCAGTGGTCCTTATCGTACAAGACTCCATCGATAACGCGGTGGACTGGCAGAAACGGACCGCTACAAAACATGGAAGAGCAAACGTTCTTCTATTTAAAGTCGGAGACTCAGTTCTACTGTCTATGGTAAATCTACCTAAGCACGTAGTAACTAATTTGTGGGTAGTAGTAAACTACTACCCAAGTACATCGGCCCGTTCCGTGTACGACATCGCAAAGGAAATGCGTACACAATCGAGTTGCCTCGCAGGATGCGTACGCATCCTACGTTTTATGTCAGTCGTCTCCGCCCGTACCATCACTAACAGGTCTCTTCCTCGGGCAAATACAACCGCCACGCACTAGAACCTCCAAGAATTCTTTTGATCCCGAGCCAGTTTCTCAATCTGGCTCTGTAATGCCGCATGCTGGCGACGAATGTTATCCACTTCGTAGCGAAAGACTTGACGCGCCCGATCGTTCTCTAATTGGTCGAACGCGAACTTCGATCGGTCGTCTGATCGATAAAGGCGGATGCGTTGCACCCACGCCGCCAAATAGAGACGCTCCTGCCTCTCTTGTTCGGTGCGATCACACAGATCGTGTAAGCGTTGCTGGAGACGACCAAACTCCGCCTGCAACTCCGAGAGATTCGGAGTTGATATTCCCTCCCCCACCACAGCCATTGGTGGATTCGCACGGTGGTCACGTGGAGCGTATCTTGAACCACCGTGACGTGAAGGGGCAGCGAGCGAGTTATCTTGTTCGCTGGCGCGGCTATCCGCCTACGCACGACAGCTGGGAGCCTCGCGCCCAGATGATGATTGGCGTTGAGGGTCTCGTCCACCAGTAGGACAAGATACATCCGATGGCTCAGAAGGGCCATCGGAAAACGCGCGCCCATGGCGCTGGTAGAGTGATTGCAGATTAGCAATCGCATCTCGCATCTCAGAAGATATGTGCGCCCTACCCCAGGGCGAAGAAAGGGAGTACACCTCCCTGCTGATTTGTTGAGTGTTGTCGAAACAACACGGACATGGGTCGCCCCACGTGAGGCATGCAATTCCTGCCTCACGAGACAGATTGTGCAACCTGACTTTTGCACCAGTTAAGGTTCGTTTATCAAATCTAACACGAGCTGTGTCAAGTTTCTGAAGCCAAGCTTAGCGCCCAATGGTCTGCACATTGGGTAAAAAATCTTTCCACGCCTGCAGCAACGAGCTTTTGTCTCGCTTAGTGTTTCCACTATATCAACGATGATTCATAAAAGCATCCAGATAGAAGTCTTCTTCAGCGCGAACGTTACTAGCGCTGATGTCGAGTCCGTGTATCCACCTCGCATCGAATAATGGAAATTCGATGATGAAGACTTGTCTCACCTGACAAGCCATTCACAGGACTTTCTGGTAAATAGCCAAGGCTTGTGTTCAGGGGCTAGACGCGGCACATTGCCGTCTAGATCCTCTTGCGTGGTACCAACGGAAGTCTTGGTACCACTAGAATCGTCATCACGACGGTACAAGTCATCACCGCATTCGCTAAAAGGCGAATGCGCAGTAGCAGGCGCGGGGTATGAGTCAGCATGCTCATCCTCCGAACTAAACAGACTCCGGTAGCGGCCATGAGTCTGACTACCCGCTCGATTCCGATTCGTAGGCTCATATTCGGCCGCCACTATAGACTCGGGTGACCTAGGTGTCTTCTTCGAGTCGGACCCACCTTCCGACTCCCCCGAGTTTATAAGCTCCACTCGAGATCCATCATCATTAGCACGTGGTAACTCACCACGTGCATCTGCAGCAACTGGTGCTGCAGGAAGAGTTGCAGCGGCAGCAGACGAAGCATCGTCTGCCTCGAGAGGCTGGGCGTCGTTAAGAGCAGCTGCGTTAACACGAGCAGCTGCCTTCTCAGCAGTTTTCGCCGCGCATCGCATGGACTCGTTTACCATGCGATGAATATCCAGAAATGAATGGATCAGACCAAAACAAGTGCTCCCTGTCCTTGATGTGGTCTAATGGTGACCACATCAACATAATAGTGATTGAGTGACTATCGTTTAAGGAGGGGTGATGTAACGGTTGAGCCTGTTACATTTAATTAACCGTTGGTACTTGTTAATCAGAATATTATCATAATGGTTGATAATGTTCGTGAATATTACCATAAGGGGTAATATTCAGAAACACTCAACGATTGGCTGATATGATTCACTATATCAGCCAGCTCTAGCGGTCCAATCAACGATGGACGCGCGCAATGAGTGGTGAGCAAGACTTTAGCATACATTTTTGTAGATAAATATAATTAAGTTAGGACAAAAACATAGGTTAATGAGTAGGACTTAATTATATTTAATACAGTTTTACTTTCACCAGCAACTAGTCAGTTTGTAGTTGCTTTCCCTTCCTCTGCCGAGTTACAGAGGTAGCGAGGCACCACTCACGCTGATGTTGGCGATAATAGCTCTACACTGGTTCTCCAGTGTGTTGCTCCCGTTCCCCCTTCGATATACAGCACATGTCATCTTAGAAATGCTGCGCGTTTGCAATGGCAAAGACCTTGCAGGGTTATAAGTGTCGCGGCGACCATCCAAAGAGATCCTGTCCACCACAATACATTCACCAAACGGACTGCGGATTAAGCTTGTTTTTTTCTGGCTTACATGCTGAGCCATATAATACTTCTCTAATCACTTGAAGACATTCCATATCGATTCAGCGCTTGTCTGCCATTTCTGTACCTTTGATCGTATCGGATTAACTTAACTTTACTGAGAATGCTGCTACGAAATCGCATTCGATAGAAGTCTGAGTTAGGTGAAGGAAAATAAGATTCTGTATTCGATATACTACTTACCGCTCTGTCTTTTTCCTATGCATGCACGCTGCGCTCTCTAGAGATCTTTTCGCACCTCATTGTACAAATGGCTTGCTGACTACCCAGTTGACTCGAAACGCCTGGCGCAAAGCGAAACTACAAGTCAGAATGCCTGATCTACCAAACAGCACACCACACGATTTCCTCCACACCTCCTCGCGTGCGCCTGCGCTCTCCCTCTCTTCCAAGGATTTTGATGCATCGGATTCCCTCGCTCTTTAACTCCTTGCGATCGCCACGCACCGATGTGACCGTCGTGCGCGCCTCGACTTGCTTTCGCTTTTCTCCATCGGGGCGCGGCCGCTCGTTCGCCGCTGAATCTCGTTCGCACGCTCTAACGGAAACTAGTCGCTTGTAATGTCACTGTACAAGCTACTTACACTGAACACAGAGTAAGGTGGTGCCTCGAGACTTCACGTACACGCGTCGTGCAGAGAAAGGTTTCAACACGAGAAAATAGTAAAAGTAGAGCTGTATCTAGTATAGCTGATCTCCTATCAATAAATCTTATTTAGTCTTCATTTAACTATATCTAAATACAACATGTATTGTAACTATCTGCTCACCACTCATTGCGTTCTTCTGTCCTGGATCGGCTTTATTGGTTGATATCGTTAATTTATATCAACCAATGAGCAGTGTATTACTTCTGCAACGCAATATTACTTATTTAGCCAATATTGTGAGAATATTCTGTTTGTCCTAACAGAATATTCGTACTTAATATTTACCTTGTGTAAACTATCATGTAGCGGAGGCACCCCATTACATCACCCCCCTTACCATCAGTCACATTAGTGACTGATTGATGAATAAGTGACTCCTATGAGTGACTCTGGGAAGGGAAGCACTTGTTGATCAATTCCAACCATTCTTTTGTTCCCTCGCACGGTTAACAAGTCCATGCGGTGTGCATCAAAAGCTGATGGAAACGCAGAGATGAGACTATGATCCGCTGCGGCGGATAAGGCAAAGGCCGTGAACGCAGCAGGCGCAAATTTGCATGTTGCTTCTTCTGGTGCAGGCTCACGCGGTGATGAGCCGCGTGGCCTCGAAGGTTACGACCTTGGGCTGATATACTCTGGCAACTTGGATAGCGACAACGACTCCAAGAAGGCTGTCACGAAGACAGAGCCGAAAGCGGCGACGACAGAACCGATCAAGTCAGTCTCGCGAAGCGCCATGAGCCTCGCTGAGCGCCGTGACATCTTTGGATCATCCGACTCGTCGGAAGATCCGTCTCCAAGGCGAAGTCGATCGCTTGAGAGCAATCAAAGCGGTGGCAAGAGCCATCGAACTATGATGATGGTGACGCAGTAATGCGTCACGATCAAGACGACCGTGCTGGACGTGGTGTCGGTACTTCTATTGATACCACGCAGGAAGCCAGAGATCGCGACGTACTACGTGTTGCTCCGAGAAGAAAGCGTGGTTGCCTCCTCAGAGAGTGTTGGATAGCTTTTCCAAGACGATAAGCGATCGTTATTGAATAAGGCTTTTCGATTCATCAAGGATTCGTGGCCTTGACTATAGTGCGAGTGACTTTCGCACTGATCATGAGTTCTACACCGATGTATTCTTCAAGCATCGATGGTACAGCAAGAACCGTAAACGTGATGGTGCCTCGCTGATCCAGGCATGGAAAGTATACACCCACAACGTTGCGGAGATTGGGCGCGATGTCTGGATTGACAAGTTGACTCTATCTCGTAATAGATTCGAGAAGCGGACTTCTAGCGGTGCGCGTTAAAAACTGCACTGCTTTACGAGAGAGGTCGGGCTACCATGCCTCTCCTGGGGGAATGCGTGCCAATGTTGTGAAAACAACTTAACACAAGTTCCGAAAGAATCTTATTCAATGACCGATCCCTGGTGGAGGGCTCGCGTCTCGTCGGAGATGTACGAGGAAATAGCTGATTTGCAATATCTCTACGAACGCGCTGGGCGTTCGTTCTCCGATGGACCTTCTTCGGCATAGTATGTGCCTTGTCATGCTGCTCGACAAGACCCCACACGTCCACCATCAGTTGCGAGCGAGTTTCCCAACTATCCGCCGAGGGCGGATAGCCGCGCCACCGGACGAGATAGCTCGTCTGACGTCCTTTCTCATCGCGGTGGTTCAACAGTCGTTCCACGAGGAAGCTTTTACCACCGCGAGTATCAATCAATGGATGAGGTGGGGGAGGGAACACATCCTCCATTGGAACCGCGGGACCAATATGATGCTGTGAGTCAGCTCAACCGCGTAACGTGTGAGTTGCGCGAGGACCTCGAACACGAGAGAGGAAAACATATGGATGTGCTTGGCAATGTGAACCGTCTGAGCTCAGATAAGGAGAAGGACATGGCAGAGTATGCCTTTGCCTAGCTGGCAAATGAGTGGGAACGGCTTTATCTCCGCGACGAGATGATGGAAGCTCGTCAGGATATCTCTCGGCTTCGCGAGGAGATATCCGAGCCTCAGACGCGGGCTGAGAGCCAGCATCGTGAGCACAAGTATCTGTTGGAGATGTTTGAGTGCGAGGGCTTTCTTCATCAAAAGAATCACCGTACTGATAGTAAGACCTAAGGCGACCGAGGTAGAACGTAGGATGCGTGCGCAAATTACATGGCAGTGCAATCGTATATGCGTTGCCTAGGCGGCGCAGCACACGAAATAGAACGATGAACTTGGGTTGTAATTTGTTACTTCCCACATTAGTCACTATGTGTCGAGGTAGGTTTACCGCAGATAGTAGGACTAAGTCGCCTTTATTGAACAAAAGCACATTCGCCCTTCCATTCTTGTCAGCGTTTCGTTGTTGTCAATCTACCGTCTCTGTGATAGAGTTTTGTACGAAACGGAAAACTGTTTCGCGAGCCAGTATGAATTCATCGGTTGACTAGCTGTCTTTAGCTGCAGTGTTCTTGGAGCGGACTGTAGCAAGATCACTTGTAGCCTCTGTGAGTGTGTCTTTGGACGCACTAGGCGTGATGCTGATTTAATCAGTATCGTGACCAGTAAGAGCATCTTTGCTCTTACTTTCGCCTTCTTCACTAAAGTCGATGTGATCGACATCGGCGTCGAACGTGGTGACCGCATTGTCAGCACGTGACGAGTGAGAGCCAGATTGACGGTCGCTCGAATGAGTCCCTCCCCCACTTAAACGAGAGTCACACTCTAAAAATGTGGGAAGACGCGGATGGCGTAAGCCATTCACGAAGAACGGCGTGTGCGTCGTAGACGCATGGACTGAATTATTGATGGTGAACTCCACCATCGGCAGGAATTCGCTCCAATTCGTAAAGTAATGGACGTATCCCCGAAGGATCTCCTCGAAGACACGATTGGCGTGTTCGGTCGGACCATCTGTTTCAGGATGGTCAGACGTGGATATCTTTAAGCGAGTTCCAAGTGTTTTGAGCCCAGAACGCCAGAACTCAGGTGTGAAGTGCGGGTCTCGATCGGACACGAGTTCGCGAGGCAAACCATAAAGACGAAAGGACGTGTCGATATAGACACGGACACAAGCCGATGCGTTGATTGATTCGGGTACAGCAACCAGATGTACCATCTTGCTTAACCTGTCAACGAACACAAGAATACCAGTATGCTTGTGAGATTCTGCGGGGAATCCAAAGACAAAGTCCATCGAGACGGATTCCTAGCACTCGGCCCGGACAGACAGAGGCTGCAATGGGGATCGAAGGAAAGGACTAGATTTCACCCGTTGATAGATCTCACAGGCCCGAACGTACTTGTGCACACACTGATACCTGCGGGGCCTGTAAAAGTCGCGGCTCACTGTGAGATATGTTTTTTCACGACCACGATGTCCACTAACAGGTGCGTCGTGGTACTCATACAAGATACGAAATCGCAGATCACCATGATCTGGTACGACGACACGAGGTGTGTCGCCGGCAACAGCCGAAGATTGGATTAAGCCTTTGCGAACTGTATATCTATCCATAGAGGATCGATATACTGACGATAATTGTTTGAGGCTCTTTCTGGATGGGTACGAAAGATGATGCATCCATCGCCCATTCTCGGATCATACGCCTTTCGTATGTCTTCCAATAAGGTTGACGACAGGACACTCGAAGTCAGTACCGCGACAGTGGTCGGACCAGTGTCGGGTGGCGCAGCCGGCTCGAAATTGGGCCGGCGCTAGAGTGCGTCAGCGACGACGTTAAGTCGTCCTGGCTTATACTCAACGGAGAAGTTATACTCCGCAAAGAATAACAGCCACCTCTCCATCCGCTGCGAGAGGTGTGGAATGTTTACGGCCGCGTGTAAAGACGCATGGTCCATATAAACGATGAAGGGTCTATCACCTAGCAGATAGACTCTAAACTGATCCAGCGCGTACTTCATGGCAAGGAGTTCCTTGTCCTGGACGGTGTAGTTGCGTTCAGCTGGTTGCAGCTGGCGTGACTGGTAACAGACGACACGCTCCGCATTGCCTGCATCTTACTGCATTAATGCACAGCCGATTGCAAGGTATCTGGTACCACAAACCACATTAAAAGGAATGTATTGTTGAATCTCCCAAACTGGCGTATGAAGCTTTGCTTGACACCTTCGAATAAGCGCTGGCAGTCGGCACTCCATTCCCACCTCTCATTCTTTTTCAGTAAACGAGAAAGATGAACATTCATCTCGGCGTATTGCGTGAATATTTTGCAAATACGCCGCTAGGCCAAGGAAATTGCTTAGTCCCTTTCCATCTGTAGGAACCGGCCAGTCGGTGATCGCCTTGAATCTTTTCTGGATCGGGCCGGACACCATGCTTGCCCACGATGCAACCAAGAAGTGATTTTCGCTAGCAGCAAATATAAACTTCTTGAGGTTGGCGTACAACTTATGCTCGCGCATTAGTGTAAGAACTTTCCGGACGTGGAGTCGATGCACTTCCACATCCGTATGTCCATCCATAGCCCGGCTTTGGACGAACACATTATCGGAGTAACTGTGAGCGAACTCTTTTATGGATCTTAATAAATTCGTTACACATCTGTCGAATGTGGCAGGGGCATTGCTTAATCCTGGTGGCAACACTAGCCACTCCCAGAGCATTACGCTGGGGTGCTCGCCGCTTTATACGGGATGTACTTTTCGCGCCAAAGGATCTGATGGAATTTGTCCATCAGATCCATCGATGAAAAGATGGTACTCTTTGCCACATCATCGATGATGACATCTTTCCTTGGTATCGGCGTTCGAGCCAATACAGTTGCAGCACTCAGCTTGTTGAAGGCGTGTACTATCCGCCACCCTCCTGAGGCCTTTCACGCACAGATTGTCGGGGAGTTATGTGGAGAGGTCGACTCCCTCACAATTCTTTGCAGATCGCTGCTAAGCGATCTGCAAAGAATTTTTTGATCGCTAGTACTTGTTCACGAGGCAGTGGACATTGCTTCACAACACAGTACTTCGAACCTGGTCTCGCGTCGATTTTGTGACGAGTACCTTTGCCCTTAGGTAACTGGCACGGCACTGCTCCCGGGACACATCCCTGAATTCTATCAAATCATCATAGAGAGGATTTGTTCAAAGCGATTCCCACGATTAGAATGTATATCGCTCAATCCGAGTCTTTTCATCAAGGACACTCTCGTCCATTGATGATCTACTGATAACTCTTTCATCTTCGGCAAAGACCTTTGTTGATCGGATATCACTGACGTAATCATCCTCCACGACGAGTACATAGATCTGCTTGACTTTGCCACTACGCAGATCACGCAAGAACCTCTTTTGGTTCAGCGGGGGTAACCGAGTGATCTCCGAGGTTAATTTCGGAGGCGCGATCAGATCAAGCATATGGCTACCTATGCTTGATCCGTCATTAACCAGGACATTCAATGTCTCTGCCATCTCATGGGAACTTACTTCCACTGTTTTTTTGGGGACTTATTCCCTCAACTCTAGCCTCTTGGGCTATTCCATCTCCATGTTGACGATCATTGGCAATCGGTTGGTCATCATCTGGGTATTGTCTATTAGGGAGGCAACCATGCCCCGGTCCGCTAGACTTATTTGTGAGGTGGGCCTTCGGCGCTTCCTGCCTTGTTATGCAGTCGCCGGGAACTTGCTCCACAATGTGATGGTTAGTCACATAGCGATCTTGTGCAGTCGTACTAACGACCGATCCATACGTGAGGCCATTGCACTCACTCGTAGTACATCCACATGGTGGTGGACGCTCCAAGACGTTCATCAGATGGGCGTCTGGTGAACAAGCAGCGAGAAGATCGACACTTCGTCGATGCCAGCTGACTTGTGGCTCGCACCTTCTGAGCCACGGCAAACCAAGGATAACATCAAATCTGTCATCTAAGTCCAAAAAGATGAAGCCATCATCTTATTGGACTTCGACGCGTAAAAGCGATTTGTTTGTACGCGGGAAAACAGAGGGTATCTGGGGATGTAGCTCAAATGGTAGAGCGCTCGCTTAGCATGCGAGAGGTACAGGGATCGATACCCTGCTTCTCCAGGCGTGTGTAGTATAGTGGTCAGTACCTCACCTTGTGGCGGTGAAATCCCTGGTTCGAATCCGGGCACGCGCACTCTTATGCTAGGTAGACTGGCACACGCTTCTGCTCGTTGGGTTGGTAGATCGGCCGCCCTGCCAGGCTTCCGCGCTACTACTGGCAACGGTATCCGTACATGCTGTCATGCCATAGATAGTATCCGCCACGACTGAACCAAAGGTTCTGAATGCGGATACCCTTTCTCCCGCTTGGGATAGCTTAATGAAGCTCTTGTTTAGCGTCGCTACTCGGACGAATGTTCGTCCGATTATGCAACGTGCATCCATATACGCACTTTATTGCCCCTAGATACGCGCTATACTGTCCCATATACTGATGAGAAAAGATCCTGGAAAACAAGAAGCCGCAGTTCAGTGTATAGGAAATTCCTACTACACGTTTCATCACTGTTACGGATGCGCCTGTAGCGAGGCGTACCGTCATCCTCTTTGAAGGGATCTCTCTCTCGATGTAATTGAGCTTGCTATTGTCTAGCGATTGGCGTCGTACAAAGTTGTTTGACATCCCACAATCGACTAGGGCTTGTAGTGACATGCCCTTTGCCACTTCGAGCTTCGTGTTAATGAGTGGAACCTCATTACCAGATGCCGTAACACACAATTATTGCGTGTTGGGAGCAATTCTCGTTAAGAGGTCTACAAATTCACTTGACGTTGCTGGATCAGTAGAGTGCTCGCACCTACTGACCCTGACCGTGTTTTGGTCGTCCATTACGGTGTTGCGTTTTCGCAACAGCGTCAGACCCACTCCTCGGACCCTTCTTGGCCGCTTGACGGTTACTGTTTCCTGCGGTACGTGGTACCGAGTTCG
Source organism: Hyaloperonospora arabidopsidis Emoy2 (assembly GCA_000173235.2). Classification (NCBI taxonomy): domain Eukaryota; phylum Oomycota; class Peronosporomycetes; order Peronosporales; family Peronosporaceae; genus Hyaloperonospora; species Hyaloperonospora arabidopsidis. The sequence continues at coordinate 116,180 of JH597801.1, forward strand.
GGGCACTGCATTCGTATGCATAATGCCTTGAATTTTGAAACCTATTGCATGTCTGCAATTTCTTATAATTGGCAACGCGAGAGCTTTTACTCTCAGCGTAACAGAGGTACATTGGTTTTGGGCCTCTGCTTTCCTGTTGCCTCGGGGGACGACATGAGTTTGAACTCACGTGAGCTTGTTTCACGCTGAAATCTTGTTCCGCAACTCGAATTGAATCGTCCAGGGTATCAAATTCCAACCGGAAGAGTTAGGCCCTGACTGGACCGTCGGTGAGACCCTGCATGAACAACGTGATCAACGTTTGTTCATTCGGCGGATTCGACGTGATGTAACTCGTAATATGACGTATGTACTGAATGTACGAGTGTATATCACGTTTGCATTTCAGGAGTTTAGAGCGAGCCCTGAACTCAGCTCACGGTGGTTCGAATGTTTGCCTTAGTAGGGACTTAAAGACTTCTAACGACCCAAAGACAAATGGGTCGTGTAGCTTGAGGCCCAAGTCTTCGCACGCCCTACCGAGTTCGACTGAGCAAATGCAATCTGCATTTGCTCATCAACGATGTGGCGAGCCCTTATGGCGTCATCTATCTCAACAAACCATCTCAGCAGAGAATCAGCTTCAGCTGGTTTGTATTTGGAGATGTCAATCTTCAGTGATTCAGGTTGACGTGTGTGTATCGACCCGGTGGCAGCAGCCTACTGCTGTCTCAACAAATCGAGCTGTTGAGCACTCTGTTTTCTCAACAGCTCTGTCTGTTGAGACCCTTGTTGGTGAAGCAAGGCTACTTTTCCCCTTTCAGCGTCAAGTTCATTCTGAATGAACTTGGCGATGGTGGCGTGTCGCCCGTCTGGACCCAGAGCGGACAGAATTGCTCCTACGGCTTCTTGCCCTATCGTCGAACTCAAGCGTTTGACAACATCCCATTCGATTTGACTTAAACGGTAGAAGCTCTCGTGTGTTGGATGAAAGTCTTCCGCTTTATCATCCAACATTCTCATAGTCGTTGGACGGACTACAAAGTGCTACCAGGTGTAACTGGGCACCGGTGGCTCGTAATGTCACTGTACAAGCTACTTACACTGAACACAGAGTAAGGTGGTGCCTCGAGACTTCACGTACACGTGTCGTGTAGAGAAAGGTTTCAACACGAGAAAATAGTAAAAGTAGAGCTGTATCTAGTATAGCTAATCTCCTGTCAATAAATCCTATTTCGTCTTCATTTAACTATATCTAAATACAACATGTATTGTAACTATCTGCTCACCACTCATTGCGTTCTTCTGTCGTGGATCGGCTTTTTTGGTTGATATCGTTAATTTATATCAACCAATGAGCAGTGTATTACTTCTGCAACGCAATATTACTTATTTAGCCAATATTGTGAGAATATTCTGTTTGTCCTAACAGAATATTCGTACTTAATATTTACCTTGTGTAAACTATCATGTAACGGAGGCACCCCGTTACACACGCCAAGCTACTCCAAACGCATGAGACTGCGCAGCGTCCCCAGATTGGTCGCGTCGACAGCCTTTGTCATCAAGTCAGCAAGCATCACCTCAGACCTAACATGATGCACCTTCACGACACCGCATCGAGCGAGGTCGCGCGGATACTTTACCGCACGTCGATATGCTAGGCCTAGATTGAAGAAGCTTCGCCTTCGATCTGGATGATGGCTGCCTGGTTTTACACATGTATCAGCATAAAGACAACCGGCGCTATACCCACCTCTCCTAGCATCTGCCGCAAGCCGATGAGCTCGCGCGCGACGATCTCGGCCTCCATCGTCGAGAAGCTAACACCACCCTGTTTCTTTGCGGTCCACGGCACCGCCATCCCATTGAAAAGCACGACGCCTCCCGTTAGTGACTTCCGGTCGCTTTGTCATCTGCGAAGTCGGCGTCGCTGTAGGTTTCGAGCTGGAGCGCGTCGCGAGTCGTTCGCGCCGGCGCCATCTCGAGCTTGAGCGTCGCGGTGCCCTTGAGGTACCGCTCGACACACTTGGCGAGCTTCTAGTCTAGCACCCACCGCGTATGCGTCTGCCTAGTAGCTTGTGCACTGCAAAGGCAATGTCTGGCCTCGAGCAGCGCGCGACCTACAGGAGGCTCCCGACGAGCGACTGGTATGCGTTGATCGTCGTACCGTCACCTGCGCTCGTATTTTCCAGCAGCGCGTCTTCTTCGTCTACCACCTCGTAGCATTCGTCTCCAATCGGCTTCTTCGTTGGGTTCGCATTACTCATCCCATCAGCACGCAGGATCTCCTTGATGGCCTCCTCCTGGTCGGTGCGGTACATGCCGTCGCTTCCGAGCTCCAATTGCATCCCCAGGAATCTGTGGAGGTGGCCGACATCCTTGATCGACAGTGACGCCAGGATCGTGAAGAAGCTCCCGACCGCCGCGACGCTCGTTCCCGTCGCCAGCAGATCGTCGACGTAGACCCCGACAACGACCAGCTCTTTGCCGTAGAACTTGTGGTATAGACACATGTCTGACACGTAACGCACGTACCCCGCATCGATGATTCGCGCATGGAGCAACTGGCTCCAGAGGCGCCCGGCTTGCTTCAGCCCGTACAGTCTCCTCCGCAGCTCCAAGACGACCTCGCCTAGATGCGTAGCGCCGATATTGCGCAGATTGCTCTCCGACACGGTCATACCACGTGGCAAGTGCAAGCATATGTCGAGGTGTGCTTCCTTCTAGGCACGCACGTATGCGTTCGGGATGTCTCCGAGCTTGGCCGGCACACCACACGTTGCTGCGAGCGCCAGCACGACCTTTGCCGTCGAGATGTCCAGCACGGCGGCAAAGCTCAGGTTGTGATCGACGCCGATCACTTGCTAATTACAGCATGCGACAAGCTTCGCTTTGTCTCTATCGAGCTCGCTGTCGGCTCCCGTCTTGGTCTTAAAGACCCACTTTGAGTGAAGAGCGTTCGAACCCGGGCTGCGCTTCGTAACGCGCCACACGTCGTTGCTCTCGAGGGCAGTGATCTCTTCTTGCATCGCCGTCTGCCATATCGCGCGCTTCGAGTTGCGCATGGCCTCGCCATAGTTGCGTGGATCGCGCTCGAATGCTGCGATGGGAACCTCCTCGCTCGCAGGTCGCGCCTCCTGACGCGCAGCTGCTTGCTCGCGCTTCGATGCGCCGTGCGTCCCATGTTATTGTCGCGCCTACGGCTTCTTGCTCTTGTTGCGAGCGCCGCGACCATCTAACGCTCCTCCATTGTCGTCGCTGGTCGCCACTGCTGCCTCTGCCGCTTGCGCTGTCTCTTCCGCTTCGTCGTCTCGATCGCCAACCTTCATCGCGCGCTGCAATTGCGCATTTTACGCATCGGACAGGTTGGAGATGCTCTTCAGGTGGTGTGTAACGACCACATTGTTCTCTCGCTGGAGGAGGACCTTTTACCCCTTGTACCCCTTCTTTTCCTCGCTCACCCCCACGATGATGCCTGTCTGCGATCGCTGCTGCAGTGAGCTCTTGAGCGGGTCGCGGTAGACGCTACACGATGATCCGGATACTACGAGGCTGCTCAGATCCAGCGCCTTGTCCGTCAGCACTTCGATAGTGACGCACTCTTCGCGTTCGCTCGCGTTGGACTGCGGTTCAAGATGTGGGCGGCGTACTGCACCGCGTCGCCCACAACTGCAACGGCAGCGCGCACGCGAACATCATGCTGCGCGCGAGGTTTGGCACCGCCCTGTGTATCCTCTCAGCCTTGCCGTTCGATGCCTGGCTGTGCGCTTCCGACACTTGGTGCGCGATAACCGTGCGCTTGTAGAATAAGTCGACGTAGGCGTGCTCTTCACCGCCGTCCGTTCGCAGCACGTGGACCTTGAAACCGAAGAGCTTCTCAAAGGAAACGAGGAACGCTTCACGCCGCGTCCTTCGTGTGCGAGAGGAACACGCGGCAGTAGTTCTACTTATGGTCGATAAAGTTGACCAGATATCGATTGCCGAGGCGATCCTGCGGCGTCATCGGCCCTTAAGGTCCGAGCAGATGACGCCGCCGATCCTGTCTATCGGCGAGTTGGCGCCGCAGTCTTTCTGCGACTGCGCGTTGCGCGTCTGCTTACCCTCGAGGCATGACACGCACGCCATGCGCATCTTGCTGGGCAGTCGGATGCCCGACGCTGGACCGCGCGCCATATGCACGATCATATCGAACGCGAGGTGGCCGAGTCGCTGGTGCCAGTGCAGCAGCGAGGCTTCATGCCCGTCTTCCGTATCAGCATCCATCTCACGCTCTTCGAGCGCGGCCATGATCACATCTCCAGCGCTGTCTCCCGCGTGTCGCTGTCGTCTCAACATACAACACGTTGCTGTCGATCGCGACGTCGAGCGCGACTGTACCATCGCTGCGCCGCGCCAGAGCGCGTTTGTTCCTTCGTACACCAGGGCAAACCCTTTGCTCTCCAGATTCCCGTACGAGACGATGTTCTTCGCCAGACGGGGTGCAAGATAGACTTTGGTCAGCATCACAGTCATCTTTGTACCGCGCGCGAGGACCTCGAGGCACACACTCCCGACACGCGTCAGGCGCAGCGACTCACCATCTGCCATAGCTATCTCGTGGACGCAGGCAGTTGAGTCGATTAGCGGCGACTCGTCGTCCACGAGGTGTCTACTTGCACCACTGTCGAGGATCCAATCGCCTTGATCGATGCTAATCGCATCGTTTGCGGCTCGCTTGAAGCACCCGCGTAGGCGCAGCTCGCGCGTTTTCGCTCGCGTCTAGGGCCTCGCAAGTTCTTCTTCTTGCTTTTGACTGCTTTAGTGCGAGCCGCTGACGCTTTCTTTGTATGCGAAAGCACCATGTCGCCGCTCGTGTTGCTCGTCCCGTCATCAAACACGACCCTTGTCTTGCAGTCGGACACAGCGTTCCCCGTCCTGCCGCAGCGGAAACACGTTCGCGTGTCTTGGGGCTTCGTCTCGAAATGCGCCGCAACAACCTCGCGACTGACCTCGCCGCTGCCGAGCTCGATCGACTGCACAAAGTGCGCCAACTCCTCAGCGTGGTGCAGGCAGTCGAACCTCATCGGTTCGTACTTTGCCCGCATAAAATTCATCAGCTATGGCGACGCGTGGTGCACGATGTTGTTGAGCATAAGCGAGTCGGTGCCACCGTCCGCGTCGCTGACGGCCACCATGTAAAGAAAGCGCTTGGCTCAGGTGCGTCGCGATTCTTTCTTTGTCATGAACAGCTTCATGGCCTGGCTCGCCGTTATCGTCGTTTTGAACGCCACGTGCAGCTGCTCCATTACATGCTCAAGTCTCGATTGCTTAACCCACCAAGTGTCGACCTGTTTGTGATAGCAGCCAAGAAGTGGCCGAGGAGGTCGACCTTCGCGTCCTCCGTCCACGTGAAACCGCACGACGCCTCAGCGAGGCTCACAGAGCGCATGAAGGTGCGTCCCCAGTCAAAGAACCCGCTTTCGAGTCCTTTGTAGAGATCCATCCCATCAAACTTGCGAATGTTGAGATTTCGCTGACTCGCGGTCGGCATTCCGTAGCTGCCGATCGCTGCCACCGTGTGCGTCGCATGTGGCGGCTCTTCTTGACGCGACGCGATCATAGGCTTGGCTGCTCGTTCCGGCATGCGATGCTGAGCTGACGGCTGTCCACGCGGCGGCGCGAGCGAGGCGAACATCGACTTGTCATCATCTGGCCAGCTAGCGCACGCGCGAGGTGCTGCTGGTTTCTCCTCCAGCGGCCCAAGCGCGTCGATGGTTATGGGGTCCACGCATGTTCGCTCCAAGCTTGGACGCAAACATGCCGCTCTCGACAGATCTAAGCATCCTCTCGTCTTCGTCCCGGACGGGCTGAGAAGACTCGAGCTTCGACAGGCGGTCGGTAACTGCGGCGAGGGCCGCGAGGATTTTTTCATTGGTCGCCTCGTCCCTTTCGCGAGCAGTTCTTCGAAGGCTGTTGGCGTGTTCACCGACGAATGCACACGCGCTGGCGAGTCACGCCTTGGGGTAGCTCGCGCGACACCACCTGGTGTCTTGCCGGTCGCTTCAGTAGCTCCTGTTATTGAGCTCATAACCTGTTGGCACGCAAACGTGCAGCGCAGTAGGAGTTAGGTGAAGGAAAATAAGATTCTGTATTCAGTATACTACTTACCGCTCTGTCTTTTTCCTATGCATGCACACTGCGCTCTCTAGAGATCTTTTCGCACCTCATTGTACAAATGGCTCGCTGACTACCCAGTTGACTCGAAACGCCTGGCGCAAAGCGAAACTACAAGTCAGAATGCCTGACCTACCAAACAGCACACCACACGATTTCCTACAAAGTCTTCGTCACCAAACTTGTTGTACGCAGCTTGTTGCACGTGGGCATAACACCAGATGATATAACAACCGAGCTTTGCGTCGTTGTGGAACTGCTGTACAATACCTGAGATGTGGTCGGTCATCTTCTTCCACGATCAGTAGGGTTGCGCCGATAAAGGTTTTCTTCATAGCGGGCACAAAATGTTATAGGCCTTTCTTGTGGATTAAAAGGCACTTGTGCTGTGTAATTTCAATACTTTGGAGCACTACAATATGCTGTTGACGATTCCTACATTCTGCTTGTAGAGCTACCGAATGTAGCGGTATGACGTGCTTTTGTAGTTAAACCGTTCGAAAGCAATCAAGAAGATTCACGCTTCTCTAAGCAGCTCGGACCCTTTTTTAAATTGACTGGTCAGTCGATTCGGACGCTTATCGGGATTGTAAATTACTACACGCGCTGATACAGGCCAGTCCGCTACGCTACTAGACGTGCAGCAACAGTAGGCAGTCTGAAGGAACGACAGTTCTACCGAGAAGGAATCAGTCGTTGGTAAAAACTGCAGCTGGTTCTTGACACTCACATAGCAGCGATTGTGTCCTTCATATCCCCTTTAATATCTTGACATTTTCGCAACCTACTGAAAGCACGTCATCATCTTGCGCATGTTTCTGCTTCGGCGTCTTCAGGGTCCCACTGCAATGATTACATTGACTATTGGTGCGTTGAGCGATAAGGAAGTCGACCTGCTTTGTGCCTAGATAATTGTGTGTAGTGTATCCTTGAGTGGCAAGCAGTGTTGTAAATCGTTGCTTGCCAGCTGTATCTGCAGCCTGATACTCCTGCCAGCGCTGCAGATGCTCATACCACTGGCGCTGAAGACAGCAATCTAATCTAAAAGACGCTACAACTACTCGCAGCCACAGCAACATATCCAAGTGTGCTACGAAATGAGTAAATGCGCTGAATCGCCCGGACGCCGAACTGCAAACCATGACTTTCTGGTAAGGTGTCGTTCGCTCCAGTGACGCCGTCAGTGTAAGGGGTAGTATCGAGCATTTGTGGATGTATAGAGCTTTCCAGGCTGCCTTGCTGATGTGGTCGCGGTTGAGTGTACGAGGTCGTGATAGGACGTAAACTTCGTCTTGGTTGAAGAAAACAAAGGATGGAGACACCAGGGTCACTATAGTCGATGAGGATGCTGAACACAAAGAAAACATAGAGATGAGGGGAGTCTAGACGCACAAAAGCTCAAATGAATGGATTGGAATGGTCGGGCACTCCTTAGTCCGCGTCCTTTGCCGTTCTTGCTTGTATAAGGTCTTCCTGAGATTCTCGGATAGGGGCCAAAAATCCATACATAAAAAGAAGTCTGCGTGTACACAGCAGTCAATAATGTTTTCTGCTTTAGCGAGCAAGGCTGAAGAGCGATCATAAAGTCTTTTGTGTGGCAGTATCTACCACCTTGAACATCATCTACATAACGACCGTCGCCACTGGTGCTGTCAATTCTTCCCACTTTTGGTCATATTCGATTCAGCTGATTTTGTCAGCAGTGCTTTCCTTACCAATCTACCAGGCCGTCGGTGCTGAACTTTCTTTCTTCGAATGTGCAGAGAGTGATCTGGATTTTACGATACAAGTCACAAGGACGATCCTATATCTCGGGCTTCACCATCTTCGTAGTGTACGCCTCGAGCATATCACCAGGTTGAAAATCGTCCGTGCCTACAAGTTGAAGTCCACACTCCTGACCCTTGTTAACTTCTGATACCTTTTGCTGGAAGTGACGCATGGATACCATGTCCACATTTTCGACAATTGTATCACCATCACGCACCAGTCGGTATTTTGCCTGCATGTTAAGCGAGCCGAAGGTGACCTTGCAACCCGCAATGTTAGTACTGCGCGTTGCCGACGTGGAGATAGGGATGGACTGAATCACCTCAGCTTGGCCGATCACTTCATGCACAAACACACCCTTGAGATTTTCCTGCAACAGTTCCTTGATATCGTCCAGCAAACTATACACTACTCGATGTCGTCGCAGCGTCACCTCCTTCTGCAATGCCTCTTGATCGATAGAGGCAGCATGGTTGATATTGAATGAGTAGATAGTAGAACCGGTAGCTTGAGCCATTGCAAGGTCAGAAGACGTGACGGGCCCAACAGCTGACATGATACACTTTATCGCTGCCTCATCGCTCGGTAGGGATGCAATGAGCTCGTCGATAGCAGACATAACTCCAACCGAGTCCGTTTTGACAATGATCGGAACCACATTCGCAATGTACCCTTCGTCCCCAGGTCCAAGCGCTGCAACGCGCTTGGCTTCCTCAACAGCCTCACGTCGTCTCATTTCCACTTGCTCCCACTTTCGACGCGCACCTCCAAAACGGCGACGACGCGTCAAAGTACCGTCATCACTCTGAGTATCCACTTCCTCGTCATCAGCCTTCGCCATTTGGTCCCAGTCGAGCATGGCCTGACGCGCTGCCACGACTTCCTTAGCCCGATCTTCGGTGGGTACGGACAGCAAAGCAATACCACCTTCAGGCAATCCCTTCAACCCAATTACTCTCACGGGGTGGCCAGGAGCCACTTGCGTCACACGTTTACCCGCCTGATCGACGAGAGCACGAACTTTCCCGTACTCTAGTCCGGACACAACAAAGGAACCCTGCTTAAGCGTGCCCCACTTCACAATTGCATCTACTTGAGTGCCGACGCCTCGTGCCACAGTTGCCTCAAGAACAATAGCCTCACCCGCTACCTCAGTGTCAGCACGCAGATCCAGCATTTCAGCGTGGAGAGCGATAGTTTCCTTAAGCTGGTCAAGTCCCTCGCCTGTTTTGCCCGATACACATACCATTGGCGTTTCTCCTCCCATGCTCTCAACTACGATTCCCTGCTTCAACAACTCTGTTCCAAGACGATTGGTGACCTCATTCTTGTCATGTTCGTGCATGTCCATCTTCGTGACAGCTACTACGAGCGGCACGTTGTTTTTAAGTGCCAGACGTGCTACTTCCACAGTCTGAGGGCGCACACCGTCGTCTGCAGCTACCACGAGAACAAGCAAATCGGTGAGCTCTGAGCCACGTGACCGCATGTTGCAGAATGCCGCGTGGCCAGGTGTGTCAATAAACGTGACCTTCGAGTGTGACTTGAACTTCTTGCCCAGATCCACCGAAAATGCACCAATCCGCTGTGTGATGCCACCGGCTTCAGTGGCTGCAACGTTCGACTTTCGCAAGGCGTCCAGGAGCGTGGTTTTTCCGTGATCCACGTGGCCCATCACCGACACAATAGGTGGTCGAACTGGAAAAGAGGAGCAATCCGCTGGCAGCGATGTCAGCTCCAGATCGACAAATTCAGGCGGAAGCAAGACCGGAATCATGTTCTGCGAGTCTACCACCAGCTCTGCAATATCACTAGTTACCACCGATTCTTCACTTAATCCATTTTCACCCAAATCCTTGAGCGCGCGAAAGACCACGCGCGTCTTTACACTCATGCGCTCAGCAAGATCTTTAACCATAAGTGACGTCGGGATCTCGACTTCCTGAACAGGCACTACTTGCTTCGGCTTGCGCTTGGCTTCCTTCCGCTGCTGTCTTTGAGAGCGTCGTTGTTCGCGGTCGTCGGGATCTTCCCAATTCACGTCCCCAAACAGATCCGATGTCGAGTCAAAGATGCTATTTTCAAACTGGAAATTCTTCAGCAAGTTGCGCGTTCCTTTCTTCCGCTTTGTATTCAGCTTGATCGCCTTTCGGCTACCGGCCGCAGCCGTCACTTCTGTGCGACGATCTCCATCGCCAGATGACGGAATTCCTAGTGCCGCCAAGACCATGGACGGATCGTTCTCGTCTGAGAACAATTTAAACTTTTGCGGCTTCGGACGCTCGTGCGATTGTCTCTTCAGAAACGTCTCCTCACCGTCATCTTCAGTGTCCAGCCCCAGTTGAGCCAAACTGAGCTCCAGACTTTCCTCTTCCTTGCTAGCAGCTCCAATTGCCCCCAAAAGTTCAAGTGACGACGCATATTTCTTGTCCACAAGGTGCGGCTTTGGCGGCAGCTTTTTCGACTGCTCGCTGCCCACGTCTTCGAACGCGAAACTCAACAAGTTCTGGAACTTGTTCGTGAACACAGGCGGATCCTTCGGCGCTTTCCGCTTAACGCGCCGCTTCTTCTCATCCAGCTGCTGCTTAAACTCCCACTTGGAATTCGGTTCGTCCATCGGCGACTGGCTCGTGTTGCTTCGAGCGTCATGGCGCACTCGTGGATTAGGGGATGGAGAATAAATGCCAAAGTGACGAGGCAGACCGAAAGGGGCACGCTCCAGAAACGGCAGGGACCGACGTCGTAACGTCCACTGACCTGCCATTCTTCTTTACTGGTCAAGTAAGTGACTGGTGGTGTGGTGTTCCACACACTGCTTTGCTCTCATCTAAATACGACTGTGCTTACCGTTGGTATTACGACTTGCTGAATTGATATGTTGCAATCATACCCATACATGGCAAAACCTTTGTTAGAATAAATACGATAAAGTATGAGACTCAGCAGCGCCAGTCTCAAGACTCGAGTCGACTGACTTGTCACGCGTGGCGGACGTCTTTAATCGAAGCTTCAAGTGTCGCCCATGCTGCTCCACGGCCGTAACGCCAGTCTATTCAAGCCTGATATGCACATAAAGAAGACCTTGTGTGCTTCTTACGTCTACATTGGCCAACCCCTTGCTGGTTATGGAGAAGGGAAGACTGTGGAGCGCCCAGTCAGTAGCAGTCCGCATCCCTCTTCTTCCAGCAGTGACAAAAGCAGTAGAAGGGACAGTATTGTTGCATTTAGTGTGCACAAAAGCGACAGCGAAGATGGATCTCCATCACCCCCGGCAAACAAAAACAGCAGCAGCGGTGGCGGTGGCGACGACCAAAAAGAGAAGAAAGACGACGAGGAAGACCGAGATAATGGTGATTCAAGTAGCAGTAGTGACAGCTCTTCTGACGAGAGTGATGTTGAAAATGACGACTGCCGGGTTGCAATGGACGCGGACGAAGTAAAAGACAATGGGATTGACCCGACGGACGACGACATGAGCGGAGAGAGCGACGGGAGCTCGGACCTGGAAAATGCGTATCCACGACTTCCTCCAGCACCAGTGGATGTGCTGATGGATTATCGACACCAAGCAGCACACAAGGAGTTGCAACTGATAGATAAGATGAAGCAGCAGGTGATAGCAGACGCCAGACAGCGTTACCATGAGCGGCTACGGGCACATCGCTCGAAGAAAAAGACACCGACATTGCAGATGAACCAGCAGCACTCCCAGAGTAATCCGGTGATTAATGAAATGAAGCACAGGGAAAGGCGTCGTGCAAGCGCCAGCACTGAGGTGACGATGGCTCGACACGGACAGAGGCAAGTAGAAGACGAGTGGTTAGTAGACTGCTCCTGTGGTCTAAAGAGAAAGAACTATGACGACGGAACCTCCATGATCCAATGCGATATCTGTATGCATTGGGTGCATGCCAAGTGTGCAGATAAGCTGCCCGAAGCGGTGGCGCAGGAAAAGTTCGTATGCTTTCGCTGTTGCTGGATGTTTGATTGTGTGTGTACTGTCCGTCATCAGCCCAACCACGACGACGGCCAGCGCATGGTGGAATGTACAAGCTGCAATACATGGCAGCACACAATATGCGTCGGTATACCGGAGACCAAGGAGCCAGCCGACGACTACCGGTGTCCACGCTGTGTGAAGAAGGCACGCCGGCGCAAATCAGATTCAAAGGGAAGCAATAGCCGTGATCGACGTCGAAGGCGAAGTTGTGCGGAATCACAGCGACATTCTCGGAAGCGTGCTCATTCATCTCGTGCAGGTTCGGTGGACATGCGGTCTTCAGCTCGTTCACTAGACAATTTGGAGTCGACAACTCGTTCACACAGGAGCAGCAATGCTGAAGTGCAGGGATCACAGAAGAAAGCACCGGCTGCTCTCGTGGTTTCATCACCTTCTGTTTTAGCCGCCTCTCCTCCGTCTACTCCTCCTCCTCCACCATCACCGCCTCCACCTTTGAGGTCTGCAAAGTATGATGTCAGTAACGGGCACACCAAGCAACGAAGCCGGAGAGAGAAGAAACGTTTGTCTGCGTCGACCAGCTCTTCGCGTCGAAAGCGCAGTCACTCTCTCGGTAGCAGCTTAAAGAAGACGCACACGGAAGCAAGCGAAAGGGAGCGTCACTCTTCACCCCCAGATGTTGCAACATCGTCAGCAAGAGGTAAAGGGCTCATGCTTCGAGGGTACTCTCCCGCTGCTGCAAATACGGGTGCCTCCTCTTCGCGGTCCGAGACTGTTCGCCCTCCACTTCCACTCACGCCGTCGTCCAGTGGTGCAAGCTGTGAGAATAGCCACAACAACCACGGCCATATTGATCGCAAACGCAAGGTGAGCTCTGCACGAGATCGACTGGAAAAGAAGCTGAAAATACGGAAGTCTTCTATGCGGTGAGACCGCCACTGTTTGAACAAGAAAGCTGTGGCGATGGGAATGCAGCGCACAGGGAACACTTGAAGAGCAGGACCAGGAGTGCTGTCGAAGGAATGGGATCGGGTGCGATGCCGTGGGCATGTTTATTTGGTACGCTGTGGAGCGCGCGCCATAATATATCAAATGTATCTAACGAACCCTTTTGAAGTGTATCACTGCCCTATCAAATTATGAGTAATCCGTTTGCAATATCGACCACTTTCTCACGGGAATGTACTCAACTGTTGCTTGTCTAACAACTGTTCTTTATTCGAAAACAGACCACACAAGCTTTGCCGGATTTACTGAAGTCGGGTAACCAGATAGATATTGTGAAGGTTCCCAATAATAATACATAAAGACGTAGGAATCACAAAAGCCGACATTTCTACGGGGCTGTTTGCCGTCGCTGTTAGCGTGTTTTGAATGGAATTCGACCCAGTAGGCATTTTAAGCGGACCGACGGAGTGTTCCCTTATCGACCATAGGATGCCCTTCTGTCAGCGTATCTTATAGAAACATGATAAGATCGTCCCGGATATTGTGTTCGTAGTCGCGCACCTTGCTTCAGAGTGCAGCTTAAGATCATGGAGGCTGGCGCGAGTAACTTGGCTGTTCATTATACATATGCTTCGTAAATGAATCGCAAGTATTTCATGAACTTGTTGGATATCGACCAACTTTCAGTCTGTAAATATGTATGCTTGTGAGATTTTGGTTGTTAATTTGATGCGTGCCGTCTCTACTAACAATAGACAAGTATAACTACGCAAGTACTCAGATTTCGAAATGATTGGCGTTATCAGCACTCCTTCCCATAACTTAATCTGTCAGTCGACGCCAAATGCATCCCACAGGGGAGGTTAATTTCTAGTAAATGTACTCAATTCATTTATAAATTACGAGATTGACTTACTTTAGATTAGATCCATGAAGCTACTTACATTCCCCGCCCTACGTAAACATTGTGTACAATACACAAAACTGACAAGTCGCCATGTACTACGTGTACTATACTTACCGTCATCGTTGCGCCTTCCTTTACCACTTCTGCCGCTCCCGCTAGTTCCAAAAGCGCTGTGTCGCTTGTCAGCGCATGTGATCCTCCCATAAGCATGAGTATAATAACAACTTTCATTTCTTCTTCATTTGACGAGACCTGTTTTTACTCTTATGTTTCTTCTGCTGGACGTCTATTCCGAAAATGGTAGTCTCGCCTAGGCACCAGTTTGCCCTCCTCCGCAAGGACGATGGGTAAAGACGCCGTGCATGCGATCCAGAATTGGGCCCATCGCTCGCCATAACAAAAATCAACACTAAATAGGTTCACAGGAGAGCTGCGCAAGCGAGGAACAAGTCGAGGACCTAGATGTAAGTTGTCAAGCAAGCAAGTGAGTGAGTAAGTGACCAAGTATCTGGAATTTCAGCGTCCATTGGTTTCAGCAGGTCCATCTACTAGCCAGGCGTCTATTTTGACTCCCACGCGTCCGTAACGTGGGGCTCTTGGACGCATCTAGTGGCGTTTCCCTGGAGAAATTGCTGCCGCTTTTCTTCGTCCATCACACTTGATCGAAAGCACAGGTACGTGTTCGGTAACATGAACTTGCACTTGTCTTTCTGGCCGTCCCGGTAATACTGTTCCATTTGGTTTGCATGCGCTATACATTCGTCCAAACAAAAACAAAAAAGCAATGTAAGAAAAAATGCCTTTGAGAATATGTAACAGCGACTTATTTTGTTTGTACGGCTCATCGTAGACATTACTTCACAGCGTACGGACGCAGTAGAACGATCGGTCGAGAAACCATCGACACGGCTTCGTGTCCGTCTTTCGGTTGATGTTCTTCTCGAGCTTCTCCCCATGCACGTATCGAGCCGTACGCTAGGCATTCGACGTCTTCGAGTCCATTTTGGCAAAATGCTACTCTAGAATGCTGTTTTCCACCGTGTTTTCCCGGTTTAAGCTTGTCGATACTAAATAGCAAGTTATATATAAAGTGCTTTTTTGATCGGGTTGATGTGGACCCCACGAAGGACATACAAAGATGGCTAAAGAGCTGCTATTGTGGCTTATGTACGATGTTTACGTAGGGCGGGGAAAATAAGTGCGGGGAATGTAAATAGCTTCTAGATTCATGTCTCGTTATTCGGTTAACTTTACACCCGATGCTAATTATTAAAGGAAATTGATAATGTCACGCCCCTTTCCCTTAAAAATCACACCTTTGCCAAGTCTGCTTTTCACACACCTTTTGCCAAACCTGATATTCACACTCCTATTGCCTAACTATTTTTAGACCCTATTCCTCATACTCGATCCATTCATAAAAAAGTTAAAAGGGACCAAATTTCAAAGGAATTCATACGCGGACTAATGATGTGCCACATTATTTATATAAACGTCGACTTCAGCACTCGAGTGTTCTCACTCAGCGTTAAAGAGGTACATTCAACGTCAACCGGAGCCCCGATGTCGTGCAATCGTGGATGACGCAAGCATTTGATCATCAAGGACTAGAATTGGAAGCAAATGTTGCCAGCGAGCGTATTCGAATTCCGCACATGCTTCGCAAAATTAAAAATTACGAGGTACTCGTTGGTCGGGTCCCTATTTTTGCGCTGCGATGGATCGTAAAGAAACGAAGATATCATTAAATATAAAATATCTATGTAAATGGCGCTCGTAAACGAACGTTTCGCACAGTGATGGACTTACCACGCGCACATGAGCTACGTGGGCTGAAGCACTCAATTCCGTTGGCATCAATTCACAACCATTAGTAAAGTGTCCGCTTCAGTTTCTTCTGTGCATAATGTAAAATCATCCTTAAAAAGACTTGGAAATACTTTCGGATCAATACTAGAGATACTCGAAAGATCAACAAGCCGTTGACCATGCACAGATTCGTGTATTTGCAACAGGAAATCTTCCAACAATTGGCAAACCGCCGGCTGTAAGGACAAAAAGAAACCCCGTGATAGACAAGAATAAACATCTGAAATCATCTACAAGAAGTGACACATCCTGCTTTAAATATACAGCCAAATAAAATTCTGAATGCAACTATTGCATGAAAGAAAGTCACGTTACGCGCAATGCCCCACGAAGATAATTGAGGTAAGCATCCAGAGCAGCCACTCGAAAAACATGAAGCCGTTTGAATTGTGTTGTGATGATATGCTTACCCACAGCATGCGTTAATATTGACACATCTCGTTAACGCATTGTCAGGCACACCTGGGTCGTTATACATTCAAGCCATTCTAGACAAGGACCCTGTATATTTAAGATGGTTGTAGAATAAAAATCCCTATTAAGGATTAATTTGGTGATGGCCTCATTGATGTTGAATGATCCAATCATTTTATCTTCTTTCAGATTATGACTTGGCCCTCAAATTAGATGGACAAGTGGTGGTGAGGCGGAGAGAAAGCGGCTCTCAGGATATTTTGGTAGATAATGGCATTAATTGAAGAGCTCTTCCAGTATGCATTCACTGCTCGAGGTGATTGAAGAAAATGTAAGCTTTTTAACAAATGCACGCTTACGTGCCCACCACGGTTCACTATAGAGAGATTTTATCAAGGTAGTAGATGTACGTGCCAGCTTGTAATATCGGTAAGACAAACCACGCATGGTTTCAGCACATTCCTACCAAAGTAATATTAGCCACTATACCGGAGATCTGTTCACTTGTTGTAGTTGACAAATAACACTGATGGCAATCCAGCGGAACTCAGCACAATTACACCTCCATGTTGTGGACGAGTCAGAGATGCGCTGTATCAGAAATTGCACAAGCCATCGTCATTGAACAGCAACGTGCTGTGTGCGACATCGACATAGTACTGTTTTGCGCGATACAGCCGCCACCAACTTTATAAGGACAGCCCAGCCGAGAAACACGACCTGTGTTAGCAACGATTAGAACCGTGTTGAAACAAGTAGGTCATTATTCACTTCGGGAAACCAGCTGAAAAATGGTGACACGGCTTCCAGTTCGTATGAACACCGTGCATGCACTTTTTCTTTTAGCGCTTCCAGCTCGTCAGAGCTAGCACAAGCGCCGTGTACTTCAAAGTGCACAACCATATAATTAGCTAGGTGCAGCAAAAACAAAAATATTACATCACGTATACGAATGACCTTCAAACAAAACATTCAGCACAAAAGATGGAGGACATACTACCACCGCCACCATTAGATATCCACTACATCCCCCACCATGATCAGTCGCCGATTGTATTATGTAGCCATTTGTTAATGAAGCCCCTACATCCGTTGGACAGAAAATTATGGTAACGTGTATGAGGGTTAATCCCAGAATGAGAGGTTGTAGAAGTACATTTATGTTAATCTGCTTGTAATATAAAATGACGTAGACCATGACACTGTAAAGCAAGTTGAAGAAGATTAAGGGGGACATGGAGCCTTGGTGGTAATACACCTGTGTTGTCTCGATGTTTCAACACTTCCCTTAAGGCAAGTAGAGATTTGCTGATGATCTCATCTCGAACCATGATGGGCGTTGCTCTGGTGAAGTGGTCATGCTTGATGCGTCTTAGTTGTTGGTCAATATGTCTGCAGAGATTTATGACATCTAGCAGTAGGTAACCGTGACACGCTTAAGGCATTGTGTCACGTCTACACGGCTTTATTTTAGACTTCGTGTGGGGAACGCGCGATGGTATGCGCTCCCGCCCGTGGGTGCCTAAAGAGATGGCAATGCTTCCTGCCAGGCTGGGTGGCTTAGGGGTTCCTTGTATTCGGACAGAATTGATGACCATGGCAGCTACCGCGGTCGGCAAATGAGCAGCAACTAGCTCTCGGCGGGAATTACTGATAGGTGACGTCTTGTGGCGATCCCTTGAAGATGGTCCATCTTTCATTACATCATGCTGGGTTAACGGGTATCAGCGACTACAGAAGTCCCTTTGGCTCACTGGCGCTGAAGCTGTCAGTATACCTGCAGCCCATCACCTTCGCCAAGGTGACGTAGAGGCTGTACGTCGTCGTGTATCCATCTTTTCTTCGCGGGCTGAGGTTATTTACAACGATGATGGAAGTGTTACAGTTGATGTTCGTCAAGCGATTGACGCAGGAATTTCCAACGGCTCTAACCCTGTATTCGCGGCATCGGAACGAATCGACGAGAGGTGGCTTATTCACGCAGAACTGAGCGATATGACTTGGCTTCGGGACCGCAGAGGCCAACCGTACAATCTTGGGGGCACTGGATTTGCGGAAGCTGCGCAGTGCCTTCAGGATGCTCTGTCATGGACTAAACTTCGACGCGGTGTTGCGAATTTTAAACCAGTTCTCGATATTTCCACGGCATCTATTGCCACGCGCAGGCATTTTGGTTCGTTCTGCCTCGCTATCCTGTACAACTTTCCTCAACTTCTGTTTCGCGATTTGGAGCCAGGGGCTTTACTTGCTTACACACCGACGATACATCAATGTCATGACTGGGTCATCAGCGACGATGGCTCAACGGTCACCCATTTCGATGCGGGTATGTCGTGCGGTTCTACGACTGTTTCCTCTATGTTTGAGTGCGATCACTCGGCTACTACCAGCTGTGGAATACCCGTACACTTTGGCACCCATTCGAGGCTGACTCGCGTCGTACACCTATGAACGGGCTCGAGTAGATGGCGACCCAAACGAAAAGCTCTTATAAAGATTGTAACGCGGAGATTACACTTCCAAGGGTAAGACATCGTGATCAGCGGGCAACGCGCCCTGACTTTCGTGTGGTGTCGGCAGGTACTGATTTGGTCGAGTGGAAAGAGCTCCGCCACATAAGAGGAAACTTCCCTACTGGAGTGCAGACACTATATCGCCTGAAAAGAAACAGCTTTCCATTATAGAACTGGTCCAGACAGGACCTGTCGTGTCCTAAACTAGCGTGTGACCGATCACTCACAGCTCCAGCAAGTCACGTTTTTGGACATGCCCAGGAGCACAGTGGCATTGGAATCACCTATTGTCGTTGTGGCAGTGTCTTGACACAATCGACATGGACAGACGCAAAATTTATATTTTGGTTTGGGACTTCCCGGTACTCCGAATTTGGCTTGGGACGCCGTGCAAGCTTCTCTCGTGGCTCCAAAAGACATATCTGGATTAAGGGCTGTAATCTTTCCAGCCGCGAACGAGATGTGGCGATTTGTTGTCACTTCGACGCTTCATGGTATATGGATCGAGCGTCTCGGACGAATGGAATTTCCTAACCTTCCACTTGAGGCCCACAACGCGAGTGCCAGAACTCATCTCAGACGTGCGATCACAAGCTTTAGGAATTTGACCTACCAACCCGGAGCTGATGACGCGACCAATAATTTGGCCTACATGCGGTCAGCTCGTGCTGACACGCTACTCCAAAACACTATTCCTCCTGGTCTCAACCGGCTGGAGCAAGCCATTTATCCAGGGTCGTGTTATCTACTTTTTTTCGACGGTGGATCGCGAGGAAACCCAGGGCCCGGTGTTTCTGGGTCTGTCATTGTTAAGATGCACCCCAGGTCGCACGCGGCATGCGTTATCTGGATTGCGAGCATGTCCTACGGTCGATCGAGCATCAACTATGAACAACTATGCAGAATGTCAAGGTCTGTTGCATGGTTTACGCCAGGCGAAGGCGAACAATTACATCCCCGTACATGTCGTTGGAGATAGTGCCGTTATACTTTCCCAACTCCTATCCCATCACTCACCACGAAAAGCTCACTTGGCTTTGCTCTTCCGGAAGGCACGAGATTTAGCCGATGATATTGCGGTCGTCAGATGGGGGCGTCACTACCGCACTTTTAACAAGACGGCTGATCGACTTGCCAATTTTGCGATAGATTCCTGTACTTCGGTTCAAGTGCACCTTCCGTCGGATTTCTGGGTCGTCAAGGAGGTTGCAATATTTCTCTACTCTGACGTTACTCACTGGCTCGAGAATTCTCACAACTGGCTTTCCGATCCCCGGAGTCCCACAGCGACCGTAAAGGATAAAGCCATCTCAAGACTACAACTCGTACAGCGTACTGCAGCTGTCCGAGGGCAAACACTTACTTAAGATATGCACTTAGTTGTCTGCGAGGTACCTAGTTGCTAGCAGACCGGATATAGCGGGTCGTTCGCGTACCTGAATATACCTCACCTTCTCACTCACTCAACCGTGACACGCTTAGCTTGCACATTGTCGCGAACGAAATGTTCTTGCTGCAAATAGTTTATGCTGCTCTCCATGTTCTTGATTTCAGCTTTATCTTCAACAGTTAGAGAGAGTGGGTCATTATGAGGTGCGAGGTTTAGTTCCGACAAGAGATCCTTCACCCAGAGACATTCACCCACACCTATTGAATCAGAGATATACTCGGCTTCCCTATGGTATATATCGCAACGATATGCTGTTTTTTGAAACACCACAATAAAGGCGTGACAATCATTGTTAGTAGAACGCCGATCGTGGTTTTGAATTCTAGTTTAGAATCGGTCCATAACGAGGCACTGTAAACTTTCAGGCTGGTAGCAATGAAACTGAATCAACCTTCTTAATGAAAACGCCGTGAGTCGAAGTGCCTTTGAGGTAGTGCATCAGATCTTTACAAAATTACACTGTTCGGCGGTAGGTGTAGCTCTACACAGAAGATTCACGGCCTTGATTATATTGGGACGAGTGCAAAATAGTGACCCCAGAACTTCTTTGTATAGTCGTTCAATTGGATAGGCACTCGTTTTGAATCGTATAGCTTACATATCTCGTCCATTCGCGTCAATTTGGTAGTAAAATTAGCCATTTAGAGCCTGGCAAGGAGAGCGTCGATTTTGAGTGTTGTCAGAGAATATATCCGCAATCCGTAGTTACTACGTTAATACCGAAATATTTGATGATCAGAACTAATTTATTGATGTCGAATTATAGTGGAGTTGTTGTATAAAATTCTCAGATAGGTAGTCGTACTGTGCAATGACAATATTATTATCGTCGACATAGATGCCCACAGCTGTAGTACCGAGGGTCTCATGTATGAAGTAAAAACGTACGGGTCTTGGTGTATTTGTGCGTATCTGCCTTCGAGAAGAAAGCTGTGGAAGAATTAAGTGTAAAGTAGCCCGCTCTATTTTAAATCGTAAAGGCTCTTCAGAAGTCGGGGAAATGTATTTTCGTCTGGGGATCCAGACAGTAGTTTCACATGAATTAGGCGATCAATCGATGTACAAGGATAGCATTAGGAATGTCGCCTTGGGAACTTTGCTACCCCTTTGGGCATCAAGAATACCAATAAATAGCGCGCCTGCCATTATGAGATACCCGATAGACTGTCTCGCTAAAATCGACGTTGTAGAGCTAGGTAAATCCTCTTGTCACGATCCGGGCCTTGTACTTGTCAAGCTTTCCCATCGAGTTGTATTTGAATATAAAGACCAATCTTGTTGACACGACCTTAATTCCATGCGGTGAAACCGCTTCCTCCCATATAACATTTGTTAACAGCTGGAATAGCTCGCTCGTCATAGTTTCCTTTATCTGTAGCCAAAATGGACTAGCCATTGCTTTATGAATACTTTAACGGTCTGGAACATCATACGATATGTGGAGGGCCGTCATTGCTTCACAGAAATACTCGTTATATCGAGGAGGTGGAAAGCAGGTATATCGAAGTATTAAAAGGGAATCTGGACACCGCGCTTATAAACACCGTAGCCACTGTCAAATTCGATGCTTCTTAAGTGTGATGTTGTCGATAGGATCACCTGTCTTGTAGTTATCGTCGTCGTAGCTACCTGTAACGTCACCGGATTGATCGATAATGTCTCTCTATCATATTACTGGTGTAATTGTGTTAGGATCGGCGGTAGAAGCGGCACGTTCAAACATTCGCTGGTTGTGGGTATGAGTAGGTATGGGTACAACGTCAAGTGTATCGAAGTTGTCGACATAGTCACCAGTGGCGCCGATCTCAACAAGATCAACAATTTGTATGTTGGATCTGGTGAGTAATCTCTCGGGACGGGAAGGATAGAGATTATATCCGTTGCCGACGGTGTCGATCCGAGAATGAACACTTTTTTGGATATTATGCAAAGTCATGCTGCAGATGCATGGTGCAGCGGGAAGCAAACTTGAGCAAGTGGCTAACATCGGGTACGTCCCCGTAAGTACTTTGAGGGGTGAGCGGCGACACGGACACCAAATTAACGTTGAATGTGTGCGCGAAATTAGACGAAGTTGTCGAAGGCTTCATTTTTCGACTTTAGCATTCAGACGCACTAGTACTCAGATGCATAGTGAATAATGGTGAGTGCGTGCTTGTGTCCCTTTCAGCCGACTAAAGAGATGTTAATGTTGCTGTCTAAGCCGAGGATGGCACCGATTTAGTATGCAGGAGCTGATCTCAAAATGTGTTGTTTACCTTGAGGGTTTCAATTTTGCTTTGCTTCATCATATTGCATAGTTCGATTTGTCATACTGACTCCGGCAGCAAGCACCTGACCGCACTCAATAAGGAAGTCGATCAGGACGCTGGCACACGAGCCATTTCGATGTGATTAACGAGGTAAGAGAGTTAGTGTCGCAATCGAAGCAGCAAGTACGCATATTTCAGACAGTACACAGCGAGACGGTGGCGGTCTTCTTCAGTGCCTAGATGGAAGTCACTAATGATACCGTGAGGCACGTCCTCTTCATTTAGCGACACTCACTGCATTTTACGAGTATGAAATTTACCCTATAAACGACACCTTCGTAGCTAGGATGACCGGGTCGCTCATGCCACTTGCGAAGGGTGGATATGTCATTTCGGGCAAGAACTGCAGCAGCTTCATCAGCAGCATCAGCGATTGCGTAGAGGGACCAAATATGTAATTTTTGCCTTGAACCAGCGACAGTACGATCATTGAAAGAGCTCTATCAGTGATCAAAGAATGATACCACATAGTCTACATAAATTAGCTTGGAGACAGAAAAGCAGGATTTGTGGCATGGTGGGTACGTAGTGCACATCATTGAGCACAAATCGGGAGACCATTCGTTTGAAATTGTTTTTAGAGACACACTGCCCCTTCTGACGGGCTACATCACGGAATTATTTGCGACAAGATCTCGTAACGTACTTGATGTCCGTGATAATGGCAGTTGCACTTTTTGCGAAGTGATGTGTAGCGCCGCTGTCAACAGAGTTACTTGTTCGAGGTCGGAACGCCAGAGATTGTAGTACAATGCATGCTTTGGCACTAACAAAGTACTTCGGGGTAGTAGAGTCCGATGGCGATGATGGATCTGTGCAATATTCTGACAAACCGAGAAATATATACCCTTCATCTGATTAGATGGCAGTATCACGTTCGACGGCATGTGGTTTGGCGGCAAGATAGATGGGATTGACTGCGCAAGCAGTTTTGCTTGTCCAGCGCGTCATTTATCACCTTCAATCGCTAGGCAGTCAAATGTCTTGAGCTCCGTTTGCTTGCAGATCCAGCATGATTTAGGTCCACTCTTAGTCGTGGGCGACTTGTAGATCTGTAGAGGTTCCTCGAAGTTTTATGAAGCTTGTGTGATGCCGTCGCTGAAACTACAGACGCTTTGATTACACTCATCTTTAAATTTTTAGTACGATAGGTGTGGCTACCCGACTTGAAACCATTACCCGAGAGCTACGTGAGTAGCGTAAAATCTTTTGTGATTTTGTCGCTGATGTTGGTAGCGTTGTAGTCGATGATGCTGACGAGCTTAAGCATGATGCCAGGGTCTGTAGATGATTATTGCAGAATGCCTTCAAGACAAGGGCGTTTTTGATCATTTCTTTCCCAACATGACGTAGATAAGTGTAGTTTCCTTGCCAGGTTTGTTCTAGTTTTTTAGGGAATGCTTAGACAGTCGCTCAGACGTGATTGTAATATCTTGCACCTGAAGTCTTCCCACAGAGCTGCTTATAATTCTGGTACGAAGATTATAGATCGTTTGAGTCAAACTAGTTCAGAAATTGAAAATATAAGTTTGAGGTGGCGCCATCGATAAACGCGACGAGAAATCTCTCAGGTAACTTGTCCATGTACGTCTAGTCGTTACGTATACTTTCCCTGAGAATGGCTTGTCCAAATTTGCGCATAATTGTGTTTTTCAAGTCCAGCGCCAAGACCACAATATTTAGCCTACTTGATCTGCAGTATCGTACGTGCCAGCGCCACGAACGATACTGCGGATCAAGTAGGTTAAGAGTGAAATTTTTACGTGACGCTGGTAGAGGAGGTAGTGGCGGTAGAAAAGTATGGCTAGCAGCGGCCAGTGCCGGTGAGAAGACTTAAAACTGACGGTGGTCTATTAGTTAATTTTAAGGTAGAGCTGGACCTGGCGATAAATATGAATCTGGGGCAGTGGATTTCGAGACGAAACAGGACCTGTAGATGAAGCTGAATCTACGACAATAGATTTTGTGTTGGCGCACGTATCTGTAGATTGCGTGGAAGCATAATATTTAAATTCGTGATTGGCACATGATCTTCTGCATGAGCTGAACCAATTAAAAGGTCGTGGGACTCAGGAAGCGAGAGCGTTCACGTTTCATTTGTGGTGTATAGCTGGAAATTAACGGTGGTTTATCGCTCAGTAATGTCTTGTGATGACACTGCAGGGACTGGAGACGTTCTTCGATAGAAGCTAGAGCTGTTATTTCTCTGGACAGGCCATCTTCGACAGCAGTGCCATGATCGTTTTCTTACAGCGCATTACAGATCGCATCTTACACCTGTTACGCTTCAGTAATACGACTTATTGCCCCCTCTTTGTCAGAACGATGATACTAAATTGATTAATATTTAAATAAAATATTTATACTTTTTCTTTTTAATTTTAATTTTGATTATTATATTTGAAAAACTACTAGAAAAAATTAAATTTTGACAACGCAAACAAAAAGAATAATTCTGAAAAAAATAATATTTTCTTGGCTTTTAAAAAAAAAATATGAAAATTTTTTAAATAACTACCTATTTACATTTATTTGAGTTAAAATTTAACTTTTTAATTCTTTTGACTACTTTTTTATCTTTTTGATTAAAATAGTATTTTTGATAAGCTAAAAAATTGATTCAATTAAAATAAGTAAAGAAAAAATAACTGATGAATGGAAATTAAAAATTTTGTAGATTGATTTCCAGCGTCGATCTCGGCTTGGAGTGCACGCCAACGAATCATGAGTAGATTGAATATTGCACTCTCAAAACCACTACTGCATCGACATGCTCGGAATAGAGACGTTCATAGCGCTGGGTGAGGCGAGTTATGTCTTGATGGAGTTTCTCCACGACTACTTGGTCTTCTGCGCCGTGGTTGCCAAGTACAGGTACACTCTGTTGCTTGACGATCTCGAAATTTTCTTGTACTTGTAACGGGGTGAGCCTGTTACATGTAATCAACCCCTGATACTTGTTCATTAGAATATTATCATAATGGTCGATAATGTTCGTGAATATTACCATAAGGGGTAATATTCAGAACACTCACCGATTTGCTGATGTGGGTCACCATATCAGCCAGCTCTAGCGGTCCAATCAACGATGGACGCGCGCAATGAGTAGTGAGCAAGACTTTAGCATACATTTTTGTAGATAAATATAATTAAGTTAGGACTAAGACACAAGTTAATGATTAGGACTTAATTATATTTAATACAGTTTTACTTTCACCAGCAACTAGTCAGTTCCTAGTTGCTTTCCCTTCCTCTGCCGAGTTAACATAGGTAGCGAGGCACCACTCACGCTGCTGTCGGTGATAGTAGCTCCACACTGGTTGTCCAGTGTGTTGCTCTAGTGCCCCGTTACACCTGGTAGTACTTTGTAGTCCGTCCAAGGACCACAAAACCCGTTCAACATGAACATCTTGGACGAAGAAGATGACGACACCTTTCACGGCACCCGTGAAAGTTACTCCTATTTGAGTGATGTAGAATGGAGTGCGGTCGAACGAATGAGTTCGACCGTTGTCGAAGAAGCTGTCTTGTCTCTGCTATCCTCAAGGGATAGGGACCAACAGCATTCCGTAATCGCCAAGTTCTTGCAAAGAGAACTTGACGGTCGCGAGCCGAAGTGACCCTGCTGCATCAGCACGGTCACCAGCAGACTGAGCTCCTGAGACAGCAACAGTCTCAGTCTGCTACTGCGGCGTCGACACGTGAGCGTCGACGCGAGACTCTAAAGTTAGAAGTCTCCAGATACCGGGGAGTCGAGGAAGACTCCCTTTTGAGATGGTTCCTCGAAGTGGACGATGCCATTAAGGCTTGCCACATCGACGACGAGGAAATGCAAGCTGCATTTGCCAAATCGAATTTGTCAGGGCGTGCCAGAACTTGGACCCTGAATCTTCAATAACACGATCCAAACTTGTTTGAATCGTTGGCGGTCTTTAAGACTCTGCTCAGCCAAACGTTTGAGCCGCCAATAGCTGAGTTCAGGACTCTTTCAGAGCTCCTGAAAATAAAACAAGGTAAGTGTGACGTTCACACTTACGCTCAGCACGTTCGTTACCTTGCAAGTTGCATGGTAGCGAATCCTGTAAGTGAATTCGTGTTGATCACGATATATATTTACAGGGCCTCATAGATGGTCCCGTGAGGAACCACCTATTCCGCATCGAGTTGAAGTCGCTTGAGGAAGCGATCACAACTACGGTGCAAGACTTTAGTGTGAGACAGGCTCACACTAGCTTGACCCCCTATCGTCCTTTGAGACGAGTAGAGGCGGGAGGTCCAGAACCAATGGACCTCTGCAGTGTCAAGAGCGAGAGACCTCGTTCTTCAAACAGTAAGCGATTGCAAAAGTGCAATCGCTGTCATAAGTTAGGACACGACACCTACAAGTGTAGTGCTTCACGCCCAGTGTCTCGTAACACTAAGCAAAGTGATCGACCGTCTGCCAAGAAGGGCAACGGACGCGGGCCCGACGCTGTTGCGAATTCACAACAGCGTGGCGGACCTTCAAAAAGCGTTCGG
>JH597801.1:148268-178006 GCA_000173235.2 Hyaloperonospora arabidopsidis Emoy2
TCCACCCGTACCATCACCACGAGGTCTCTTCCTCCGGCGAATACAACCGCCACGCTCAAGAACATCCAAGAGATTCTTTTGGTCCCGATCCAGTTTCTCAATCTGGCTCTGTAGTGCCGCATGCTGGCGACGAATGTCAACCACTTCGTAGCTGAAGACTTGACGCGCCCGCTCGTTCTCTAATTGGTCGAACGCAAACTCCGATCGGTCGTCCGATAGATAAAGGCGGTTGCGTTGTATCAACGCCTCCAAGGAGAGACGCTCCTGCCTCTCTTGTTCGGAGCGATTATACAGATCGTGTAAGCGTTGCTGGAAACGACCAACCTCCGTCAGCAACTCCAAGGGATTCAGAGTTGATATTCCCGCTCCCACCACAACCATTGGTGGATTCGCACGGTGGTCACGTGGAGCGTATCTTGAACCACCGTGACGTGAAGGGGCAGCGAGCTAGTTATCTTGTTCGCTGGCGCGGCTATCCGCCGACGCACGACAGCTGGGAGCCTCACGCCCAGATGATGATTGACGTTGAGGGTCTCGTCCACCAGTACCAAGAGACACATCCGATGTCTCAAAAGGGCCATCGGAAAACGCGCGCCCATGGCGCTGGTAGAGCGATTGCAGATTAGCAATCGCATCGCACATCTCAGAAGAGATGTGCGCCCTACCCCAGGGCGAAGAAAGGGAGTACACCTCCCTGCTGATTCGTTGAGTGTTGTCGAAACAACACAGACATGGGTCGCCCCACGTGAGGCATGCAATTCCTGCCTCACGAGACAGATTGTGCAATCTGACTTTAGCACCAGTCAAGGTTCGTTTCTCAAACCTAACACGACCTGTGTCAAGTTTCCGAAGCCAAGCTTCGCGCCCAATGGTCTGCACATTGAGTAAAAAGGCTTTCCACGCCTGCAGCAACGAGCTTTTGTCTCGCTTAGTGTTTCCACTATATCAACGATGATTCCTAAAAGCATCCAGATAGAAGTCTTCTTCAGCGCGAACGTTACTAGCGCTGATGTAGAGTCCGTGTATCCACCTCGCATCGAATAATGGAAATTCGATGATGAAGACTTGTCTCACCTGACAAGTCATTCACAGGCCTTTCTGGTAAATAGCCAAGGCTTGTGTTCAGGGGCTAGACGCGGCACATTGCCGTCTAGATCCTCTTGCGTGGTACCAACGGAAGTCTTGGAACCACTAGAATCGTCATCACGACGGTACAAGTCATCACCGCATTCGCTAAAAGGCGAATGCGCAGTAGCAGGCGCGGGGTATGAGTCAGCATGCTCATCCTCCGAACTAAACAGACTCCGGTAGTGGCCATGAGTCTGACTACCCGCTCGATTCCTATTCGTAGGCTTGTATTCGGCCGCCACTATAGACTTGGGTGACCTAGATGTCTTCTTTGAGTCGGACCCACCTTCCGACTCCCCCGAGTTTATAAGCTCCACTTGAGATCCATCATCATTAGCACGTGGTAACTCACCGCGTTCATCTGCAGCAACTGGTGCTGCAGGAAGAG
Organism: Hyaloperonospora arabidopsidis Emoy2; assembly: GCA_000173235.2. Taxonomy (NCBI): domain Eukaryota; phylum Oomycota; class Peronosporomycetes; order Peronosporales; family Peronosporaceae; genus Hyaloperonospora; species Hyaloperonospora arabidopsidis. The sequence continues at coordinate 149,785 of JH597801.1, forward strand.
TTGCAGTGGCATCAGACGAAGCATAGTCTGCCGCGAGAGGCTGTCCATCGTCAAGAACAGCTTTGTTAACACGCACAGCATTCGCCGCGCATCGCATGGAGTTGTTCACCATGCGATAAAAATCCAGAAATGAATGGATCAGACCAAAACAAGTGCTCCCTGTCCTTGAAGTGGTCTAATGGTGACCACATCAACATGGTAGTGATTGAGTGACTATCGTTTAAGGAGGGGTGATGTAACGGTTGAGCCTGTTACATGTAATCAACCCCTGATACTTGTTCATTAGAATATTATCATAATGGTTGATAATGTTCGTGAATATTACCATAAGGGGTAATATTCAGAACACTCACCGATTGGCTGATATGATTCACTATATCAGCCAGCTCTAGCGGTCCAATCAACGATGGACGCGCGCAATGAGTGGTGAGCAAGACTTTAGCATACATTTTTGTAGATAAATATAATTAGGTTAGGACTAAGACATAGGTTAATGAGTAGGACTTAATTATTTTTAATACAGTTTTACTTTCACCAGCAACTAGTCAGTTCCTAGTTGCTTTCCCTTCCTCTGCCGAGTTAACATAGGTAGCGAGGCACCACTAGCACTGCTGTCGGTGATAGTAGCTCCACACTGGTTGTCCAGTGTGTTGCTCCGGTGCCTCGTTACAGTACAGCTCTTGTGCGTTCGATTAATACTCTATTTGCGTCAGAAACCGCAGGTTTTATACTGTCCAGTTATGTGGTAAACTGGATGCGTTGGTTGTCGGGGTCTTCAATATGCTTGAAACAGTGTTCGATGAGTTAATTTACTGTATCTAAGAGTGCATTCCATTGGTCTATGCTATTGCTACGTCATGCTGGAATGTTTGACCACCATGTGGTGCTCCTGATTGTTTTGTGCGGGGACTCCAAATTGGTTTGTAGTTACAGTGGCGATTGTCGAATCATTGTCTTCACCAGAAACAACATACTCAGTGACTAACGCAGCTTGCGTTTAGAGTGCAAAAGTAGCATCCATGGCGCTGGATTAAAGAACAGCGTTCGTCGCGTTCAGCTGGCGTAGTTGAATTTGATGAACGGATGCAAACATAATGTCTTGAACGAAATGAGCTTAAACCATCATAATTGATGCTTCTTCAATGATGACGTCGGACCCGCGAGTATAAGAGCGGTATTTTTGTGCTTGCTGATGTCACACACATACGGGAAGTATCTGACGAAAAAGGTCTGGATAGGGTGAGACGGCTCTCTGGCATGGGTGCACCAACGCCATCGACCATCGGGTCCATGGTGTTCTTCTGTATTAGACTGAGAAGGACTTAGGACTTAGGACTTGGGCTCATAACCAGTTGACAGATGATTCTAGTAAAGTGGATTGTTCCCGTAAGGGTTAAAACCAGAATGAGATGGTGTAGCCGTACGGTTCTTTTTCTCTGCTTATAATATGGAACGACGTAGACCATGATATCATTTGAATCAAATTGACCGAGATTCTGAGAGATCTGGGGGTTGGCGGTAATACGCCTGTGTTGACTTGAAATTGCAGCTCCATCTAATAGAATACGTTTTCATTCAATAGGCCCTGCTGGATACTAATTGTTTCAAAATGGGTCGTACGTGAACATGTTTTTGTAAGTCCTCTTTTTGTTAAAGCCTAAATTTTACTATTTTCACTGTTGGGCGTAAGGTTTAGCGATACCTATTTGAGTGGACTTAGTAACTTCAGGTGAAATAACAATTTCTAATTTATATCTTCGACCATTACTCCAGCCCCCTTTTTTATCGAAGGTTGCATTTCGCTAAAAGGGAGCACACCGAACGAGTCGATGTGAGCTGAAAATTCGCAATTGAAATTTTTTTACAAACGAAGGGCTTATCCTGGGATTTAATTTTTGCTCATGTGATATCGTAAGGGGTGGACGTGAGGAGGTGAAGCATCATGATCATCGAGTTCAGCTTCACCCAGGCTACTTATAGCAGGACCAATTAATATACGATACCACTACGATCTAAAGTCTCTATAACACGATTATAGATATCATCATTTTACTAAAGCTGTTATGGCTACCCCTCGTGCTTTTTCTAAGTTCCTTTAATACTCTTCCGCACCTTCTACGAGTAATGGAAGCCGCCTCGTTTTTCTACACTGAATCATTCGTGTAACGTTATCAAAATCCACGATTAAGGGGTACAATGCGGCTACACATTAGTCATTTCTGCACTCATTACGCGAAAATATGTCATTGTGGTCAATTGGGCAACTCTCACAGCAGGTATTACGGGGGGAAAACGCACGACCGTGATCTATTATTAGATCTTGGTTAGAGAGAGGTGAAGGTATGCGAAGATTGTAGCGGAGCTACCCTAACTCCTTAGTCAGAGCAAGACTTCTAGACTCGTAGAGTCTCTTAGTATATCAAACTAAGCGGGTATTAATTTAAAGGTTCTCAAGTCTTACAGACTTGGTGAGACTTAACTCCAAGTATGTGTACAATCTCTTGAGCTTCTAGTCCTGGTTCAGGGGACTACGACTCCAAGGAATCACGTGGCACTAATTCCCAAGAGTACTTAGCCTTAACCCAGGCATTTAACTCTTACGACCAGAGACGTCTTAGAAAGACACGTGTCTGAAACTGATCTAAAGGGGAACTGAATGTATTTACTGATTTATAGCAATAATAAACCTCACTTACGTCTTTAACCTTAAAACTATGCTACCTAATCCAATATTCATCTTCTTAGTTCTTCTTGTGTACCACACCAGAACTACGTCGCCTCTACGAAGACCCTATTACGACGGATATCATCTAACCGTAACCGATAGGGTACGGTTTTACCGCTTAGCGTATGTGATAAGATAGTACGCCTTATCAGTGACACTGATCTCTTTCTGTGGGTATCACACCAGCGTACCTGGTTATCACAACCGTTTGTGTAACCCCATTACAAAGGTAATTAGACAAACGCATTATTTAATTTAAATCCTTACGCGTTCAATGTGTGGGCGAAAGGGTGCAATATTAAGAATGCAGGCATGTTTGTAAGATGCGACCGTTTATGTAGTAACATATGCCGGTCTTTCAATATGTTGCAGAATCGTTATAAATCCAGGAATGGTCTGTCGTCAAAGAAGCAGCATGTATCCTATAAAATGGAACTTGAATGAAGAGGACCGATGTATGGGAAATATTTTATAACCAACTGATTATAGACACTTTTAATCTATAATAATATCGTTATGTGCCAATAGAGTAAATGGATCGTGATTAAGCTATTTCTATGATTTAAACAGTTACTAAAATTAGAACCTGTCCAAAAATTATATGGGGACGCCGAAATTCTATGATGTAATAGGGTCCATTATTAACAACAGATATAAAAATAATCGATCCGATTTCCTGTGTTGCTCCCACGCCATACCACCAATTCCTCACTTCACCTTCCCAACCTTAACGAACCACCAACCGTACACAATGCCACTAATAGGCAAAACACACACAATGAATTATAACGTCCGCATTGCTCTCTGCGAATATTACACATCAAACACAAAGCTGATCCGGTTCCAACTGCTCACCTAGATTCAGGAAACGATCATGTCAAAGTGATTCAGGATAATGTCTTCAACACTCTAGAGAGGAAAGCAAGATTGATTAAGCTCTACATTGATGCATACAGTAAGCGACATCGGGCAGTCAATTATCCTTTGATGGATACTACACTCGCCGTTTGGTTCGAAGGTCATCAGGAACGATAAAATATGAGCGGTAACCTTGTGTGCGAGGCTGCCGACAAGGCTGTCGACCGTATTACGGGACCGCGATCCATCCAAGTTCTCTCATGGATGTCTGGAATCGATCATAAAGTGGCATGATATTCGTTCGTACCGCCGATTTAGATAGCGGCAGCGTGAACGCAACAGTCAACTTCGACAACTGCCATTACTGGTAGAAAAACTTGACCCCTTTCAAGTAGAAGGACATATACATCATAGAAAAGACCGGCCTATTCTTCCGAACGAAGGTGAGTGCTTCAGGCAATGATTATTCCGTAGTGCTCGCCATGCCATGATTTTTCCCCATAATTACCAGGCGGGCAACTCTCTAGCGACACAGCAGCTGGAGTACGTAAACGTAAACGCATCAATATTTCTATTTGATGCAATAAAGACGGTAGCCATAACTTCCTCTCTGGATGATCGGGAAGTAAGCCCATCCCAGATGTCTCCAAAATTTTATGCGGAAACATGGCGTTCGAGTATCAAAACAAGGCTAAGTCGTGGATGACGAAAAACTCTTTGTCAAATGGATGAAGGACAACCTTAGCATTGCTACTCATAGCGTGCTGCTGATTCTTGTCAACTGCAGCGCCTACGTTTCCATCGACTAACTTCCTTCTAGGATCTCTCTTTGAAACACCACAGATTTGTACCTACCTCACAACACCAAATTTAAAATTCAACTGTACGACTAAGATTTCATCCGTTGCTTCAAATCCCAGAATTGACGCAGGTTCAACTATCCCCTTCTCCAGCGCCTAAAAGACAAGATCGAGAAGCCGAAGAAATTCTGACATTCTCCAGGCCATTCAAATGACAGTGTCAGATTGGACTACCTGCGTCAAACCAGGAACCATTTAAAATTGCGAGATCTGAACAGAATCATCTAGTAAACTGAGATCTCAAGAGCACCAGCCCATCGATAGCGCCGTCTTAGGTGAACTATAATCCTAGATTTACCTTTTTCATTATCGAGATCAAAAGGACATCCGCAACCTTCTCGATTACCCCGCTGAGCGAGCGGTGGCTTTCACCCCGTACATTAATGATGTGGTGGGAACCAGAAGGCCATATTAGGAATCACTTCCACGGAGGAAGATGACGACTGAGATGACGACATCCAAAGGCATCTCAAGATCGTTCCCGCTGATGTACACAAAATACGCCAGCCAATTGAAGCGTTCTGGTTGCAACAAGATGAAGACTCCTAGGAACACATTTCTCTTTGCACCGGATGGGTGACAAGATCATGAAATTTGTGTCAATCGGCGCTTTAGCTGAATTTTCTCCACTTCTTTAACCGTGATTAGACATCTTGATTGATGCTACAACATTTGGATAGCAAAATCGATTTCAATTTTATTTTTGCGTCTTCTATGACGCTTAGACGGCACCTCAGCTGGAAATTTTATACAAAAAGAATACAACGGGACGATGAGCCCTAGTGAGATATTTCTTGACGTAGATACATTTTTATACGCCAACAAGGCTCCATGGACCTGTATTTAGACACTGTTGTTCTTTAGTATAGTCTTCCGGACCTTAATACCGCGCGTCGCTCAGCTTACGTGGACTGGCTTGTGCTTGACAAAGAACAAGATGGAAAGCACCATGCAGAGCACACCCACGGTGATGTACGCGATGCCTAGGAGCATATTTAGGCCACCGAATTCCAATGTGGAAGATGATATCACGATCGACTTCTATCACAAAGTCTGATCAAACAATACACAAACGTAAAAGTTAGGATCTGCTCGCCACATCCTAAACGTACAAAATGACGTGCCAAACTTATGCTGCAAACCAGAAACTCGAGCTTCGTGCCCGCCACCAATTCTAGGTCGATTCAGCCATAAATTTTGCGCAAACTAGGCAGCCCGGCCGTGCGTATTCAAACGACATATCGCTCGTCTTGGATCCTGTAAGAAGATGTGCATATCTTCCATCCTTCTGGTTGAGAAATAGGTTCCTGTCCCTCTTAAATGAGAAAGATGTAGCGGAAAAGGGTCTGCCAAAGTAACATCGTGTTATCTGCGTCCGCGAGCTCGCCCAGTTATTATTGTGAGGGTTGGTCTCAACATCCGATATCTCGGAGATGCTTGTTTGATCCACAAAATCACAAGTGTCATAAATGTTACATCGATTTTGCAAAATAGGCACCATCGATAAAATATGAAGTGGTCGGGACTGCTCTCTTGAATTAATATATAAATACAAGAGATTTATTAAAAGATAATATTCCATAAGGTGAAACGGTTTGAAAGTTTGACCAGAACGTGACACGGTTTGTTTAAAACACTTTTGTCATGGTAAAGAACCCTGGTACGCTGTACCGGTCTTCGGAAGGACGGAGTAAATTACAATTTCGTTCAAGATAAGCAAATAGCAGGTGTTTAGAAGTAGTTTTGACAGCAGCCAATACGTTCGCTCATTATTACGCAAGCAATTGTTTTAGAAAATACACAGCTACAAAATGACACTGTAATATATTGAGCTTGTTGACATTGAACGTGTTTGATCTATACAGTGTAATCTTAGTCTCGTTCACACGAGAAACAATCAACTTACCGCTGAAAAAGCACTGCACGGTTGCACAGGTGACCGTGAACAAGACGAAGACGCGATTGATATTCAGCTGCGGAAAGAGGATGTTTGGCTGCGCCTCCGCTGTCGATCCAACGATCGACGTGGCTATATAGATCGAGTACATAATCAGCAAGCCTTCGTTGGGTTCATTGATCATTGAAATCGCCAGTGTACCGGTATAGTACTCCTCCTACGTCGCCATGAAGAACACCATTACTGGCGGAAGGCAAAACAGCAAAGACTAGCTCAATCACCGGTAACAACGACGACAACAACAACAAACACGAGCACAACGAAAGTAAAAACAACATCATTAAAAAGACGCTGTCTCCACACCTTACAACAAGACACTCAATACCCAATACTTCGCTTCGAGCCTAATCATGGACGCTAACGTACACGCACTAATAACCACATTTAGTGCATCACAATCGTGATCGAACAAGAGGCCGAGCGACGACGAGTTGCCAGTTTATGGGGCTTGTTTGCCGTCTGCAACGTCTAAAATTTGGTACAAAAGCAGTGATAAACTTGCGGTGGCGTACACCCATCGCGGTCCCTCTTCTTCCATATTTGGTGCATACCTGTATTCCAACCATTGACAAATAGTCACGCATATATAGTCAGCTTTATATCCATAAACGAAGCAACGGAATCGCTAATATAACTTCACCAGAGCATAATCAAGTGCGACGAAACCACGAGCAACAGCGCTCCAATCGTAATGGTGTAAGGTGCCAGTCGTGGTGACAGCACATGTTTACGAGCCAATGGAGAGATTACGTGGTTGATCAAGAGCGACGCATCGCTGCCGCTATAGCAATAGGCTAAAATGTGCGCAACAACGTCTTCTGTCACGTAACGGTACGACGGCGTCTTGACTGCTAATCAAGGGGACCAGTAAATGTAAACTATTAAAAAGCATAAATTAAGACGAACTCCGATTTCAACTTCCTAAACTAAGTGTATTTTACACTGTACCGATTCTTGTGCAAGTGCTTTAAACAAACCATGTCACGTTCTGGTCAAAAATTTCAAACCGTGTCACCTTATGTAATATTCCCTTATTAAAATTACACACATCCCGTGTTGGGACCAAGCCGTCCAATTAATTTATGAAGTTCATCATTTAAGGGGGGGTTATCTGAAAAGTTCTATTGTAGTAATCAAGACATTTAATACTTTGATATATTGAAAATAGCAATAACGGACTTAAATTTCGAGTTTGACAGGAAGAGGGTGAATTCTAGGATAAGAGGTGTAGATACTTCAATACCCTGATTTAGATTGGTTAATATGATGCGTGAAGCTTGCTTGATTTCTCTTATAGAAAACTAAATATAGTAGCCTCTGCACAGCCAAAGACACGGCGAATCGGGTTAGCAAATTTAAAGCCCTTTTTCACCTCCCTAGACAACTTCATATAAGAGATAATTGCAAAAGGTGACAGGATTTTAAAGTTTCACCAGAATATGACGGATATTTTTTAAAATCTAGATATTCTAGTTTATCACACAGCCGTAAATTACGTTAGTGACCATTACGTACAGGGTACCACTCTTGGGGCGGTACAGGGTAGCGATGCGATGAATGATCAGGAGATTGGTGATGCAAGAGGAGGGTTTGTATGTACTTCCAGCGGAGTGGTGCATGCCCCAGTGTTCTGTGCTAAGAAGTGTGGGTTAGATTCCGACGTGGGTGTTGCCAAAGGTATCTCGTAACAGCTTGAGGTATTAGACATGTACATGTACTTGTTCGGACCTGGACATAATATGGAGTCTGGTGCAGCTCGCTCCATTCTAGGTTATTTCTAGCGTGAGTCCTTTAGGTCAGACCGGTCATCGCTGGTAGGAGAACGTGCCACCCCAACAGTGATGACTAGTGGTCGCTTCGAACAAGTCAAATGGATTGGTTGTCTGGGTGCATACCTTCTCGGTTGTCAATTCACAAAACTTTTCGTCCCACAATTTACAGAGTTAGATATTCAGTGTAATATGGATAGAATGACAAGATTTTCGATGTTAGGCCCTAGAAACGCCGTAGGTCGCACGGTTGTGTCCATCAGTGCTACCACACTTCCCGCGCTGATATGGTCTACGGACCTGATCGAGGGCTTTTTCTCCTCGTGATCTAATTCGTCTTTTCTTGGGTCTTCCCGCCTCACGGATATGATTCACTGGTAGAACAGCTTGGTTGTTGAAAAGACGGTAATCCTCGGGAATCAGCATGGCACCGACGGTCGTTTGATAAGTCGTTACTTGGTAGCACTGACCTGTTAGCAATGATAACTCAGGGGATTCTTCCTCGCGTCGAGCGCCGCGATAATATGACGACACGGGTATAGTTGCGTAGCTCTTGAATAACTCGAAGGGTAGCACTATCCGGGTTTCAACTTCAAGCTAGTTTACGGCTGTGTAATAAACTAAAATATATCTAGATTATAAAAATATCCTGTCACAATCTGCTGAAACTTTCAAATGCTGTCACCTTTTGCAATTATCCCTTTATATAATTGAAAAATAAAAGCTGTAGATGATATTCGGCAATGACATTACCAATAATTGATTTACTCCTATGTACATTCAACCCACAAAATGCTCATTGACGCGCAGAATGACAAGTGCGGGTATATGACGAACGCAAGTGTCGATCAGGCTGCAAATTGTTAGCATAAATGATGTCGAAAATTATACCCTTTTAAACTTGCGCGCTATTCAGTAGCACAATTTAACGAACAAAGTTTAGGGGGTGCTCCCACTACTAACTTTTTACTTGACGAAGCTTTTAGAATTGATTGGACCTAGCTAGCGAGTTTTGCTCCTCCAAACAATATTAAGCTTTCATATTGATACAAGCACTTTATTGTGATGAACTTCATGTTAAACCAGCCAATATTGATCGAAAACGATTTTTTAAAACGATTTTTTTTTGCAGTGGCTATGGCTGTTTAGTTGTGTGAAATATGCGAATTGCACTTTACGTGAGCAACGAATATCCCTAGCACTACAAACCTATACAATCACGTTGCTGTTATGTACTGCAATTATGATACAAACCTGTTTTGAATGGCCCAACTTCACATCTTCGGGATGACCGTTTAACACGACGTCAACCGTGGGTTTCGGCTTTTTGGTCATGCAGAGATTTGATAATTTATATGGTAAAATTGTCGACAGTGTGGGATAATGGATCTGCACCGAGTGTAGTTTCTACACACCGAAGGACGGTACTTAAGAATTCCATCCAGCAATTTATTCCGTAGTAAAAAGTATTTTGTGCATTTGTAATATTAATAAAACATTCTACCCTACTGTAAGAAATAATATGGAGTCCAGGAGACCTTTAATACATTTATGCAAATGTGAAACTTATTATTATTTCTGTAAGTTATGAGGACTACGAGGAGCAACTTTCAAACCTCGCAAAGATGCTTTCAGAAAAGCCGGAAGCGCTTAACTACGTATGATGACATGAGTTGTCGAAAAAAAACGATTTGTGAAGGCTGTAATTCGAAGCATCCACGGTTTGGAACTAAGTCCTCGTCGCGGGTATACGAAGCACATGCATTTATAAAGAAACTTTGTACGAGTCTCTACCGGAGACTTACTTACAGTATTCAATAAACTAAAGATTGCTCTCGATCTCCAGATCAAAGCAGGCGTGAATCGAAGAAGCAAAGAAACGATACACTATTTGCTAAAACTTCCAATTCTTGCACCGGTGAGCGAAAACAATACTTTGCTTGCTTAAATAATGTCTATCGCAGCATAAAAAACTTCAAAAAAGCATCCAATCTATGCACTGAAATATATACCTTGACGATGGAATTTTGCATGAGGTTAAAGTCATCATTAAAAGTCGATGTGCAATGGTCGCTAACAATGTCTATGTGCAATGGCAAGTGAAATGTAGATCAAAATGTGGAAGTGGCATATTTTCGATATAATATCTCACACATACTAATTTATCTTGACTTTGTTATAGTGATGAAAAGAACTACGTTGAACACAGGACTTATACAAGTGCGTATTCATATAGTCTCAGAATTATAAAAAGGGAGGGAAAGCTCAAATTTATAAAAGATTCTCGACGGATGTGTCACCATTGTCCGTATTTAGCCGCCGGTGATAAATTTGCAACCATGCGGAAGACCTGACGGCGTCAAAATATGCAAAAGAAGTACGTACCGGGGTGCATCTGTTTACAGCACATGAAAGACCACCCAAGGAAAACGGAGGTGTGGGGTATGTGAAGCTATAGGACACTAATGACGTGGTTGTCCCTCTATTAATTATTAATTTCAAATATGATTTTTACACTGATTATATACCCTGTTTAATTTGAGTATAATTTCTATATGTATTGATCATCGCTTTTAACTTCGGCCAGCACAAAATAAAAACAGTAGCATCCGGATAGTAAAGAAGAAATTTTTATATATTCACGTGAAGATTGTGAATGGCACGAATATTTGTCCACATTATCGGCTTTACCTTCGTAAAATATGATTCTTCATCTATTAACAGCCATCTTCAATGTCCTCTTCACAATGTCTTCTTCTTCACTCTTCGTTCACATTTTGATGCGCTGACCCTGCCATAATGGTTGTTTGTTCAATGCCGCTCGAAGCCTCACGTGACCGTCCTGTCCTCAATCATCTGACGGAGAGATAGGTCTTATGAAAGACCAATATAATTCATTAAGTCCTTCCTACATTACAGAGGAAAGGAAATAGCAATTTCTAACGTTAGACCCCGTCCTGATATTGCTTCACTTAAAATGTCAACCTTTCTCATGCGAATGAAACTTGCAGTTTCGCTGCTAACGTCGTCTCATTTGCATCCTCGTGGTCCGGTCCCTTAATGATTGCAGTGGCCGCTTGACTACCAAGCGATATTATATATACTGCGGAATTCGTAGAGCCCACGGAGAGGTACATGAGTACGAAAACGATTTTTTCACACGTAGTATTTACAATGAGAATCATTCGCTTTGAGTGTTTAATTTACAGGAAGAAGGCCGTTATTACTAAAGCTATATACATCCCCGCCCTAATTTATCCCGCCCAACATAACCATTGTGCTAAAGGCATACAAATAGTATGGCCTCTACTAAGTTAATACGGACCAACACTGCCTCCAAGTCCATCCGACAGTTCAATCTACCCACGCATTGCCTCCGACATGAAAATCATTATTCGAGTCATCTTTGCCGTATTATATATCGTCATAACCCGTCTTAGGCGCCGATAGCCCACTTTTCTACAGCCGTCCGTTATTAGAATTGTGTTTTTAAGATTCAAAGCTTCTCTGCTGCTGAAATGAGAAAATTCACGTCTGAACGAACAAGACAATGACAATAGTGGCAAACATTTGTCAATCCTGTCATAGTCAATGCCAACTTGCTGGCGGTACAATGTTTGTTTCTCATATAAATATCCGATACTTGAGTAAGCGAGCATGGATCGATCTAACTTAGTCAGAAACCCAGAGCGTAAACTCTCACTAGTACGGATTCAACTCCGTTAGTTGAAGATCGATTTAGGTGTCGTACCACAGCAACAGCTTCACGATTTGATTACTGATGCGTGATGGTGCCAATCTTTCACCAGACTCAGGACATTCCACAAATCCCAAAACATTTTTTCGGGTGAAGGTTGATGATGAATTAATCATTAAGACATTTCTTTGTTGCTTGTTTTGTGGGTTCGACTAAACGCTTGCCGCTAGACTAGCCAAATCAAGTAAGTAAATAAGCCGCCGATTCTGGAGTAGCGAAAAGAAATCTTACAAGAAGAATCTAGCTGTCTTTGATTATACCATTTTACGCAAAAAAGACCTCAAGGTGTGCTTTGTAGGCCTCGTTGAAGACATCTGTTTGACTCCTTTGCCAGCTCGGACATGTGGGGAGTGTTTCGACAAATGATACCATCCACAAACGTTGGTGCCAACCTTAAAGTTTCCACAGCTGTCTATCATAAGAGAAAGAGAGTTACCAATGTTAGATGTTGCTCTAATTGAAATCAGTAGCTCAGTTTTGAAAAGACTAAGCGCATATCACGTAGAAGCTAAACGTATCAGAGTAAATAATATCATTACATATGAGCCCACACTGCGAGTGAATACGATGACTCTTAATGTGTTATCTGCAAGATACGTACGTTTGAAAGACATCGTCGTGTCTGTTGTTATTGATCACTTCATGGAGGAAAAAAAGATGTCAGAATCGACGGTAAGGTCTAGAGAAGTGTAAGTTTGTCAGCATTCGGCAGGGGCAGCGTTCTGAGGGAAAATCTGAGACGCCATACTAAAATCTCGGCAATTTCGCACATGATTACCCTCCTGGCAAAAAGGCCTCTCTTTTGCTTATGATGTGAAGAATCTTTCCGGTCTGTGACTTTCGGGGAAGCACTTCAGCTGACTTTGTTTGGGCAAGATGGTTTGTAGTGCCCTTCCTCTCTGCACGTTCCACAGCGTCGTCGCTTCTTGAGTTTAGGCATCTGTTTCTCAGTGCGTTCTAAGTCTTCCACCTCGCGCTCAACGCGCTGTAACGCGTAGCACTGCGACGCACCCTGAGTGAGAATTAGTTGGCATGGCTTATTCTATTGTGCCTTGGCACTTAATCTTCTGTACCTCTTTAACGAAGAAAATACTGTGAAAAGCAGGGATCTTAAAATCGATCTTCCAGCGGTCGAATATGCCTTCCATGATAAAGAACCGTCCCTCGCGTTGGCGACGTGCGATCTCGTGTTTGCACGTGAGCCAATAAGTCTTTTGCCAGGTACCGGTGCAGCTACTTCACGCATTCTCCGTCCGCACATGTTTTTTTCCAACAAACGGCCCGCGCTTCCTGCTTCTTAATGATATTCAAAGCGTACCAAAACCGTGACTTATTGAACTAGCCGTTGGCGTATAAGCCGTTGCGGTTGGGTAATTCATGCAGGCTAGTGCTCCATCTATGCTGTCGGTTATCTGTGGAGATTCACTCGTAGGTTTTGTGCGTAGCATCTCTCAAGGCTCTACGACATGAAAGCATGACTGGATTGATCGGGGGTCCCCCCCGATCAATCCTTGGGTAAGCACCGCCGTTCCAATCACTTGATTGCCGGTTCTATCCCCCGTGTGACAAACCAAGTTCTATAAAAATGTGTGACAGATAAGTCTCAATGGTACCACCCGGGGACCTGGTACCACTGAGCTCGGCCTCTCGTAGAAGCATAAACCCCCGAAATTGAATAGTCGGGGTCCCTGGACTAGCTGTCTCCCAGAGAATCCAGTAAATAGCGGTCATTCGGTAGGGGATGTGTAGTCTTCTGCCGAAGAGGGCAGACGTCGGTCGTTAGAAATACTAAATATACCCACTGTACCTAAAACCATAAGAAAATGTTCTGATTCTTCGGCAACCACGATTTGAAGAGGTTCCAGTGACCAGAATCCGCATTTATCGTGGTGGTCGTCCCGCAGTGAGGATAAGGTCGATGAGATGACGTGCCCAGTGTGCTTGATACTTGAATTCGTGTCTCGTCCAATAGTCTTTGACGTACGCAGCAGCGTACTCGTCGTTTTCTTTACGAGGATAACGATGGCCTTTCATCAGCGTTCCTTTTCGTCAGTAAATTTTTGAGCCTTCGGAGCGAATGCGACCTCTTAAAATTCAAAAGAATTTGCTCGAGTTTTTCTGCTCCGAATTTTTCAAGCAGTTGGTCGTGATATTATTTTCGATGTTCCACTAACAGAGAATAAAATGCGTCTCTTCCCTATCCAATGTGATATCCTGTAATGATGGGAGATGCTGATTGATAGAAATGCATACCGATGTGAAAGCGAACGTATCTTCGTGCTGAAATCATTTACCAGAGAGCAGTCAGAGATATAAGGGTGTTCGCTTATTCGCTACAAAAGCAAAACCCGATAGGGAAGAGCTGGTTGTTTTTCTTGTATTACTGACAAGGTGGATGCACTTGTATCCATCCACGTTTGTGCAGTACGTAGCATCCATCATGTAGAACTCCCTTGCAAATGTTCTGAAAGTTTTATCTGGCACTTATGAGCATAAAACAGATGGGCCAAAACACTTTGCCCATCGACGCGCACTCGAAAAAGAAGTTCTCCCATTTCGAATGCCTAGTTCAGCTCCATAATTAGCACATTCATGTAAGAATGTCCCTCATGGAGCTATCTGCTGCCATGCCAATGAATATTATCCAGTTCTTGTGTCTTTTCAAAACGTTTCTGGATATTTATCCTCAATTGTCATTTGTACTTCTCTTAAACGGTATCAGTGATCACACAAACCTTTTGCCCACCGCTTCCTCATTCTGAGTTAATTTTTGAGCGTTTGGAAGGAACAACATCGATTTTTCTCGTAACCAGGGTGCATACTGTGTAATAGTTCTTAATCTCCAGCTTCCACGGTTCAAGGTTACGACCTGTAGTCATTTTCAGAATGCTGCTCTTGAATGGTTAGATATGTATTGACCTACCTGTTTTCCTTTTCAGAGCAATCTCGAAACTGCAACCAATTTTCTTAATGTTCTAGATGCGTATGTTACTTTCACTTGAAGCCGCCATATGAGTACCGCCGTGCTCACATTCAAAAACCACGGCAGTGCAGGTCTCGAATAGATTTTAGTATGCTGTTTTTTGTTACGAGTGAGCAAAAACCCGCAGCAATCGGTCCATTCCTGGACCGCATGCTCGGCATCTTAAGATTCCCCCATCGTCCTTGCGGAGGAGGATAAAATTTTGCCCAGGCGCGAATATCATTATCGGAACAGACGTCCTGCGAAGAAACATACAAGTAAAGACAAGTCTCGTATAACGGAGAAGAAGTTATGCTTATTGTTATGGTCATGCATGCGGGAGAAAAATAATACACGGACAAGCGATATATCGCTTTCAAAAGTAGCGAGAGGTAGAATCGGTAAAGGAAGGCGTAAAAGATGACGGTATGTGTAGTGCAAGTAGTACGTGGCGACTAACGCCACTGAAGACTCAGGCAACGCGTTTATACTGTCAAAAATTTGTGTGAATTTCGTACAATGTTTACGTAGGACGGGAAAATAAGGGTGGGGAATGTAAATAGGTTCATTAGTATTATCAAATAGGGAGTGAATCTAGCAATCCAGTAAGGTTTCCAATTCGTACAACTTTATAAACGCTCAACGAAAACGATCCTTGCAGATTAAAAATTTTGCTGATCAATAAGGGAAAAGGTGTGGCTCTAATCAGCAGAAGTAGGGAGGTCTCGACTGATTCATTTTTTTCTCGACTCCTGTTAACAAATCACCAGCACACATATATTACCGGAAGACAAAAAATTACGATTTTTATCTTTCAGTTTCATGCACTATTTAGTCTTACTATTCGTATGCTTAAAAGGTCGGGTGAGCATTTCATCACGCTTGCAAATCATACCCTACACCCATGCCGTTGGAAATCGAAGTCGCGGCACAAATAAAAATATCAATATATAGAGGTTATCCTTTTTACAGATACGTCTTTTAAACAACACACTCATGCACTTGCTGCTCAACAAAGTCAACACTTCTGCGCTTTGATTGTACAGCGGTGATCTGTTGAAAGTAATCAGGAGCCTCCCAGCAACATCGATAGTCTTCCTCCCCTTTATTTCCCTGTTTTTTTCTTCACTGGAAGTGTCAACACCTTTGATACCACTTCTGGACGGCGGAGAAGCCAATTCGCTCTCAGAGCCGCACTTCCTACCCACCATTGTTGAACAATTTAGCTCTCTACATCATTTGCATCCACGATAGAGGGAAGATATATCAGTTATCTTAAACCCCGCAGTTGAATTTCTTCCGCATATCGCTTTGATTTCACGTGTCGCTTCCAAAATCATTTGCAGTCCATTTGTCAATCGAATAAGAACCTAAAAATAGACAATAACTTATTTAAATGCAAATCCGATGCCAATATCGTAAAAAAAAGGTTTTCTTGTTCTCATCATGTAGTGGTGAACCAGCGTGCGGATATTCTTCTTTTAGGCAGAGAACACGGCATATCCGGTGGTTGTTTCAAGTGTGTTGCGTTCTCAGGTAGGCACACGAAGAAGGGATTCCGAGTCCTTCTCCTAGGACAACCAATTCGACAGATAGATGGGACAGATATCTATCGAAGAGGAGCAAAAGGGGGCGGGTCACTGTTTTCGGTACCAAGTTAGACAACATCTCTACCCAGCGAAAAGAAACTGAGCCGTTGATGATATTACTGGATGTGCAGGTAACCTGACTGCAACTGACTGAGCAGTCATCCATCAGGTTGCGGCTCAAACGCTCACCGGAAAGGATAGAGAGTGAAGGCGATACGTAACCGGAACCATTGGCGCATGCAACGACAGAGAGTTGGTAATTGGTGGAAATGGACCGGGACCACATATTTCGCAAGCCACGAAGGGCAACCACCTTGGTGCTTTGTCGGCGCGTAAGAAAGCTTATTTAGTCCATGTTGAAGATGCGGTTTGCGTCGAGACAATGCTCAATTACGAGCTTTGCCATCGTATAAGAGAGCACACTGAGACTGACTTCAGTGCACGCGTTCTTGGCTCGCGATATTGTCTGCGCCTGCTGATAGTCAGATAAGGTGGCGTTGCATAAGTAGATAGGGCTCAGAAAACGCCGTGGAGACAAGATGAAATATTGCTTGCTCTAGAGAGGATTTCGCTACACGTAGCTGGCGTTTCGTTGAGCTGCATCCCGATCACCCATTCGACGAGACGTTTCTGTCCGTCTTCAGTTAGGATTGGAGTAGTGCTACGTCGCACAGGGTGACCATCACATTGCTCCGCTGGATTTTGACATACTTGTAGAGAATGCACAACGGAACACGTGTCTTAGAGGATAAGATGGTTGTAGGCGTGCCGTTGCACACCAGATGGACGGAGAGCTGCATCGGTGTATTGTCGGCGGTGCTCCATCTTTTTTTTTACGATGTACGCAATCCAGCGGTATGGAAAGTCGGCTGCGTTTTGGACGGTTTGCATCCATTCGTTAAAGATCATAAATTATTGAAGGATGTGTGTTATCATGCACAAAAAGATATTTTAACTTATCAAAACACTTAATTTTTTCTTACTTATACTATTGGATAAGAACATTTAAGTGCACTTAGTCGTGTGTATTATACTGAAATTTACGTCACCTTAACTTATTTTGACCAATCCAAATTTATTGTTCCTAGTGTCAAATTAATGGGAAAAGGGGGCGAATCCAGCTAAAAGGGAGTATTTCTTATAACTCTTTATGGGAAACGTTAACCACCCACCAGGTTTTCTTTAACCGCCCACTACCCCTACATGTTACCGTAATTTACTCGATTTACGCCTTCCGATTGGTAGAATTGAGAATATCACCGTCGGAAATTTCATCCTATCTAAACTCACATTACACACCAAAATATCAGATAAACAAACTCCTTCATCCCCCACCTCGTCAATCTTTCCACCACAATCATTAAACCATCGTATCGCGGAATAATCTTGTTATAAGAAAGCCACGTAGTGGTGTAACCCTGTCGACCTCCTGTTCTTGGATGCAGGTAAAACCTTCTCACTCGTCGCTTGCAATAGTAACCTTGTTGAAGCCACGCTACTTGTATACTTTACTACAACAGCAAACTCACAAGTCCAGAAAGTAATATTACTTCATTAGCGTCGAATAGTTATCCATTTAATCGCTTTTGTCTCACGTATGCCGTCCAGTTACATACCAGAGCACCGCCGCAAAGTTCTCTTTTCGTGGCAGTCACAGATTAGCGCCAAAAGAGCGACCCAAAGATACTTCTGTCCCTCTTGACAACACTTTCTCCTTCCGTGACACGTGCACTGAAGTCTCGCAATGGTTACGTCTTGGCGTCTCCTTCAACGTACTGGAATCTGAAGACAAGTGCCGTTCGATAATTAAACGCGAGCGATTTGCAATAGAACCACGTAAGTGTGTACTTACTCATGTCAAAAGACTGTCCCCACCGTAGCTTGCCGACACTACTTGCTGCTAGGGTCCCAGTGATTAGTGGAGGAAGTAGCTAAATAATTGCGAGCCTGAAGGGTGAAGCTATTAGTGAGTGTGCGCAAGGTTGAATACCGAGCTTTTAAATCGTACTTATATGTCTGTGTGTGTGTCTGTCTGTAAATAACGCGGTTAGGTGTACCTTACTCGTACTAAATACGATCTAGCCTGTTCCCCCTCACAGGTCGATTAGCATGATAGGTGTAATTCTTTGGCTAGGTCAATATTGTGATGCACGCACCTGATTGGCTTAAAATCGATCAAAGGTGAATATGATCACATAAGCAAATGCTAGACGCTCATAAGCACAGGCCCATCGCGTTGCCCTACCATACTGTACTGGTTTAATACAGACATTAACAGCATCATATTCATGTTTTAAAGACTGCTGTTGTGTAGTGTTTTGCAACTTGATTCAGTTCTCCGAACTGGATTACTTATATCAAAGGGCGAGCTCCAGAGCTTGCTCCCCTATTAAATTACCTCACGTCGCCAACTTAAAGACATGCATAGAATATTCAAATCTAGTATTTTATCATTCGCAAACGAGATCGTAAATTACTTCTGAGAACGGAGATATTCTCAATCCTACCAATCAGAGGGTGTCAATTGCGTTAATTACGGTAATATATAGGGGTGGTGGGTGGTTAACGAAAACCTGGTGGGTACTTAACGAAAACCTGGTGGTTAGCGAAAACCTGGTGGGTGGGTGACGAAAACCTGAAGGGTGGAGAACGAAAACCTGGTGGGTGGGTGACGAAAACCTGGTGGGTGGTTAGCGAAAACCTGGTGGGTGGTTGACGTTTTCCTTCTTTATATATGGATATTTACCTTATGTGGATACCATGTAATGGACTCACCCCGTTACATCTTGTGGTACTCAATTGCTGTATGAGGCTCCGAGAAATTAATGACCTGCTTTTTACAGCAGGAAATATGATAAATGGGGCTCTTAAATATGTGATGTTTGTACTTTTTCGCATGTAGTAGCGCGTCATCGTATCTGTAGCACAATAGCATAGGCATCAGGGCTCCAACCCGTGGTCGTTGGTCCGCGCCCTTGTCCATCATATCTCCGTGTGCCACATTGTTTACCATAGCAAGAGAGATGCAAGAAATTGTTGATGAGGGTAGACCGTGTTGTTGTTGATCAAGTGGACAAACTGGGTATTCCTTCACCCACGTCCCAGAGATCAGTAAATATTCTAATGACCTACCACATATGCCGCTGAAGCACCTGCTTCGAGTCAAATAGTGACATTGGATCATGCAGTCTGACGACTCATAGACTTGCACCGCGGCGGACGAGGTGGCTTAAGACTCGGGTTTGTTTAAAACAATGCACTCAAAGTTGCACGCGGGCTGACGCAGCAGTTCGAAGCGCCATGTGGATTCCACGTATCTGACGCTTGGTCATCAAATGAATGGGCAATTGCATGGTTCCATTAATTGCTATACACGCATACGTAGCTCCGGGACAAACAGCTTTTCTTCCTTTTTCGAGCTTGAGAAGGACGTAAAAACTCAGCTTGTTTCATTTGTCGACACTGATGCTGGCAGCACCTTCTGCTTGATGACCGACTGTCGGCGAGGCGACGGATGATGCATTTTCTGATTGCCTCGACTTACAATCCATTGCATGAATTAGGTGTACTACATTATAGCTCCTAAAAAAAAAGAAACCTGCTTACATGAAACTTAGAGCTGCTTCTATGCCCCAAAGAGGGGATGAGGCGCTGGAAACTGGACACAAAGCTCATGCATCATCCAAAAATTGATGGAAATACGCAGTATGGCTAGTTGCCCGCTTAACAATACATAATTTTTAAACTGAGAGACAGCGGGTCATAGACCCGGTCCATGACCCGCTGTCTGTCAGTTTAACCAGCAAAACCTGGTCCGGGTCACAGCTCTGATAGGCATTTGTCGACCACATACTGAAAAAGTCATGGACAGTTGTCCCTTGTGCCCTTCTATAGCTTCTTGTCGCTACCGACTTCATGATAATCAGCGCAAGCTCGTGGACAAATTTTGTCCTCGACTTGTTAAACACTAAGAGCTCTGTACAGAGAACACATCGAAACTTGATTTTAAGGGACGTATTGCGTCGCAGCCCTCTGAAACTAATTGTTTAGCCATTAGTGTCCAGAAGCTGGTCATCTATCATGTACGGACGCGGTCAGCGTATTACACCTGTAAGACAGTACCAGAAAATAAGCGAACGTAGCGAAATTAACAATCAGCATATGCTATGCATCCCGCGCTTACCTCTGCTCTGGTCTATCCGTCGCATCCTTCTACCCACTTGTGCTTCGAATACGTTATCGTGCTGACTTCATGTTCACTTGGCACCATAAATTTGAAAGGATCTGGACTTGCAAAATACAGATCGCCATAGTCCTTCTGATCAACACAATACGTCTATGATCAGCCAACGAGATGTATAAAAGGCAACGTGAACATGACCTCACCTTCTCTGCCGGGCGTTCTCGGAGCCAAATCCTCCAAGCATGAAGCATCATCCGCGGTGCCTCGTCTTCCTGTGAGCCATACGTGACATCCCCAGCAATCGGGAAGCCATGATGCGCAAGGTGTAGTCGCAATTGGTGCCGACGACCATTGAGTGGACGCAACAACACCTTCGTAACCGGTTGACCCCGGTACATAGCATGGCCCAAGACAAAAGCAACCGTGGTCGATTGTTTAGCAGATGTGTCGGTCTCACTGCCCACCTGCATGCGAAACACTTTACGACTCCGATGTGGCTCAACAATCGGCGCATCGAAAACGTAAGCAACAGGCTCGTCAACTTTGTCACTGTTGTCACGACACTCGTATGCACGCTGACAAGCAAGTCGGGCTTTTTCCTTGCTAAGAAACGCATTGAGCTCGCACAGAAAGCGCTGCTTATCTGTCTTGGCCTTTTCGGTATACGCATCTTTTTTCTCCTTTGCCAGGTCAATCCATGCCATCTTGGTAAAAGCAAGCTCTGTCGGAGTCAATTCACGAGCACGGGCTCCTGCAATATCTCCTTTCTGACTTTCGCGTAGGAGCCGAGCCTGCTCCATTGTAAACAAATTAGGTCCATTGCGGGCTCCACGTGGATATCCAGACATTTTCTGATGCACCCGCGAACCACGCTGTTGATTTCGAAGAATTTCCATCTCCTCCATATCTTGGATTAACAAGCCTAGCTTCGAAAATGTGCAGGCTTTCGCAGGCGCTCCGACCCTGTCCACCCTGTCGAATGGATTGTGTGGCAGATGACCACGCACCACCGCCAGATACTCTTTTTGCACCTTCTTCTCGCGAAACAGTCGGCAACATGCAGCAGTAGCTCTGTCAAAAGGATACAGACTGAGACACTACTGCCATTACACGTGTCAAAAGCTACGTCACTCACTCTTTAGTAATTCCGACTAATAGTACACCCGATGTTGCTGCAAAGATAGAACAGCAATGCAACCAGACAACTCATGAGTCGTTCATCATTTAAAATTGCCTTGCCTCAGCATCACAAACAAACCAAAGTCCAATTGGTGGATCCACCGAAACTTTTCCACCTCTGGAAAGTCTCGCGCTAGCTACATCAGTGACCACAATTCGGTCAGATCGCTTTTGCATTTATTGCAGTTGTAATGAATTTTAAAAATGTATAGACGCACCGCCTTTTCCAACGTCACATCAAAGGCGCCGTCCATCCTCTCGTCCGGCCCCTTGTTCAGCACCACGAAGTGATCGTTCCGAGCGAGTACCCGCAGCTTCAGTTGCTGCAAAGTTCTGGGTCCTCCCCTTTCGTCATCTCCACACCTGACCGAATCGGTAGAAGTTTCTGAAAGCATGCCGTTTTCTGACAAATGGCTTTGGTGCCGTCGGACTTTTTGCACCGAGGAAATTTCAGAGCTTTTTGAGACGTCTGATGAGAGTGTGGGAAGATGGGAAGACAAGGAGACAGTAGAGGCATAGTCGCTGCCAATGGAGACGCTCATGAATCGCCACAAATACAACGGGACGCGGCAGAAGCAAGTTAAGCGTGAGGACATGCAGTCACAGCAGAAAAGAGTTGGCGGGGAATCAATCGAGCAGAGCCGAGTACCACTCTGTCGGCACGTGACGGGCCTTCTACTAAATCAGTACTAGTACTGAACAGGTCTTATGCTGGAATGGAAGCGATAGCAAAACGTGATATTCTAATCACAACTTTTGTTTATTCTTCTGCAGAGAGTTACGTCCATGGGTAAAATGAAGGGAAGAGAACACTACCCAGCACAGTAAACAGTAGAAAGTAGCATACGATGGCGCGACCGTACCTTGTCAGGACAGGAGACGCTTTCCGTTCTACCGCTGGATCGCATATCAAAGCGGCAGGATGCCAGAATAGTGGCGGACACGCACACAACAATCGCGTCGTCACCTGGATGTGAACGACAAGCAGCGCGTTCACTACCAAGAACAACCAGTGAGCATAATAAGGAGCCAACGGAGTGCCTCGACTGCTTCCTGTATTTACTTCTTGGTGAAGTGTCGCCCGGGATCGTCCAGGCACGACATTGCCTCGAAAGTATCCTCGAAGCGCGTGCAAGCTAAGAGAGAGTATCGGCGCAGCGAGAAGGAAATTTGGCAACTGCTTCAACTCGTAGTAGCGGAACAGACCCACATTCCAGTACTCACTCTGGATGAACGTGTACATGGCAGATAAGTTCGGGATCACTTCAGTGCACCAGCTACGGTCCTTCATCTCAGCAGTTTCCGAAATGTTCCCACCGAGGTGCTGCACCAGTGACGGGCAATATGGCACCATCGACACAACAAAATATACGATCTGTGGTACAACCGCAAGTGCACCGAGAACTGCTGTTCGTATCCAGAAGACAAAGAATCGACACAGCTTTCTTGGTGAGGGCGAAACAGTCAGTCGATGCCACGCGATGAATACTGTCGATAAGAACCACGAGTCTTAGCACACTTACCCAACATCAACACTTCACATCGGAACGTACATGATAGCAAAATACCGTTGGATCGCGTTGCAGAAGCCGCACCAAACAGCATGGCGCAATACACTAGATCTTGAAAAGCTCGACGTGGCTTGGGTGCATGAACGTGTTTGGCCAGAAAGTACATACCGCTGAAGCTGAAGAGACACATGAGACTCTCCGAGTAGACTGCCGACATAAAGATACTCGATGGGGCCACACAAAAGAGGTATGCTGCTCGTCGGGCGACGAGTTCGTCCCCAGTCTCGACACAGCCCAAGCGATAGAGAAATAGCGCAGCCAGCACAAAACTCGCGTTGCTGATGCACCATCCACTAACGATCACTGCTGATGCGGCATTTAGCGGTATCAAGTGCGACAACCACCGCGTTAAGAGCGGATAGAGCGGAAAGAAGGCGTGAAAGTGCTCAAAGTCGTAGCCGTGCAGGGCGATGTGCGAGTAGTAGACGCCGTCCCAGTTACTCAGCGCTGCGAGCGCAGATCCGCCTGACTGCAGGTGAGACGACGTGTCGTAAGGGGTTACGATGGCCGACGTCAGCAGTGCCAGTAGCGTCACACTCGCTCGAGTGACCACTGCAAAGGCGACGACACTCCGTTCCATGTGCATCCTCTACTTCTTTATTACACTAGGTTGACCTGCGTAGATTATAAACGGGAATACGTACTCTATTTCATCTATTTACGGCACCCTAACCAGTCAAGTCGACTCTAACGCGAAAAACGCGCAAGGACTGATCAGCGTTGCAATCATTGCAGTTCAAATGAGAAGACCCTGGAGCCAAGCGAGTGTATCTTCCGCCCCACCTTCATCCGCTTGTTCTAGCGCTTGCTCCACGAAGCACAAGCTGCGTACGTTGCTGTAAAGATATTGAGCAACCTCTAAGTGATCCATGTAACATGCAGCATTAAACGCCTCAAAGCTGCTGCAAACGGAGCGATGGCGCTCGATTAGGAACTGAACCACTTGGAGATGTCCGTTCGTGACAGCCAGCTCCAGTGCGGTAGGCGTCCAATGTGAGTCGGTTTGATTTGATTCTTCCCGATGACTCGAATTCTCCTCGCCTTGAGTGCTGTAGTTGACGTGCAGCCAACGCAACACGTCGATAAAGCCATAGCGAGCTGCCTGGTCGATCGCTTTGGAGCTAGTCTGCCACTTGCTCGTACTTGAATTGTCACGTAGCAACTGAAGGATGCCCACATGACCGCTGGCAGCACCAGCATCCATCACTGTTGTCATCGTGCGCGGGTATTTCTCGTATATTGTGCGAAATTGCGCCACCAGCCACTCAGTACAGTCGCGATGGCCGCCTTCGACTGCAGCAACCAGCGCGTCTATAGCATCGGACTCGTCGGTGAGGTTCACCAGGTCGTTTGCATGCAGGTAAACAAGCACGTCATAGTGTCCGCTGCGAGCTGCATTGATAAAAGCTGCTGCAGTACAAGTCGTACGCTTGTCAACTCCCGTTGACAGCACAGCCACGTGGTCGTGGAGCCACTTGAGGATATCTAGCTGGCCGTACGTGGATGCAACATCCATCCAAGACTCCGCATCCTCTTCGCACTTGAGTGACTTGACTGGAAGCACACTTGTAAGCCA
Organism: Hyaloperonospora arabidopsidis Emoy2; assembly: GCA_000173235.2. NCBI lineage: Eukaryota > Oomycota > Peronosporomycetes > Peronosporales > Peronosporaceae > Hyaloperonospora > Hyaloperonospora arabidopsidis. The sequence goes on from JH597801.1 coordinate 174,771, forward strand.
CACTAGAACAGCTGCTTGGCCATTTGCAATAGCAACGAGCACCACCTTAGGACTGACGCTTGCAAACAACGTGGGGAACTGCATACTCAGGTACTTGATAATGGACAAGTGGCCACGCCGCGCAGCGTTGACTATAGCGCTCGGCGAGCACATTTCTTTGCGAATGTCGCACAGCCAGCGCACAATGTGCAAGTGTCCTTCAGTAGCTGCATAATTTACAGCACTGGGAGTGCATCCTTCCGAGCGGTTGTCCTGAAGCCATTGCAGCACATGCAGGTGACCACTTTGTGCCGCTAAATCCGTCGCGCGAGTGGTCGAACCCTCCGTACGATGCTCGTGTAGCCACTGGACCATCGACAAATGGCCGTTGCGGGCAGCGTCGTCCATGGCTTTGGTTGTGCAGCCTTCGCTCCGGTTCACATGCAGCCACTGGACGACTTCACATTGATTGTTCTTGGCCGCGTCATCCATGGCACGTGTCGAACAGCCGTTGAGTGGCTCAGTATTGTGTAGCCACTTGAGAATGCCCAAGTGGCCGTTGCCAGCTGCAAAGTCCATGACCAGCAACTTGTTGTTGGGGGTGGGAGATTCCGCGCTGACCTTCAGTGCCAAATGTTGCACCAGGAACTTAAATCCCTTGGCTGCCGCGCGCTCCAATGTCCACCCGTTCGAGTAGTCGAGGAACTGATCCATCACTCCCCATACGTGCGACAACTCGCTCACGCGGTCGCGGTTGGTGCACACGAGTCTTGCTGCCGTCAGCACCATTCGATTCAATGGCGTCTAGTAGTGATCAAGCGGGTGCAAAATGTATGTGACGAGCGGGGTCCAGTCAGAAATCGGCGCGGCGGTTACGGGGTGAAAGAGGAAGTGGCGCTGGACAAAAGCTTGACGTTTTGAAACCTATCGCGACGTCACGGAAATTGCCACGTACTTGCTTCAACGAATGAAGGACGATTAGCGATATAGAGGCGTCTGCCTGTCGTTTGGGAAATAGAAAGGTTGCGGTACACTTTTTTGTGGTTTAGGCGTTGATTAACCACAGCCACCCCCTGGTGTGATCACTCGCCCACAGGCTCGGTGATAACTTGGTAGAACCTCTCGGATTGCTACAACGGGAACACGACCATTGGTTGGCAAGGGTACGGATTGGACCGTCGGTCGATGCGTACCAACCAGCATGAGGAAATTGTCGTTCTCTGATCAGCACAAATGCTATATTGATATGTAGAAGTCGACATGATCGGACCTCAAATAAGCAAGCGGGCACTACTACATTATTCGATGAGAACCATGTATGTCTGCTTGCTGACCAATACCAGTCGTTGAGTACAACATAAATGCAATCGGACACTTGTATCTGTTTAACTAAAAGTGAGATGCTTATGAAACACGCACTATTAGGATCTATTATCAATTTGGACGACATTTCTCGTGTGCTTACATATGCCCACACAAGCGAGCACGCGCCAACCAGCTACGAATTCTACATCAGGATACAAAGAGTAGAACGATTGTACTTTTAACCCTTGCAGGCACGAAGCTTGGTTACACCGCAATATTTGGTCGCCTGGATGCTGCAATGAGCGGGTGTCGGTACTATCTGCCAAACAAGCTTTTGTGTGTCTGGAGGTCAGCTTAGGGGCTTTTGACTGGTCCTTCGTTCAGCGCTTAGACCTTACCATCTAGATACGTGACTTCATAGTAGCTTTCCTTCCACATGTGTCGTGTCTCTTCAAAAAAAATTCTGCCTTGGAAATGCAACGATACGTAGGTATGCGAACAGGACAAGCTTTTTAAATCTCAGGATGTTGTTCATACGGTTCAGCACTCCGCGACTCATAACGCTCGCCATCCATTTGGAACGCTTAAACTATCATCTTATGCATGTGATGCATAGAACTGATGTTATGGTACATGCACTTTGCGACGAAAGATGTGCGCCCGTTATAGACGCCAGCTCTAAATTGGCCTGTTGTCCAGTGTCAAACTAGCCGCTACTATTTTTTTCTGTTCATTAACATGACTAGGGCATCATCAACGGCGTTCAGTCGGCATATTCTTGGAATAGCGAGATGAGACAAGTAGCGTCGAGCGATATGCATCAGTCACGACTTATGATTCAGGCTTTATATCACAAAGAGCTGCATTTTGAGTCGTCAGGGAGATATGAATGCTCCAAACATACAGTCTGGACACGATACTACAACTTCATCGTCTTACCGCCTGGAAGGGAGAGCTGACAGCGTAGTAATTACCGCCGTCAGAATCGAGTCTACACTTCTTGAAGAAGTGTATTCCGTGTCGAATCGCATGCGGAGCTCTCATAGTAGTACGAGACATTCATTTCAATGCTTATATATTCTTACCATAAAATGCTACACCTTCTTGCTCACCATTCGATGGTCATTCGCAGTTTCGAAGGCTAATACCAAAAGTGCAGCAATTATTATCCCGTTGACTCTCGCTACAGAGCAGTGTGACGATAAGGTCGCATATGCGTAAAAGACGTTAACTTTGTGTAGCGCGTGCGTATTCGCTACGATATGTCGTCCGGTACCAGTGACTTCATTTTCATTATTTTTGTATGCTCGATGCATGCACGACATACTTACCAATAATTTGGTCGGTCGTGACATTTCTATGTCGACATTCGCACAGCAAGTGCACAATGTGTAAAAATTGCATACCGATGCTCGTCTGAAGAAAATTCCAGCTCAAATGATGCTACGACTACTGCTACAACGACTGGCATCACCGCTGGAACTACGCAAGCTGGTTACAGGGTAACGGATACACGGTCCATAGCTTTCGATAGCGTGAAGTTGTGCGACAACGGAAACGCTAGAAAATTTGATCTGCTCGAAGAGAGAATTCAAATCAAACTTGTGATGCGATTGACTGCAACCTTTCCCCTACTGTGTTGGATCCGTGTCCTAATCACCGAGTTCGCCAGTACGTATATGTCAGTGCCTGGCTTCCATGCTTTCGTCAAACCTAAACACGTACATGCTGACGAAGTTGGTAGAGACTTACCTTCAAAAAATATTGATTAAAGTTTCTGCGTTTTTGAAGATCGTACTTCGTGTCTGGCAGAGGACGTATAGACTATATGCTCCCGGACGGAGGAATAGTATCGACGACATAACATTACGAGGTCGGCATGATGACGAGTGTCAACAAGTATATTACGCTGTAGCGCTCCAGTAGCAACACATTCATTAAAAATGCAGGAG
>JH597801.1:178759-191561 GCA_000173235.2 Hyaloperonospora arabidopsidis Emoy2
AGACGTTCACAGTAGTAGTATAGGGGACCTTTGCCGTCTTGTCCACTGAATTTTTGGACACTGCAGTGGATACATTCATGTCGTCCCAGAGTTTGTCCACGTGGGAGGTGACTGCGACACGGCGCTGCGCGTCAGAAGTGGCATCGGTGTCGGATGCGTCAGCTTTTTCTTGTTCATCATCTTCGGAAGCAGCTGTATACATGGAGTGTGAGTTAGCAAAGCATTGGCTAAAACGCGGCTGAACGAGAGTCAGCTAATGACCTTCTGGGACGTAGTCACCATCATCTTCCTCGGAGGAGCTTGTCATGCTTTTGATTTACTGTATTGCCAAAGCGTTCGAGCCGATATTTGATCCGTCGTGACCGGTATTTGCTTGTCATACCTTGTTTTGGTAAACTGCTACTACGCCATAGTAGGTGACTACCAAAACCCCGATAAACCGAGTTTATAAATAGTGTTTATAGCACCCCCATGAACCACATTTATAAACACGTTTATGAGCACCATAAATCTGTCGAGACCGAAATCGTCTCGACAAATTTGTAATTCTATAAATATTTATTGCAACATAAAACAAATTACTCACAAACGTGCACACCCACCACCATCCACCCACCGTCGCGGCCCGGGGTGTTACGTATTCCCAGCCCAAATTACGGCGATGGGCGACTTCTATTTTTTGCTGGCGTCACCTAATTTTCCGATTCGGTCGGAACTGGGTCTGAAGCCTGTCTTGTCAGTTTGACATCTCCCCGTTTTGTCATGACTTCGAATGGGTGACTGAGTCGCAGAGGTCGTTCGCTGTCAGATGTTGGTCTGGTTCACTTGAAGCAGGCCGCCGACGGGCTGCATTGGTACTTTGAGACGGAGCTACCGGAGCTAGACACGGAGTCGGACGGTACGCGTTCAAGCTGGACTACGCACCTCAGGCAACACGGAGTGGTCTTTTACGAACACTCTCGCCATCATCGATACGCTTAGACGGTTCCCCATACGGTCCCTATTGGTTCCATATGTCAGGAAATTGATCGACATGCGTTTCAGCTCCACAAACGCCTGCTTAGCCTACCATTGCAACCCTTGCTGGAGCGATTGGCTTCGATTATTTGCACGGATACGTGGCTACAGGCTGCGGCCCATAATCTTCCTTCACAGGTCTGGAAGCAGGACAACGGGCTCTCCGACTTCCAAGTGTGGACAGCGTATCGCATTGCCACCGAGTGACTTAAAATTTATTACATGTGGTGTCCTACGGACAATAGATGCCGTGCATTGCAGGAGTGTCATGTGGTGCCCGAGACTTCACTACACTTGTTTTTTGAGAGTACCCGAAGGTGCGTGCGTGCTGGGGTAAATTCCTTAGACATTAAACTGGCGCTATCGCTACTTTTCGTGTCTTTTCTAGATGCTTTGGCAATTGTGCCAACCGACAGGCTCCAGAATTCCAGCGCTTCAGCGGTCTAGACTGTTGGAGAGGTTTCAAGATGATGTCGCGGCGGGCGAACAGGTGTAGCGACGGATATGGTTCCTGATGAGCTCTATCTGCATCACTTACTTATGGTGTGAGCGAAACGATGCCGTTTTTCGTAGCGCGCAGTCCACGACGTCTTCCAGTGTGGTATAATTCTGGACTAGGGGTGTAAGTCATTTAACTGCCTTGGCTTGCGAGAACATCGAGGCGCAGAAACAGTAGTTTAAGGGGATCAGTTGCCTGCCTGTATTGAACTTTTACCCTATAGTGGAGTGCCGAACCTCTACCTCTAGCAAGGTACCACGAATCACCGCCGCGTCCGGTGTTGTGTTTCTGGCTTAGACGATTTCATACTTCTCGCACATAATCATTATGGGTAATAGACAGTCATGAATCTCTTTCTTGAATAGTTTACAGACTGGTTTTGGTAGCACGACATCGCATAAATTTTTGCTCGCACTCGTTCATAAATGTGGTTTATGGGGGGCAATAAACACTATCTATAAACTCGTTTTATCGGGGTTTTGGTAGTCACCCAGTGGCTTGTTTCACTTTATATATAATTACGTTTACCCGTATGCAGGCCTCTTTATATTAGGATTCTAAGGACTCCATCTACATATAGCCGTAAATAAAGACCGAGACGAAGCCGTATACAGGGATTAGTTAGATTCTCTTTGTAGACTCCCACATTGGAACGAGATCACACAGCGGTTGGACGACAGGTGATAATGCATGGGATGCAAGCTTGATACAGTGGATTGATGGAGGCACTCCTGTAAGGGTGAACCTGGAAGATAGCCTATCGGAAATATCGTACCTTATCGTTTACAGTGCTTTAACCAATAGATTTGCTAAGTAGGACATCCATTGACAACTGACTGCCGTGTCACCCATCATCTTTTTCTGTACATTACGATGATATAGTAAGTCATATCGCATTAGTGTAGGGTACTTAATACTGGGTGCGTAACCATAGATAAATAATATTTAAGGTGCTGTTCACCTTTTAATCAAAAGAGTCTAAGTCCTTACGGACTTGTTACTTTTGAGCATCTTGGGCTTTTAGTTCCCTCGAGACTGTTTAGTTTGTGATGGTTGACCTTAGAGCCCATCCTAATTTCTTTAGAACGTGTGGATTCTTTAGTCGTTATGTTCAGTTCCGTAGAACTAAGTAGTTTTAGTCTAAAGCCTTCCTTCGACTTAATAGCAGTATAGATCAGCTACACACATCATCTTCGCTTTCATTGTGCCTCTCCCGCGGTCTCACAGTCGGCCCCTAAAATACTGGCATCAATACTCCTCGAAACATATTCCATATTCTCCACGAAAGCGGCTTCATCTCACTGTTGTAAGCCATCCCCCACGCTTTCCCTGTGGTATCGTTCAGCTGCGTTTTTATTCAGCGCGGCCATGGAGATACCGGCAAAAAATGAAGAATCTTCACGATCTCACTGTAAGACATGCCGTGATAGAGCTTTATGCAGAGGAAGCCTATAGGCTAAGTGAGTGTCCTAGGTCTAAGGAATTAAATTTGAGGATAGAGAGTAATTCAAAACTAAATGTATTAAAAGCTTTTTCTAACCATTAGCTTTGTTTGTGTAACTCACTACTAATGGTATCGCATATCGTATGTTCAAGACTAAAAGGTATATCATCCTTACCGCTTGCACAAATGATGTAGACCAATTTCAGTATAGCATAGGAACTATGAATTCAAAAATAATGATTGGTCTTCAATCAAGACCAAATGAATGGTCATCAATCAGTACGAAATAAGTGGTCCTGACATCCTCCCCGATTTTATCTCTCGTTGACGCTGAGTAAAGTCGGCGACAAGATCCTTCCAATGGGAGACATGTCGAATGTTCTTCTCCTTTTCCCAGCTTGCGTCTTCTTCAGTTTAACCATTCCATTGAACAAGCCAGTTTAGTTGGCGCTCAATAAACTTTTCTTTAGAGGCGATCTATTTAACTTGAAGGTGACCCGCTGTGCCGGGAATCACAAATTTGGACGCTTTCGGTATTGGGAGACTACGAAAAGAGTAGGCTTGTACTTTAACAGCACATCGACGTAAAATTTGGGTTAATATTCTTCCATCTTTGTGGCAAGCTGAGTCTGGCCACATTAAGATTGATCATCTTAATATTCTCGAATTCTCCCACTTTCCTTGCCTTTTTTCTTATTGTTTCCTTACCTTTGTCGGCATGTTTCAAAGAGATTCTGCGCGTATCAAGAATCACTAAGTCTCCAACTTATAACTCGACTTAATTATTCGGCATTTTTGGTCGTAGTACTGCTTTCGCATAGCTTCAGATTTTCATAAGGTTCGTACGATCTTGATCAATGATCTTTTTCGTCTTTCGGCAAACATTTTTGCTTGTACGTCAATCTATTTTTGCGAGCCGTTTGTCGTGAGCAAATTTTTCCATGGAGAGCGCTATTTCCTTCCCGTATCAATTTCGAAAGGAGAGTAATCAGTGGATGCGCTAACGAGCGTAAAATGGGCATATTCGATACTTCCCAAGTGCTCTGTCCAATCTGTGCCCGTGGTATGACATGATGCATCGAAGCGCATCATCCACAATTAAATGTTGTTGCTTGATTTGTCCATCAGCTTGAGCTCGATGAGCGGTTGTCATACTTAGGCGTACACCAATGGTTGTCATCAGCGATTTTAAAATGTTGAGATAAACTTGCTATCTCTGTCACTAATGATGACTTCGGGTAGACCATGGTGATGAACTACAGCATCGAAAAATACTTTAGCCGTTGTATGTGCATCATCATTGACATGAACAGCTGCGTACTTTGTGACTTTTTGAAAAATTATATACGACCGTTAAAATGGCATCGAATCCATTCGAAATTGGAAGTCCTGTGATAAAGTCCATTGACACTATCTGCAAAGATGCATTGGGTATTGGAATTAACATAAGTGATCCGTTTTTACGCTGATTATCATGCTTCCAAAGTGCACAAGTCTCGCATGTTTTGACATACTATATGTCTTTCTGTAATAATTTCCACTAATGCCATTGGGCAACACGAAAGAATGTTCTGCGATTGCCAGGATGAGCAGTGATAGGCGAGTCATGGTATTCGAATATGACTCAAGCTATCAAGCGATTGTTGTTTCGTGCACAAATCTGTGTAAGTCTATTTGCTGAATGCAAAAACAACAATTTGTCTTGTTTGACAAACAATGAACTCGCTTCCTCGTCGAATCATACTTCTTTGAGCTCATCATCCCTTGAGGAGCCTTGTTGAAGCATCTTACGAACTTCAGGTGAAGAATCGACATATGACGCTTTCAGTAAGGCGTAAATTTGAATGGCCACAAAATCTTGCTGGGGCCGAGTTGGCGCCGAAGGAGAACATCGTAAACGCGATCCACGTTGTTGGCAATCGGAATTGTACTTATGAAAGTGTATATGACTGGCGATATAGTCGTCGGGCCGGCGAGAGAGTAGATCAGCGACGACGTTTAAAGGACCGTTGATGTGATATATAGTAACCGTGAAATTGAACAAAGCCGTGAGATACCGAGCGAGCTTGGATGAGACTTTAGGGTGATGTATCAGCCAGGAACTGGCGCGGTTATGAGTAAATATGTCAAACTGTTGGCCATATAGATAATGGCGCCATTTGTCTAACCCAGATTTGATGGCAAAAGCTCCTTCTCGTGATAAGGCCAGTTCAGCTCATGATTTCCAATATTTTTAGAATAAAAAACTATGGGATGATCATGCAGATTCCGAAACTGGGAAAAAACACCACCAACGCACGATCCAGAAGCATTTATTGTGAGAACAAACGGGCTTGAAAAGTTGTGCAAGGTCAACAGGTGCAAATTTTGAGGCAGCCTTCAGCCTTACAAAGGTATCTTCTTAATCAGCATTCCATACCCACGGAGTATCCTTTTTGACAAGATGACTTAGCGATAGAACTATGTCGGCAAACTGATGGATAAAGCGGTGATAGTGGCTTGCTAGGCGAAGAAACCCTTGCAATTCCTTTATTGAGCTTGATGTCGACCAGTTAGCGATCGTTTTCCGTCTTAGTATTATCAACGGATAATCCCTGGGTGGAAACCGTATGTCTCAAAACGTTGACCTCTGTACGTGCAAACTTGCACTTCCGGATATGTGCATAGATTTTTTCTTTGCGTGAACCGGAAAACAGTGTAGCCAGATGCCCTAAATGCTCATCATAAGTAACGGAAAAGATACACATGTCATTCTAATCGACAACAACGAACGGGAACTTTCCAAAAAAGAACACGCATCAACCGCGACCAAATGACAGAAATTCCAGCAAGACTCATAGGAGCAACGCACCTCTTTGTCTCATTCTACATACGAAACGCAGCCAACTTCCTGCTATTTGAGTGAATGCACATCTGGTAGTACCCTTGAGCTAAGTCAATGACTATGAAATAGCTCATACCTTGCATCTTATCGAATAAATCATCGATGCGCGGTAATGGGATTTTGAGTACAATCGACTGTGAGTTGACATAGCTTAAATCAATAACCCAGCGTAACAGAATGTTTGAGTTAACAGAACGAATCCATTCTGATCAAGAAACACCTTTCCAGTGTATGGGTCTTGTTTGGGTATGCCAAAAGTATTTAACACCCAGAGTGAGTCAGAAAGCGCAATCCGCCGCGGAAAAGATTTTCATCGACGAACTTCGGTAAGGCCTTTTGTTCCACTTGTAAAAGACGGAATAACGGAAGGTTCCTTGTAGAGCCCCAGGCTACATTTCAATCTCGAACTCCACAGAACGATGCTGAGGTAGTGCATCTGGTAGTGTTGCCGGGAAAACATCTTGAAACAAATCGAGTAATGACTGTAACTTGGCTTCTCGCGGCCAGATCGAATCGGAAACTTGAAAAACTTTGATACGATAAACTTCTTCGTAGTTTGATTGCTTTAGGCTCCTTAAAAACTCGGAAGAGGAAATAATCACCGGTTTGAGCACTGCATCCGGTGGAATATCACTATTTTTGAATGAAACGTGATGCTTGCGCCAATTGATGACTGGGTCGTGGGCAGTAAACCAAGGTTTACCCAGAATTACATCATGGGAATTATTAATTGGCCACTCAATGACAGGAACGTCTGAAAAGTAATACCCAGCAAAGGCAATGCTTGCAACACCCCTTTTCGCCTTTTCTTGATGGTGTTGGTGCCGTCGAAACGAGTGACTTGTATGATCACTTCCGAAATGACACGTTGAAGCAACCCTGCCTTAACCCCTTTTCATTTGGCACCCGAATCGAGCACAATGACGGCCGGTTCGTCAAGAGAACCTTGTTCGACTATCAAGTATTTACCAATAAAGGGTGTGAAATTAGTTTCACTCATTGTAGTGTTCTCTTCATGTGACGTTGTGACTACCGCTTCTTCTTCAATAGAGTCCTCTTATACGGATTATTCTTCAAAGAAATTGATATTTGCTCGATTATGATGATATCTGGTATTATTACCCGCTGTAGTGTGCTTGCGCTTGTAACACTGTTCAATGTGGTGCTCAAGTTTATTGCAGGATGCGCACTTAGGTCTGTTCGGACGACGCTGTTGATGTTGAACTCGAGATGACCTTTGAAATGGCCAAGCATTGTAGATTTCATTGGCTTGGGCGCATCTGACGATTATTTGGCCACATAATGTGCACTAGAACGAAGGGTTGTGGAGGCGTGCTTGTTGTGACCACCCAAATATGCGCGTTCGAAATCAAGCTCACCAGTGATTACTTCAGACAAGGTTGCACCACGTCGGTACTGAGCTTCTTCTTGAGTTTGTTGTCTTAATCCTCGTTGGAAATAGATAATTTGGTCTTTTCCAGTCATTTCTTCCACTTGCGAAATTATTTGGCGAAATTGCACAATGTACTCCATCATACCCTTACAATGGGTTTGTTTGAGGCGATGCAGTTCATCTTGAAGACATTGTTGAATATCCGCAGGAACGAATACCTTTTCAATAGCGAGTTAAAATTCATACACCGAGTGTATATCCTCGTGGTGAAGTGAGAACTACTGTGCTGCTGGTCCTCGCAATAAGCTTTTCAGTATGGATAGTATCTAGGGTGCCATACTCTCACTTTTCCACCTCGTTCCACGCGCAACGAAATATTGTTTAACTTGCGTGTAGAAAGTCGAATGGATTCCTCACTTCGTCTGCTGTAAGTCGGTATTTTCAACCCGTCTACCTTAAGTCCTCCCGCACCAAAATACATAGCCAATGTGTCAAGGATCTCCTTCTGTCTTTGTAGCATCTGTATTATTTGTTCATTTTCATCAGCTCGCCATTTGTTAGGTGTGCCATGATCAAAAGATAAGAAAGGTTTACTTCTTCACTTTATCTAAGTCCCTTAAGTTGTACCGGAGAAAGCCTTGATATTGGTACGCTCGACTTCTTGAAGGAGAACGTCGACTTGATGCAGCGGTTCCGATAAATATATCCCTTCGTTTGGTAGAATCGCCTTTTCCTTGGTAAGCTGCTTGGACAAAATTTTGGCGATGCGGTGAGTCTTCTTGTACAAACGCCAGAAGGTCGTTAGCCGTTTGTGCGGATTTTTCGGTGCACTCGAACAGAAAGGCTTTACTGCAGTCGAAGGGTACTTGAGATTCAGCTTTTTGCTTTTTACTCATATAAAATGAGGACTTACTGAGCCAAAATAGCTTAAAGCGTCTAATACTTAACCTTATCCCATATGAATTAGCTGATACCCAACTTTGCACAAACTAAGTGACTCTATCTGCAAAGCAGACGCTTAAAATTATAGTGGATATTTTGGCAACACACTCAAAAACGCTAGGCTGTGCCTCTAAAGGGATGGACCATCGACAACTGCGAGCGGAAACCCACGCTACGAGCAGTATCTCCAACGAAGAACCAGATCCAACCCACGCGATAAACCACAAGAGCGAAGAGAAACTGCAAGGCCAGGAGAAGAAGCGATAAGTCACCATCGAAGGGGGGCGGTCAGCAAAGATAGGCGGCGGAGAGGCGTGGCGAAGAGTGTGGGACCAACAAGTGCTAATGCTTATGAGGATAGAGAGTAATTCAAAACTAAATGTATTAAAAGCTTTTTCTAACCATTAGCTTTGTTTGTGTAACTCACTACTAATGGTATCGCATATCCTATGTTCAAGACTAAAAGGTATATCATCCCTATCGCTTGCACAAATGATGTAGACCAATTTCAGTATAGCATAGGAACTATGAATTCAAAAATAATGATTGGTCTTCAATCAAGACCAAATGAATGGTCTTGACAGTAAAAAAATAAAAAATGCCTCGTCGAGTCGAATGATATATATGGGCACGACGGTGTGCGGATATACTCAGACAGCTGCTTCAGCCAACCACTCCCACGATCGCAATCTTATTGCCACTGGATGAAAATCGGAACTTTCATGCTTGACCAAACCAGAAGATGTAAAGCAAAGTAAAGTATTCTAGCAGGACATGGTAGCACCACCATCATTACGATCCCCTTTTACAAATTATTTATAACTCGAGTGTCGTACATGACTGCCCAAAGTTTATGAGCCTAACCAAAAGGCGTTGATTCTATGGACGAGTCCAAGGATCAGAAGAGCGATTCTATTGCTCGAAAAATGACTGATTATCTAGAAGAGGACAAGGGAGATGGCGAGAAAAATAAAAAATAAGCGCTCGAGAGAGTGCCGGTAATATTTACAAGATTCAGAGATCGCATGGATTGCCTCAAGACACCGAAGAGACGATGGGTATGGGATAAGTAGCCCATAGACCAGCAATTCATCATTTTTGACTCTTCGCTGGGACCAGGAAGTGTGATAAATCGTCTAGCACTCGAGTTCACGCTGATGCGTGCAGTGTTACCCTCTTGCCACTTCTGGAAATTTACTTAAGCATGAGGCAGCCGTGTTACGTCAGAGCGTTAAAGTATATCGAAATGACACATTTACTAAAGCAGGTGATACCGCAGAACTACGTGACTCCAGTGGCCTACATTGCACTACCAACGCAGCAGCATCATCAGCCTGTGCGCCAGCAGAAATATTCGGACGAGTACCGGACAACAGGAGAACGAAGCTCAGTGTTCATCCATTCAAAGGAAAGAAGCACTACCAAGAACTATAAAGCGGCTTCTTGTCGTTTCAGAATATGTACGTCCGCCAAATCCAGTTCGCCGAGCGAAATTGGGTAGATTTTCACGTACCGAGGCCATTAGGGTTGGTGTACTGAATTAAGACCTGAAGGACATGGCTTAAAGGTGCTACGACCAGCAAAACAAAGGTTGGTGGAATAGGAGTTGACGCTTTAGCACTAAACGCAGTGGATTTTTCACACTTTTGCGACAAATACTAATAACGCATTGAACAAGCAATGTTCACCGCCGAATACAGCATTTGAGGGAGCTGTATCGTTCACTATCGTATTCAGTGGTGGTCAGCTAGGCGTGCGGCGGCGCAAAAACTTTTGTCTTGGACAGTATCGTATTATGTGACTTTCCGGAGACGATAGTGTCAATATTGTCGAGGCTGAGTCCCCGGAAAATACGGTCCTTTTAGGGGAAGGAAAGTTGTAAACGTTCCGATTTGTTTTCGCCAATCAAAAACAGATTTTTTAATCAGAATTTAGTGTACCCAATTTAATTCTGATGAATTTATCCTAAATCTGGTATAAGTACTTTTATTCTAACTATTTAGATCGCATTTGCTGTGAGGCGCTTGCCGGCAGGCAATGAGTTAAAAAGTGAAAGGAGAGCGATCACATTGATCAAACATCCGTCGATAAATCCTATATAGAGTGGATTTTTTACGCAGCAATCTCGATAAAGGCATACTGTACATGTGTCATGCGTACAAATTCATTCTATTTAACTATAATTTATATTGCAGAAATGATTACATTAGCATCATGGTGAATGCATTCACGGTGGCAACGCTACGAGACTTATCATGAAATACGTGCAACACATGTAAGTTCATCACGTTTTCATAATGATCTGGATAACAGCAACGTCGTCGGCAAAAACGTCACTTACATGGCGATGACTATAATGACGCCAAAACCATCAAAGCAGCCAGCCTCAAGGTAACCAGCGTCAAGGAATGACGTACAAAATTCATTTCTAGACAAGTATTAGATGGAAGTACTCTCACGGTCGTCCTTTTGAATGGAATTCTCACAGGCGTCTTCCTGAATAGAAAAGCAAACCGACACACATAAGTGTTATATGGCATGCATATGTACGCCCTAAACAAATGCAGCGTGCTCCGCAAGCATGTTATCACGTCAACAGAGCCAAAATATGTAGTTTATTGCGAGCCCGAAGGGTGAAGCTATTTGTGACTGTGCGCAAGGTGAATGTCGAACTTTTTAAATTGTACTTATCTGTAGCGGAGATACCCTAACTCCTTAGTCAGAGGAAGACTTCTGGACTCATAGAGTCTCTTAGTATATCAAACTAAGCGGGTATTAACTTGAGGGGTCTCAAGTCTTGCAGACTTGGTGAGACTTAACTCTAAGTGTATACACAAGCTCTTAAGCTTCTAGTCCTGGTTCAGGGGACTACGACTCCAAGAAATCACGTGGCACTAATGCCCAGGAGTACTTAGCCTTAACTCAGATACTAAACTCTTACGACCAGAGACGTCTTAGAAAGACACGTGTCTGAAACTGATCTAAAGGGGAACTGAATGTATTTACTGATTTATAGCAATAATAAACCTCACTTACGTCCTTAACCTTAAAACTATGCTACCTAATCCAATAGTCATCTTCTTAGTTCTTCTTGTGTACCACACCAGAGCTACGTCGCTTCTATGAAGACCCTATTACGATAGATATCATCTAACCATAACCGATAGGGTACGGTATTATCGCTTAGCGTATGTGATACAAAAGTACGCCTTATCAGTGACACTGATCTCTTTCTGTGTGTACCACAACAATGTACCTGGTTATCACAGCCGTTTGTGTAACCCGTTACATTATCTGTCTTGTGTCTTGTGTCTGTCGGTCGGTCTATATTTCTATCTTTCTATCTTTCTATCTGTTTATCTGTTTATCTGTTTATCTGTTTATCTGTTTATCTGTCTGTCTGTCTGTCTGTCTGTCCGTCTGTCTGTCTGTCCGTCTGTCTGTCTGTCTGTCTGTGTGCAAATAACGCGGCTAGGTGTACCTTACACGTACTAAGTGCAATCTAGCCTGTCCCCCCTCATAGGTATACAGGTATATTCAAAGTTACTCTTGGCTAGGTCACTATTGTAAATCACACACGTAATTAGTTCAACATCGATCAAAGGTGAGTATGATCATTGCGATTCCGAAGGGAGAAGCTGTTAGTGACTGTGCGCAAGGCGTATGCCGTACTTTTGAATAGGTTTTTTATGTGTGTGTGTCTGTAAATAATGCTACGTGTACAATTCACGCCGGATTGAGTGCGTTAGTCTGTCATTTCCTGTGTATGTGAATAACACCTGGTGTACTTTACACGTCGCACCAACTGCGATATAGTATGTAACCTATTTTTCCCGTTAGTAATGCTTGTTGTACCTTACACGTCGTATTAAGTGCGATCTAGCCTGCCCCCCCCCCCTCATAGGTATATAGACATATCCGAGGTCACTCTTTCGCTAGGACACTATTATGACGCACGCAATCGATTTGATTGGCTTCAAATCGATCAAAGAAGAACATAATCATATAAAGGAAGATCTGGACGCTCATAAGTAAAGGCTGATCGCGTTGCCCGAGAATACTGTACAGGTCTTATATAGAGATTAAAAACATCATACTCATTCTTAATCGACTGATGAAGTACAGTGTTTTGCATCTTGATTCAGTTCTCCGAACTGATTTACTCATATAAAACGGCGAGCTCCAGAGCGTGCTCCCCTATCTTTATAGAGTGTTATTAATCGCTACCCTATGCATCCTATTCATTACCTCGGCCTTCGTAGCTCATCGCGTGCCGGCGACCGCCATTACAGAAAATACGAATAAAATCTCGAAGTGGGGTAGGTATACCAAAATTAGCATTGTATCATCAGAATTAGATGTGCATAACAGATTGAGATAATGAGTCATATATTTTAGATTGGCCAAAACAAATCGCCGGTACAATGACCCACTCGCGACCGGTACGTTTAACCTTTCCCTTAGGGGAAACCGAATAATTGCGCAATTTGTAATGGCAATATTTATAAAATGTGCTGATGAGACCAGACGGCCGAGAAAGGAGTTGTAAGGTAGTGTCATCTGGTCATTACGTGGACGAGGGTATGAGGAGTTGGGAGGTGGCGGCTGTTAGGATCGTTACCT
>JH597801.1:193969-227586 GCA_000173235.2 Hyaloperonospora arabidopsidis Emoy2
TGTCTATCTGGATTTGCACGTGACCGATGATTCGACATTTGATTCGACGCATCTACAATGTCTTTCATCGTGTCACTTGCGTACAATGTATCATCATTGCTACGCAGCATGATTCCACTTGGGGGTTCCAGGTGACTCACCTTTCCGGTTCCGGAGGAGCTGTGAATTCAAAAGACATCTCGACAAACAAAGCTGTATGTAACTACACTGTAGCAGAAGAAGTTGGATCATTGTCACTCTGGTATGAGCGACTTTGTCATACTTGTCCAAAATAGCTTAAGACAATAGTTGGCAAAGGCTTGGTGCGGATAATGATGTTGAATGCACGACAGCCGAACGTGTGCGATGCGTGTCATATGGGTAAAAAAATTGTCTGAAGTTTTGAAAAAAATAGATCGTGGTTAAACGCAATTGGATCAAGTGGTATACGCCGACTTGCTTATTCCCAGTAAGAATAATGGTACGTGGTACGAAGTCGTTCTAGTAACTATGAATGATTACTCGCGTATTGTGACAGTGAAACTTTTGACGCTGAAGCCAGGTCCAATAGTCAATAGACACTTACAAGAGTACATACTTTGGGCTGAGCAGAAAGCTGGCCGAAATCCGAGGGATGCTTTTCATAAAGTGAAACAGATAATGACCGAAAAAGGCGTAGAATTTGTGAATCATGCTATTGACAGTTGGTACACGACGCATGGTATCGAATATGTTAACGTTGTGCCTAAGAGTTCCCAATTGATTTTGTGCGAGCGGAACTATCAGTCATTGGCGGCGACGACTAAAGCAGAAATGCTCCATGCAGTAATTCCGCGCAACATCAGGCCTGACGCATTTAAGGAACGCAGTGTATGTGAAGAATCGCATGTACAACAAAGGCATGCAAGCAGATGCAGTTTGGAATTAAGCCAGATATTCATATCCGCAAATTTGGTGCGCTGGCATATGTGCACATTGCGATTACACCAGGCCGTCATAAATACCACAAAAACGCCAAGTTTGGGTATGTGTTGGGTTATGCTGAAGACACAGTGGGTTGCAAGGTGTATTTTCTAGAAGAACATATAGCCAAATTTGTAACTGAGTCGAAGAAGATATCGTTTATCGACATCGCTATGATACTGCAC
Organism: Hyaloperonospora arabidopsidis Emoy2; assembly: GCA_000173235.2. NCBI lineage: Eukaryota > Oomycota > Peronosporomycetes > Peronosporales > Peronosporaceae > Hyaloperonospora > Hyaloperonospora arabidopsidis. The sequence continues at coordinate 195,097 of JH597801.1, forward strand.
CAGAAATGGATAACTTGAACGCATAAATTTATTGCAAGAATAGTAAGATGATGATCAGGAGTCATTGGGATCGGATCACGGCCGATGATATACCTGCTAGTCATGAACAGGAATCTTTGGGATATTGATCAACCTGACGCCGATGAAGATGTGTTGGAGATTATCATAGAGTCCTATGGCACAGAATCTGCCGCCCAATAGTGTAATGGGCCACCCCGTTACATAAGCAGATTCTATTAAAGTTTACATGTTACTTAAGTAGGAGAGCTACTTCCGGACTAGCGGATGTAGCATGTCGTATATCTTAGTGGGATTAATGAGTTCGGACTCATTATCAGCCAGTAAGATATTGACACGTAGATCGAGTGGTCCCCATGAGTCCAGGGAGCCACTCGTACTTAGGATCTAAAGAAACAAAAATATAAACAGAGTTAAATTTACTTAATACCTAAGACTTGGGCTTGAGTCTTTCTCAAGCGTTAATGTAAGCTAAGTACGGGTTGTTCTAGCCCCTTTACACCTGGTAGCACTTGTTAGTCCTTCACATGCCCGAGTTTGGGATGAGCGATTCGTCGTACTTTGGCTCTCCAGATTTAATTCTGGAGAATGCTACCTTCCCCTATCTCACTGGTGTTGAGTGGGGTGCCCTGAATCGCCTCGCTGCAATATCAGGAGAGGCGTTCGTCGTATCGCTGATAAGATCAGCAACCCCTGATGAACAGCGCCTCGCCATCCACGATTTCATGGCTCGCGAGCTCGCCGAATCCAATCGGCGGGGTTTAACTCCCTTGCATTCTTCACGGAATGATTCCGTGAAGATGGAAACTTCCGCTTATTCAGGCGAAGGTAAAGATCGATTGTCTTTAAGTCGCTGGTTTCGAGAAGTCGATATCGCCATCGCCTCGAGGCTTCTCGAGGCGCCCCAGGCGAAGGTTAACTTCCTCCTTTCCCGTCTCACTGGGAAAGCAAAGGAATAGGCCCTCGGTAAACTCGTCGTGGACGAGCACGCGTTCCCCACCCTGGAGGCCATCCAGGATGACCTCCGTCTGGCCTTTGAGCCACCACAAGAAGAGAAGATGGTGCGCTCAAAGTCCCTGTCCATGCGACAGGGTAAAATGGAGATGCGAGACTACGTACAGATGGCCCGACACCTGGCGTCGTGTGTCATCACGCATCTCATGGACATGTACACGCAGGTGAATGTCTTTGTGGATGGAATGCGTGAGGGGCATACTCGCTTGTCGCTTGAGCGCGCGGAGCCTGCCACGTTGGAGGAAGCATTTGCCATTGCCCTCCGCGAGGACTTTCGGGTCACCAAGGCTTACACCAAGCCTTCGGTTGTCACAGTCGCCCGGCCTTCCGGCCCAGAACCGATGGAGGTTGACGTGATAGATTCGTCGGGTGACCGACGACGTGTGGCCTACTACAAGTGCGACGCTCGAACCGGGCGTCAAATGATTTGCTTTCGTTGTCAAAAGCTAGGACATCGCGCGGCTGAGTGCCGCACGCCAGCGCCGATATCGACGCAAGGAGTGAGCGTGCATCACGAGGGTGCTGCACCACCTGGTCGTCCAAAAAAAGGCCGGGACCAGTAGGTGCGGGGCGCCCTACTGGTTTGGATGGAGGTCCGGGTCCTTCGGTGGCAGCCCAACCTTCGAGCCCTTCTGTGCTGTGCGTACGGGTAAATGCCACCACCACAAGTGGAGATTCACGTCTCATTATTGTCAACCTGCATGTCGCCGGTGTCCGGCGACCTTTACGAGCACTCCTGGACTCAGGAGCGACAAACAATTTCTTTCGTGAATCTTGTTTATCGATGCTTCCTTCCAGCATTTGGGTCCGCGAGGGACCTGGCCAAGTGTCGTCAAGTTGGCTGACGGGAAACCACACCTCGTACCGCGGTGCGAAGTGTCGCTGCCGTATACGTTTAACGGCTTCCGCAGCAATGATAATTTCTTGGTGATTGAGATGAATTGTGCATTTGATTGCATACTGGGCATGCCGTGGCTGGCACGCTATAAGCCCTAGATCGACAGGTAGCTAGATCAGTGAGACGTCGACACAAGCTCGACGTCAGTGAAGTGTTTACACATCTCTTGGTGTCCCAAGTGATTGGCCTAACATTACAGTCGTGGATCGTGACACCACGACACAGGCAGTGCACAGAGCGAGCGATGGCCCTCTCTGCACTGCTTGTGCTGTCTCGTTGGACAAGAGTGACGAAGTCTCCTCACTTCACAGCGAGGAGGATAATGCGGTTGAGCAGGGGTTCCCACACGAGAATGCAGTGGTTGAACCGGGGTTCCCATCTGCACTCATTGTGGTTGATCAGGGGCTCCCACGAGGGCAAGGTGACGGCAAGCAAGAGCTCGCCTCTGAGTGTGACGTGGACGGGCAGGAGCCCGCGAGCGAATGATCGTTGAACCGGGGTTCCCATCATTACCCACTGTGGTCGAACCGATGTTCCCACATGGGCCAATTGTGGTCGAGTAGGGGCTCCCACACGAGATTACGGCGGCCGAGCAGGGGCTTCCGCATCCGGTGTCGACGGTCGAGCATGGTTCACTCCCGTCACGTGATTCCAGCGTCATGGATGAGGACATCCAGCGCCTGGGGGGGCTTATCACCTGACTGCGGTTCGCCAGCTTCTAGTATCGACTCGAAGCACGATGAAGACGCGAGCATCGAGAACTTAGCGTTGGAATATATCCACGATATCTTGTGCATAGAAGGGAGTCCACAACGACGCCAATACATTGAAGTCGCGAGTCCTCTTCGCGACGCGTCTTCGATTACAGGCCTTCCAGGAATCTCCTGGAAGCACTTCCTACGTGATCTTAAGGGAGGCACAATCAAACAGGTATGCTTGATCACCAACGAGGTGGTTACCGAGACAAATGAAGAGCATATGACGCGTCTTCTTCGCACTGAACCAAAGTCAGCGCGTGAAGAACGATTTGAGTCGCAGCCCATGGAACACTTTCCGAGAGTCTGTGAATCCTGTCTACGACATTGCTCGTGAGTATGCAGACGTGTTCCTGGATAAGATACCGGCTGAACTCCCTGCTGACCGTGGGGTTTGGCACGAGATTGATCTCGTGCCGGGTTCGAAGTATTGTGTGACACGGCAGTGGCCGTTACCTCGAGATCAAGTTGAGGCTATTGACGCATTCTTCGAAGGACGCCGTAAGGCGGGTCACGTGCGTGAGAGTATCTCACCACACGCGATTCCAACCTTCTGCGTGAAGAAGGCTACGGGAGGCTGGCGAATAGTGCATGCGTTTAACAAACTAAATGATGCCACTATTCCTGCGCAAACGCCTATCCCCAGGACGGACATGGTGTTAAACGCCATGTCAGGGAGCGTCATCTTTAGCGCCATCGATCTAACCGATGGCTTTTACCAGATCCTGATGAGAGAGAGCGACATACCACTCACAGCTGTTAGCACCCCGGGTGGCATGCTATGGGAATGGCTAGTAATGCCACAAGGGTTGAAGAATGCACCTGCCACTTTTAATTGCATGGTGTCTCAGGTGCTGAGTCCAATACGGGACTTTGCTCCCAGTTACTTCGACGATATCTTCGTCCACAGTCGCGCTGAGGGCGACCTCAGCGAGGTCCAGGTTCATCTTCAGCACTTGAAATGAGTATTCCAATTCATGCGAGAGAACGAGCTCTATGCGAATCTGACGAAGTGTGTCTTCTGCGCACCGGAAATTCCGGTGCTGGGTTGCTATGTGAGTAAATCAGGCGTTCGAGCTGATCCAGAGAAAGTTTCTTCTATCTGTTCTTGGCCCACACCCAAGAACCCCACGGAATTATGTCAGCGGCTTGGCTTGGCTAATTACTTGCATAAGTATACAAAGGAATACGCTGGTTCCCCATACAGCCTTTATCGTCACTTTTGAAGAAAGACGCCACGTGGTCGTGGCGTCCTGAACATCAAGCAGCCTTCGACGCAGTAAAGAAGAGCCTGGCGTCAGCGCCAGCGCTGGTCCTACCGGACGACTCCAAGCCATTTCACGTCGTATGCAATGCAAGTGATTTCACGATTGGTTGTGCCCTCATGCAGTTTGATTATGAGGGCCGTGAACGAGTCGTGAGCTATAACTCACGACAAATGAAGCCAGCGAAAAGAACTATCCAGTTCACGACAAGGAGTTGTTAGCGATGCGCTACGCACTTATCAAGTACCGCGTTCACATACTCGGTGAACGCACGTTTGCTTTGTACACTGATTACGCATCGCTGCGCACAGCGATGAAGAGTCCGCACCTGTCCCAGCGAATGGCACGGTGGCTTTCGTTTTCTCCGAATTTAATTCGTCGTGCATCACAAGCCGGGCAATGCTGATGCTTTGTCGAGACGTCCCGATTATGATCCTCGGACAGCGTTGAGTCGTCAGGCGACTGTCGACGAAGAAGATCATGATCGTTACGCGATGTGTGTGTCGCTGTCGTTAACTCGGGTCAGTCCCGAGCTGTGCTTATTCGACGAAATCGTCGCGGCTTACGCGAATGATCCAGACTACGCCGATATAATCGCTTATCTGCGCGCACCCAGTGACGTTGCACTGGGTGCTCTTTCGAGAACCAAGCGTGATCATATTCTACGATATAGTTCGGACGGGGACCTACTCCTGTACAGCATCGATCAATTCGATGCTCCTCGTACGGTGATCGCCAACGACATGGATTTGCGCGCTCGAATTATTCATGAGTACCATGATGCTCCAACTGGTGGTCATCTCGGCCGCGAAAAGACTTTCGCGGCTGTGTCTCGCGACTTCTTCTGGCCCCACATGTACAAGTGGGTGCGCAACTAGATTCGTACGTGTGAAATCTGTCAAAGAGTGAAGCCATCTCCGTCGTCGCAGGCTCCCCTGCGACCGTTGCCATTAACAACTGAGGCCTGGCGCTCAGTTTCCATGGATTTTATCTTCGGGCTCGCACCCGATAGTCAAGGCAGAACTGGTATTCTGGTATTCGTGGACAGATTAAGCAAGGTGACAAATCTAGTTCCTGTTCATGCTAAGGTCACCGCAGCAGAAACCGCGGTGTATTTCATCGACGCTGTGTTTCGCATCGCGATCCTCGATTCACATCCGCGTTCTGGACGTCACTGTTCGAGCTTCTCGGTACGAAACTACGTATGTCGACAGCAGCCCATCCGGAACGGACGGGCAAACCGAGCGAGTAAACCGAGTACTCGAAGATGTCCCTCGAAGTTAGCTATGTCCTTCATGAGTTGGAGTGCGTTCCTACCACTTGCTGAGTTTGTGCTTAACAGTGCTGACGCGTCAACAGGATTGACGCCATTTCTTGTAAACTCGGCTCGACATCCTCTAGTTCCTACCCTACTCGCCGTGGGTCGCCCCAAGCCTCCTCGTGACTCCACTCTGGGGGGGGATGAAAGTGATAAACAACGATCGAGTGCAGCCCAGGGTATTTTAAACGCGAATGTCGTCACCCGATCCAAGGCGAAGTCTACTATTATGACGCCACGTGACTTGGCGTCCCCTTTAGCTCGCTGGACTGCGCAGACGCTGATTGACCCGTCTTCAGCTCAACCTGTGCCTTCTCCGAAGGCCAACTACGCGCCGATTGAGTCGGCGAGACCAATTGATGACGCGGCTGTGTCGGAGTTCATACTCCAACGTCAAGCCATCACCCGATTTGTACGTGACGCACTTCAGGCTGCAGTGGACAAACAGAAAGAAAATGTGGACAAACATGGCAGGAAAAACATGAGCAAGTTCGTTAAAGGTGATCGTGTATTACTCTCTATAGAGGGTTTAAGGGATTCGGCGGTTACTAACTTAGGCGCGAGCAAACTCGCGCCACGCTTCATAGGACCATTCAAGGTTCTCAAGGTGATTGGTGATGCCTACGCGCTGGACATCCCCACGTCGCTGCGTCTTCACCCGACGTTCTACGTCGGGCGGCTTAAGCAGTATAGCCCGGCTACACTTCACAGGTTGGCTCCGATGATGGGGTCCGAGGCTCGTAAGTCGGCCTCCCATCCCGTCTTGCTCGACGCGCCAATGACATCAGACGTGGCTGCGTTCCCATCTGTGCATTCCCGTGAACCTGGTATTCCAGGTTCCTCATCCGTTCGAGCAGCTCGCGGTTCGACTGACAGATCTCACTCGCAGTCTTCTCCGCCTGTGCAGCACGCTCGAGAGCCGCCTCGGCTTCCAGCTGAGAGTCAGCAGCCCTGTTCACAGCCTCGTCAACATCGTCTTGGACAACCAGGACAATGTTGACGTCAGCGTTATATCCGTGAGGGCCCACCGCCGCTTGTCGATGCGGAAGTCCAGGTGCGCTGGATAGTGGATTATATTGTTGATCACAGAGATCCATCCACTGCCGCAGCATCATCGGCCCAAGTGACGTGCGCGGTACCGACCGCGCGCTAGTATCGCATACGCTTGCTCGGGTTTCCACCCGAGCAGGATTCGTGGGAGCCGCGTTCCTCACTCTTTCGCGAAGGTCCAGTCGTTCGGGACTATGAGTCCATGCTGTCGGGGCACACCGACGTGAATGCAGGGGTGAATGTTCTCGTGGTGAGCGAGAACGGCGAGACGAACGATGACGTGAACGAGACCGTCGTGGTGAATACGCGTCACCACAATCACGAGAACGAGACCTTGATGAGTACCACACATCAAGACGGGCAAGCAAACGCATCGCCACTCTGCACTGATTATCCAGCGGAGATTGACTCCGCTGTCGAAAGTGGTATTGACGGCGAGGCACACCGCGAGTAGTTGCAGCCCTCCACTCATGCATACTGCGCTCGTACTTCCCGATCCAAGATTGCTCGAGTTCAGTGAGCGGGCGCTCAGCGATGTGTCTTCGCCATTAGTCACGAATTGGTCGTGGTATCGAGTCGCAAGAGTAACTGCCCTTGTTCACGTGGACGTAGCAGAGTCGGTCTTCATTCCAAGCGTCCTCGCACACTCTACCGCGTAACGCGCCGAGTGAATGATCGGCGTGAAGGTCCTCTCGGGTGGCGAGCCACATTAGGAAGCTTCTACCATCTTCAAGCATCCGGTTCCATCGCCGAATGAAGGCGCACCAGGAACTCTGCAGAGCGTCGTATGCGACGCCTTCAAGACTCTTTCCGCGTAATCCGCGGAAACGCCTGAAGTAGTCCTGTATGGTTCCAAGTGAGTCTGGAGCGTGAGCTCCGGACAAGTCGTACAACGCCCACGGGATAAACTGCTGATCCATGACGCGGACTGTTGCACTCCCGCTGATTGTGCTCGGGAGTGGTGTGAAGTTGGGAGTCGCTTCGGTGTTCATCGTGCTTCGGTTGTGGAGGCTTGTCGTCGCGACAGTTGTGCACTCACGGTTGGTGAGTGCTGTTTTGAGAAGGGGGTGACGTAATGGGCCACCCCGTTACATAAGTAGATTCTATTAAAGTTTACATGTTACTTAAGTAGGAGAGCTACTTCCGGACTAGCGGATGTAGCATGTCGTATATCTTAGTGGGATTAATGAGTTCGGACTCATTATCAGCCAGTAAGATATTGACACGTAGATCGAGTAGTCCCCATGAGTCCAGGGAGCCACTCGTACTTAGGATCTAAAGAAACAAAAATATAAACAGAGTTAAATTTACTTAATACCTAAGACTTGGGCTTGAGTCTTTCTCAAGCGTTAGTGTAAGCTAAGTACGGGGTTTTCTAGCCCCGTTACAAAGAGCAAATGACAAACGGAAGCCCGGAACGCGTAGATGATAAATGCACGGAAGATGCCAAAGCAAAAAAAGAACCATCAGAAGCCACTTTATCTGATGTTGGTACGTACGGAGGATCAGTGGCAGAAAATGATTTCGAAGCGGATCTCGAAGCGGATCGATACAGATAATACGCTTCATGTCTTGAAGAGGATTCGACGGTGTCGAGGGTTTTTGCGTTGGAAAGGATAAATCTTCTGGAGATGACAGCTTAAAAGAAGATGTTGGACCAGATAACTATTAGCGGGTTCCAGGTGTAAAGCGCACACGCATGGATAAAACGACAAATAAAGAATTGAGGATAGAGTATGACACTGATAAATAAGAAGCCAAGAAGAAACGCTTGGGACTTCGGACCCCGGATCAGAGATGAGGTCCAGCCTATCTGGATGATTACGTGGTAAACTTAACACAAGATACCTCTCGCATTATGGATGATGATCTTGAACCAATCCAAGGCAGTGACGTTTCAGTAACGCACAACCGTCGAGAGATGTTACGAACACAGTGGAAAGAGTACTTTTAAAGGACGAGAAAGCTAAGATGACTGCGCTCCTCGACAAAGGAGTAATCCAGGAGATTTCTGGAGAGGATGTGCCAACAGAATCACATCCAGTGAAAACGATGTGGGCCTATGCCGTGAAGACAGAATACGGAGGACATGCAATTTGAATTGAAATGTACATTGTGGCTTTAGGCAATACCAGAGACAAGAAAATGACTTCGGTGAGACATTACCCCCAGTGCCTAGGATGTCATCGTTTCGATTACTACTGGCACTTGCAGCACGACAAGGCTTACAATCATATATTGGTGATGTCAATACGGCTTATCTCAATGCATAGATTGGCATTAAGAAGTATATCCGTAACATTGACGTATATCCCTGCAAGACATAAAGCCACATGTATGTGGTACATAAAGCGCTTTGTTTAGTATGGCAATCTGGTAAAGACTGGAATACCGAACTCAGTGATTCGCTCATGTCTGTATAAATATGAATGGTCAATTACGGAACCTTGTCTGAACTATCTCCTCTAAGGAGAAGGCATGAACTATTTCCCGTCTATGTGGAATACATACTAGCTGCGACCAACAATGAGCACTGCAAAGTGGTGCTGTTCGAGGAACTGAACAACGCGTATGGCATTAAAGACAAATGGCTCTTAAAACAATATCTCGGGGTTGAGGTTAAACAGACCAAAGAGCACATCACAACTCGGCAAAGCAAATATGCACGGGATACTCTCCACATGTTTGGATACAAGAATGCACATGCATTTGGCAACTCGATGGAAGTGAATGCTCAATTTACAATGGCTGGTGAAAGCGAGCATCTGAATTCCAAATTTCCAGTTCGTGTGGCAATTGAAATGCTTATGTGTATCGCCATGAGTACGAGACTGGATTTGAGCTTCTCTTTAGGGAAGTTCAGTTGATGTGTAATGCATCCATCGAACAAACATATTGGCACGGTGAAAAGAGGGTTGAGGTTCTTAGTGGAAACACAAAATTATGGAATTACGTACATGAGAACGTCAAAATCGTCCGGCTCAATTAATTTGCAAGGATGTTGTGATATCGATTGGGTGAATGATATGGATACTCGAAAGAGCACCACATGATTTTTGTTTACGTTATCAGGTGGAGCTATAGCGTGGATGTCATGACGATAATCCATAACTGCTCTACCATTGGCCGAAGCCGAGTATATGGCAGCGTGTGAAGCAACCATGGAAGCACTGGCAATGCGAAAGTTGGAGGAGCTATTACCACCCAAGGTTTTAAAGTTTTGCCTCGGTATTGACAGCCAGGCTGCATTCGTGATGGCGACGAACCCCTCGTATGGTCGCCGCACGCGACATATCGAATTGTGATGGCCCTACGTGCGCGAGCATATTGAAAAGAAATCCATCGTTCTGAGGAAGGTGAAAGGGGATGAAGCCCCATGAATGCATTCACAAAGTTATGGAACAAGAAAAGACTCAGGCGCTTGTCAAAGCTGTTTGGAGTTGACGACGCTGAGCATGAGTAATTCGAAGAGCGATCTTCAAGGGGGGGGCGTGTTGGGATATGTTTATGAGACCATGCGAAAGCGTTACCCGACCCAAGAAAGGAGTTGTAAGGTAGCGTCACCCGTTCTTTATGTGGACGAGAGTATGTGGCGCTGGGAGGTGGCGTCCGTTATGGTCGTTACCACTAGTTAAAGTTTAAGAAGGAGTTAGATGGACAGAGTGATAATGGAGTAATACATTTTAGCCTTCAATTACCCTTGATAATACCAGCTAGTGCCACGACCAAGAAGTGCTTGGCAAATGTCAGGCTAAATCCAGGTGTTTTCTTCATCGGCGTCGCCGAGTGCACCACCAAAGTTTGCGTCTGATACCAAGCCAGGCTGGGGTCGAACATAGGAAAGTGGAAATAGCTAGAGAAAGATCACTGAGACGGATTCTGTTCGACAAAACACAACGGAGTAATGGCACCATTTTAAAATGCTACTGATACAGCAATAGAGTCGGTGGTTGCACATGTAGTTCAGACACCACATCTGCGACTTCACGTGTTATTGCATTCGAAGCTTTAATGACAAAGTATGACGAATCTCATCCCACAAATGTTGCTGCTATAACGCCCGACACGCTAACGATGGGAGAAGTTCCGACGAGAATTGTAGATTCGTTCGAGCGTTCGGACGAAGCGCGACGTCTGGGTGTCAAATATAGGCACAAGTTGATGTTCGTGCAAGGAAGGAATCACCACACAGCGACGTGATTTGATTTGGTGATAAGCGCTCTGCTTTCCCCACGCATCCGTCACGTGCGATTCCTGCAAACGTGACTAATTGGGTAGCTCCCATTGTTGGTGCAGGTAGACCCGTACTTGTTGAAAACCTTGGTGCTACTGGAAAGGCACAGCATGGCGCTGTGCCAGTGATCAATGTACAACTTGCTTACGAATGGGTCAGCTGACTCCACCATTCAGCTTTGGACTCTTCCGCAAGCTAAATGGACGCATCTGACGCGCCCAATAGCGCCTCGTTGACTTTAACAGGGCACAAAAAGGGAGTGCGAATAATTCAGTTCAACCCCAAAGCAGCGGGCATCCTACGATCAACAAGTTACGATCTCTCGTTGCTCTTTTGGGATGTAAATACAGGACACGAAATTACGTCTAGAGCGCAAGCTGAATGACATCGCGTGGAATATGGCTTTTAGCAGCAATGAAGCTCTTCTATCCACAGCAAGCCACTAGTATTGTACGTGTATTTGACCCTCTCCATCCTAGCAGTGTGTCGGTTGCGATCGATTGCGGTCACGAGAACTACAAGCTGCAGTTTGTGACATGGGTAGATCCGACGCGTTTGCTGACAGCTGGCTTGAACGAACGCACCTAGACGCGGGTGATTTTCTGGGATCCACACAACCTAGTCAGGAACTTATGCACGCCAGAGCTGATTGGACCGGCGGCAAGTGCAGGTAGCACCACAACACCACTCCCGTTATACGACTCAAGCTCGCGCTTACTATTCTTGTAAGCACAGGAAGTAGACACATCTCGATTTACGAATTTGAACCCATTGCTGCAACAGTGCAACTAAACCTGCCTTTCATGATGTATCAGTATAGATACCATTGACGGTGTTGCAATTATACTAAACGGACTTAAAATACTCGTGATGTCGAACTGGCGCGATAGCTTGTCGCACGCAGCGCCCGACATCGTGCAACACGGTCGATTTCTCTTCCGCGAAATAAAGCTACAAGATTTTTTTAAAGGCGATGTCTTCGGCTTGGTTTCAAAGCAGAATCCATCGTTGACTGCCATACCGTGGTTTGCGGGTGAGCCCGGAACTCCACTGTACTGGCCCTTACAAACTCCTGGCACATTACAAGTGACAATACATAAATATGATTGCTGGTGTTGAGTTTGCTGATCTCTGTCTCTTGTGTACGTACTAGGTATGGTGCCAATTTCGAAAAAGATAGAGGACGTTGCGCCTTAACGTCCTAAAACTCAAGATTTCCAGGCGCGTATACAAGATGCGGACCAGAAAAAACGTTTAACGACCGAGCAGTATGCTCGGCTCAGTTTAAGTATCTGACTTAAATAATTTGTAATGTGTGTGAAACGGAGATAACTCGGCATACCACTGCAAGACACGGAGACTATTGCTATGCAGCAATCATTACATTTTATTGCTTAAATCGATGTCGAGCCACATGCACCTCAAATTGTGAAGGACCACAGTGACGACGACTATGACTGAAATTGCGGTGAAAATCACAAATGATAAAGTAGATACAACCGCTACGTTTCATCATTTAAGAACGATTTAACACAATATTTAACCGGGTTGCAGTATTAATGTGCAACACGAGAAGTAAAACATTCTACTTAATGAGGTATTCGCTCTGATCGTTGTGCTGGGGATGATGATGAACAGTAAGTTATTCCCTTCGAGGTACAATAGTGTTAATGTTTGGACCGCTTGAACTAGAAAATTCAAATGCTGGACATAAGTATGGGCCGACCCGGGTTGATCAAGACGACGGAGTCCTGACGCGTGTGGTGTTTATCCAGCTGCGAGTGGGAATACGTGGAATAACTTGCTTTGGCTGGACCTGTGAGTGGGACTTCGGGGACTCATTCTGCTCGGCGACGATGTCGATGAAGGGAGGTAACTGCGTATCCGTTTGTTGAATTGGCTGGTAATATCGTTAATTGGTTGACCTGAGTACTAGTATTGCGGCTGATGGGGGTACGATTGCTGAATTTACAAAGTATACTGGAGAGCTGGACGCTGTATATGCAAAAGCGACGTTAGCGCTTTTTGTTTCTCTGACTTACATCTTCCATACTCGAAGACATTGTACTGGCTGATGATCCACTGTCAGCTGGAGGTGCATATATCTTTCCTTTGCGTTTAGTGCAGGTGGTAATGTTATGGCGCGCATACTCGTGGTATTAGCCACACTTATGAATTCGTATCTGGGTTCCAAGTCTGGTTGATTCATTCTCTGTGGCCGTCAAAAGTCTACGTTTCGCTCCCGTTCGATATGAGATCGGCGATGGGAAGGGCGCTGTAGGAAACGGTACCACCACTGTATTCTCCAAAACCAAAATGACTCTGTGATAATTGCTGCGCCTACTTTTTCGCGCAGCAAAAAATATCCAGTCCGATTATGTGAGCAAGGGAGACTTTAATGATGATGATTAATATTTTTTCACATATGGACGAATTGCGATTGACGCCAACTTGTATCTCTTTCGTCACATTAATTTTTGCCAGCTCAATCCTTTTATGTAGTACATTCGACGAAATGCTGGATACCAGACGATCCGCTTCACTGAGCTGGTTGTACGATTGTTCTTCTTGATTGGCGCTCTCTCTCAAGCAACATTCTTACTGCATCCATCTGGCCTTTGATCCGCTGCATTAGTTTTAAATAAATGGAGAATAAGCCTTGGTTAGTATTTTCCAGGAATTCGCTTAACCTGCGTTGTGCGCTCTCGACCCGTGAGGTACGCCTGTGCCCCAGGCACAGAACGCCTGAAATCCGTGGTTCACAGAATCGTTATTCGTACGTGCCCAGCCACTGATGGTAAATGTATTTAGCCACTCTTTCGAAATTCGCAACTGTATGTTGTCTCATTATTGATTGAAAACTTCTATGGAGCGCGAGTCAAGAAAAAGCGCAAAATTCGGGTTTGGAAATCGTCCCAGATCATCAGTTTTCTACTCGGCTCATCCGTGACGTAAAAAATGTTTTGTGGTGCGCCGTAATATGCATATGCCAGACAAAGAGCATGTATACGGCCTGTGTGTTCGTATATGTGTCGTCGATAGCGTTGGTCAATGCTTGCTCCGCATCCGTAAGAATAGCTCTGGGCTCCACAATGATACCGAATTCATTACATGTACTTGTAATCGATTTCAAGAGTGGAACCCATGAATCTGTACGCCAGGATATATATTTTGTTGAGATTGGTACTAGCGACGAGGTAGAGCATCTGTATACCATATTTGTCTGTCCGGTAAGTACAATCCATCTGAACGACAGGAGTCGTCCACGCCTGTATCAATATCTTCGGAACCGCGTTAGGAATAATCAAAGTGTGCATTAACCGATTATTGTCGTCTACCTTGATAAAATGCATGGATCCATATGCTTCAAACCTTTGCATCAAGGCGGTCATTTCATCCTCTGCCTCAAGCTGGTCTTCTTTGTGCTTGGAAATCATATTTTATATGTCCTTAATGACAACTCCGCATTCAGGAAAATATTTTTGGGCCGCCAAGGATGTTGTCTGCTTTCGTTTTTGCTCGCCTCGCAAGAATGTAGGGCATCAGGGTCGATCGACTTGTGGGCCACATTATACAATTGTACATCAGCCGCTGGTTTGTGGTTGTGGGTAACCTGGAAAAGCTTCATGGTGTACTTACTGTCTGCTGAATCACGCGGAAAACGGGCTTTCCAATTGCTCCAGTGATGTGGAGCGTTATCTTGCGCTTGGGGGATTCGACGGATTTCTTGCTTTTTTATACTTGCCTCCACGGGCACACAGGAAGCCGTAGTTGAAACGACCGGTCTTCTTGAGGGCGTACTTGTTTTCGCCCTTGACTGCGGATGCGTGTGAAGCTGTCTATCTCTCCAAGGCGACCCGAGTTTCTGCGCACGTGCTAAACTCTTTCTCGTCGAATTGGGATGTACAAACGCCGAATTCAAAGTTTGCCATTTGTTGCTGGTGGGGTGATCAACTTTGGGATCAATCTTTTCTCCTCCATCTTAGATTTGCTCACACTCTTTATTATGATTTTCGTCGTCATGTATGTCTTCAGTGTTGTGGGGGGATGACTACTTGGTTGGAGTCGCTAGCAGACGCTTGTGTCTGCTGGTCGTTAGTTTCAGTGTTAACGGGAATAACGCCTTGGATAGTATGCTCAAGGTCAGCGCGAGCACCGTATGTGCATTTTGTCAGAATTTTGGAGCAGCGGATACTAGCAAATGGATGAAGTGTGGTCAGCTACAATATATTTTATTCATATAAAGCTAGTTTACAGGGTGACGTACTGAAACTAGAACCAGTTAAAGGAACCTATGCAATTTCCGCACCACTGACCTTCTATATATAGCATTTATAGATAACTTTTACGTTTAAGCTAATTAGTTGTCCGTTAAAACGTTTGATGCGTTTGCAGTACGGACTACCAAAATTTGTATGACGGATTACCCTCGCCTAAACAAGAAGGAGATTTTGGGAATAAGTCCAGTGGAACTGTAGAAAAAGGAGAGGCCGTCCGAACACATCTGAATGAAAATTGGCAGGTGATTGTCCTCAGAATTGCAATCTCTCAAAAAAGGAGTCATGGGAGTTGTAACACCATCTAAAAAGTTTATCATTATGAATAATAAACGAGTCTTTAAGCCTTTATACTCCACATAAACTGGTTGCTGCTAGCTTCGTTTGTTGCGTGAGCGTCAAAGTAACGAGGCGCTTAGGAATGGTGTGGACGCATAGTTTGAGCGACCACCGGTCGAATGTCGCTGGTGCATTTTTCAACCTTTGTAGCACCACTATCCACTCTCACAGCATAACGCTAACTGCCGTCTTGGCTAAATCAGTCTTATTCATGAATACCTGATAGTAGCCGTCCTTCAAATTCAATGCGGAAAAGATATTTGACTTCCCCATTGAGTTCAATAGGACGTCTTTCCACGCGATTGGTGTTTGCGCTAGGATAGTGGACGTGTTCAACTTATTGTAAGCATGAGCTACGCGCCAACCACCTGTTCCCTCACGCACGCAAAAGTTCGGGCCACAGTGAGGCGACTTGCTCTAACGTATAGTCCCACCTTGGCTCGCTTGTCGAAGAATTGATCGATGTAATCGACCTGTTTATCGGCAATGGCCACTGCGTGGTCACACAATACTTCGTGACAGGTTCCAAGTCAATCTCTTGACTGCTACCCCTATCGGCTGTTAGGCAGTTTGGTACTTCTCTTGAAATGACACCACGGTGCTTCCACAGAACTTCATAAAACGGACTGCTTTAAAGGCATCCCAGCCTTTATCAGCGAATCTTTATGATCTTGCGGATCTTTCCTTCCTTTATTTCGGACAGGAACAGATCTCACGTCATCCCCGAGAGATATCTATAACTTCGATAGATCCCAAGACAAGCTTGAGCACCTCCGTCGAGGATGCTTCCGGCATCTTGTATTCGACGGTCGAACATTTTTCGTTCGTAGTTCCTTCCTCTTGGACCGAGACTGATTCAAAGGACGCTCTTTTTAACGTGCCTATGATCTTCTTTACAATTCGTTTGGTGCGCGTCACACGTCGCACCACAACATGCCTTGACTTAGAATTGAGTATCGTTGCTGTTGTAGCTAACTTATTCCTTACGACCGCACCAGCCCTTGGCTCTGTGTCGGTTCCTGCAACACTTCAATTAAACCCATTGCAGGATATTCAACATTATAATGTCAGCTCGTTATTGACTACACCAGACTTATCGAGCTGGTAAGTCCTTGGTAACGGGTGACTCACTTTCAATGCACCCTTGACTGTGTTGGACACATCATCTGTTTTGTTAGCCCCTCGCAAGAGCATATCCTTTCTGATGTCTTGCGTAGAGCTAGCGAATGTGCGTGTTCACCAGTCTATCCATGTTGGTGTTTTACCAATCAAGGCATGCCTAGGATTAGGTCCTACAGACTCTCCATGCCTACCACTGTGAAATTATCTTTGCACGAAAAGTCACTGAAACTGAAGGCGAGTTCAACGTGAACTCCCTCTGATTTCACTAGCGTTCCGTTCTCTAGACGAACAGTCGCTTACTCGTGCTTGCTATCTCGGCAAAGCACCTCCTAAATCGTTAGTCTCTTTTTCAGAGCCGCGAGATTTGCAAAGTTCTGTGATGCACCCGAATCTTCAAGAAGGGTCGTCACCTGGTCAGAGCCTCGCACTCGGGCGCTATAAACCAGCATGTTTGAGAATCATTTATTTGGTACCTCGGGGACTTTTCTACCCATTTGTTCAACAACTCTGAACTTTGGGGTAGCTTCAGAGTCCGCGTCAGTAGGGCATCCCGTCCCTACTGCACTATTGCATTTTCCGACCCATGCTTGGTCGACGCGAAATCCGAGCGCCTTGTACGCTAGTTCTTCGTACCATCCTTTTAAGTTGGGAATTTCTTACTCGACCCTTTCGCGCTAGCGCCCACTTTTGCATAGCAGCGAGCCATCATATGGCCGAGCTTACCGCAATCGTAGCAAACAATATCTGCGTTGCCCAAATCCATTGGAGTGGCTGCAGACCTTTCAGTTGCCGGTTCTTGCCAAGGCATTACCGAAGCACTGTTGTAATATGGCTCCTCAACTAAAACAATATCAATTCATTCTTCCATTGTCGACGACACCTTTATAAAAGGGCCTGTCGCGCTGGGCCATGCCGCAGTCCATTAAGGAAAGTGGGCACCTTATTGTGTTCCAGAACCGGACCCACACTAATAGAAGCCGACAGCGAACGCATCTCCTGCAAATAGTCTGGCAGGGATTGCTGCGCTTTTCGCTAACTAAAGAAGCACGCCTGAAGCAAAACTTCGTTGTTGGGCGACTGATACATGGCGCAAATCTTTGTTTTAAAGATCGCCTATGATAGAAACGATTTACCGTCTACCATAAGCGCTGAGTAAGCCCATTCCGAGGCCTTACCCCGCAAATGGGACATAGCGTACGATGCCATTCTGGTATCTTCCTTGATAAGCTGCGCCACACCACATTGATTCACGGGTAGAATCCGGTGCAAAATAATGCGGACGGCAGTGCGATCAAATCTAGGAGGGTCCATCCTAATAGGCCTCGGCCGAATAGACCGAACCGAGAGCGTCTCAACAGTTCTGTTGAGCGCGTCGTTCCGAGCCTTCTCGCGCAGAAGATCATTATGAGTCTTACTGGTGGACTCCGCCACTTCATGGCTTCGTGCCTCGGACGCGGACGTCCGCTGTCCAAGCATGAACCTCTCAAACTGTTCTAGTTGAGGAACGTGTTGCTCTGGTGGGCAGCTCAACAAATTAGTTAGGGCTTGGTCACCAAGTCCCCGAGCCATATGTTTAGCCAACTCCAGTGATGTTGAGAGAGGTGGGAGAAATGAGCCCAATAAACAATGAGGCTCGTCCTCACTGACACGCTCACAAAGAGACGAGACGTGGGAAAGGCTACAAGTGCTACCAGTGTAGGCGGGCGCTTGAAGCTGCCATGCACTGCCTCTACGCACACCTCCAGGTACCTGCGAGGAAGCGGTTTTACCGTCTTCTCTTGCGTCCAGCGAGGTTCGACGCCGTTACAGGTTTAAATCATCGCTATTGTACGTGTTATTGATGTCTGCCTCCATGCTGGTAGCTACCTCCTGAAGTTTTTTAGAACTCTAGATGGCCGCTGTATACCCTGATTTTTTGGAGATGACGAGATGTTTCACGAGCAGCACCTAATGCCCAATTTCTTAAAATAGACACGTTTTTTCCACGGCTTATGTAGGTGACGGTTGAATAGGACTGGAACATTTGCCGTGATTGTTAGAGTGCAGTCGTGGGTACTGCTGTGGAAGGAGCAAATACAAGTAGTAAATTTACCAGAGACTTTCGCTTTTTCATATCAGTCAAAACTCTCATTTTTCAAAGCTCAAAATTCACCGTAATTTTTTCTTATCTTCAACTTTATAATTGGTTAGTAATTTGGCAAACTGGATAGTACCACGCCGCCATCAGCCTTTCTCCACGACGCCATTTTCTGTCCGCCCGATCTTTCCATTTCCAGTTTTCCGCTCGTAGAGTACAACGCAAGCAAGCTCGGGCCGCAATGACCGTATGGCGCTCCCCAGTCTTTCTAGGTCTCTTCGGCGACCCGTATTTACGGAACACTCCATACGAGGCCGGAGGGGACCCGCAGGCACTCGTGAGCTTCCTGGAAAGCATCACGCAGCTGCTGCAGCCGCCGCACGATCAACACGAGCAAGCCTCAACCCGAGACAAAGCAAGCGAGAATCCACTGACGTTTCCACTCACAGTCGATCAGCATCGCGTGCTGCAGACGTTGGTGCTCCCTCAGCTGGTATTCTGCAGTCAATGGGCGGAGAAGGGCGCCAATGTGGGCGACGCTGCCCAGTTCCAGTTTTTTTTGACCGAATGGAAAGCGGAACTCGCCAAACTTCAAGTCGGGAAGCCTGTGCTGGTGCCTGGAGGGTACGTTGGAACGATGACGAGCCATTCCATTATTTACGTGGTAGAGAAGACGAGCAATGCATCAGAGGAGTATTCGTTTACAGTATGCAATAAAGGTCCTGGAGCCGAGATGTACCATCCATGCAAGGTAAGAGACAGCGCTGACAAGATCCGCGTCCAGTCGTGCATCCAAATCAGTAACATCTCGGCACATCGGTTTTTGGATATGGCCTTCTGGTCATTGCTGTTCTCGCTGTGGGTGCGCAAGCCCGCGTCGGAGTACCATCGAGTGGAGATTATCTACGATGTCCTGCTACCTTGGCTTGCAGACGATCAATTGCTTCCATTGGCCTACGAGAAGTCATCACAAGACGCACCTACTGATTGGACAAGTGCAGCTTTTGGAGGCGCACACACTGCGCAACGCAGCCAATTGGGCTTTTGTAAGAGCGTCATTGAAGCAGTGCGCTATTTGAGCCTACGCGACCAAGCTTTTACGAACGAGGAAGTGGAGTATACCATTTTGTACCAAATGCGCTATCGTTTATGTCTGCAAATGGTGAAAGGGTTGGAAATTGCGGAAAACCCAGCAAAAGCGATCCCTGATAGCGCGCTGGCTAGTGCACTGCAAACGCTGTCTACCATTTCACTGCAAGATTCACGTCAGGGGACCCACACCGTGGCAGAGGTGGATTCTGAAGCTGTCGTTGGTATTTATTTCACATTGGCAACGTCTGCGGCCTGTCGTAAGCTGACACATGCACTGACTGTATTCAGCGAAAGTTTACACGCTGCAAACAAGAAGTTTGTTGTAATTGTAGTGCCAGTTGATCAAGAGCAGGCAGATTACGCAGCATTTGTAGCGAGCTTACCGCTGCACACATGGCTCATCGTGCCTTTCTCAGAAAGAGAGGCTCGAGAGAAGCTCGTACAGACGTTTGCCATTACGAAGGTGCCGCAGCTTATTTTGCGAGGGTCGAATGGAGCCATCTTGACGCCGCTGGGAAAGGAGCTTATAATGTCTGACCCGACGGGTGCTTTTTATCCATGGACTAGCGAGCGGTTTGAGCTGCCAAGGATGCCTCTTTCCGTATCCGAAGCGACATGCATTGCCATAGGTGTGAAGCAGATTGGATTAAAAACGCTCAAGCAATATGATTGTCGAAAAATAGGAGCCCAAGGTCTTGGTCACATCAACAAGCTTATGAGCGAAACAGAGCGGCTGGTAGAATCAGTGGGGATGATCGCTAGCTCCGAAGGCAACAGTAATTGCGGCGTGGTTTCACTGAAAGATGTATTTATGTTCACCCCCCATTCTAATATGGAGCTGCTGCAGCTGCAAGAACACGCCAGTGTGTACGCGGGTAACGCATCGGAGCTTGATGCTCCTGTTCTTAGCAACTTTCTGGATGTGCCCGAACGCATTACATCGATTGCGCTAGCAGTCGCAGCATTTGTTAGGTGCAAGGCTTTGTGCGAGTCCTTGCTGAAGCGAGCTGCCGAAGGATCGACATCTTTGAGACTATCTCTACATCACAAAGTCCTTCAACTTATTACAAGCGTTCTGGTGGAAGTGTTGCCAGTGCCCGAGCATATTGGTGCTGACGGAACTGTGTCATCCACTTGTATATGGATGCATCCTGTTGCAAAGAACTTGCAGCTTCGATGTCTGAAATACATACATTCTCTCCTTATGGTTCTGGGATCAGTATGGCAGTCGATGGAGCAGCCAAGTCGTCAATTTGATTCAGAGCGCGCACTTGCGGCATTGTGTGCCTTGTGCATTTTTGACGCTGTAGTTCGCACCCCAGCAGCTGATGAACCACTGGAGATTTCTTTAATGATGGAAGAAGAAGATGGGTATGTATTGGCTCACACGTTCTGCAAGGCTAATATCTCAATCAAGAAGTTGGCTTTGACGACAGAGTTTGCGCGCCCAAATTTTTGTGTTGTCCGAGGTCAGGTGCTTGCTTACCTCCACAGCCAGGATGTCAAAGGGAAACGGCAGCTTTTTGATTATCACATGCCAGACGACAAAATTGAAATTAAGAGATATTCGACGACGATTCTCTTCTTTCGTAGACTAATGGAACGGTATCACTACCAACTAATCGATCCCGACAATCAGACACCACCAACTGAGATGGAAGCGCTTATGGAGTGGTTTTGTAGCGACACGACTCCTATGGCCGAGGATCATCCTGAAGTTGGTATGACCCGTGATCTAGTCATGATGGTTAAGTTCTTAGCTACAATGGAAACGAAGGAAGTTGAGCTCATGAAGCACCGTACTGCTAACGAACACTGGCAGATGTGGCAGCTATCGTTTGACGACTCAGCAGCAACCCATCGACGGAATTTTTTTGGTGTTCGTGGACTAAATCAAGTACTCCACGGCACATTGAAATGGGAGGTCGTTAACTTCCGCGGAAGCGACCAAGATATCGCAGACGTGGAGGTGAAAGGGTTCATAGACAGGAAGGTATATTTTGGCGAAGGTCCGGTTGTGACAAGTCCTGCGAACCTAAGTGCACTTTTTGTTAAATGTTCAAGCAACATGTCGGCTGGTAGTCTCTCTACAGTAATTACTGAAGACGATATCATGCATCTCACCGACCTGCCTACTTACAACGGAACTCTGTCAACGGAGGAGTCAGAATATCTCATGAGCTATTTGACGGTGCCATACACGCGCATTCCGCTTGTAGCTTCATTCTTTTCCTCGCAGGATCGCGTTACGTATTTGTTCAATCCGATGCTGCAACGACTGTTTCGTGCTATTTTGTTTGAGGGTGGAGATTGGGTGGCTGGTGATAAAGCTGATCAAATCACCCATATTCCTTTAAGAAAGTCAAACTTCGTGATGCACGAGGAAGCCGTCGAACAGACATGTGATGCCCGGGTTCGTCACCAGAAGTGTGAAGACCATCTGGGCACAACAAATGGGCTTCTCTTGAACGAGCTGATTCACGCCCCGGAAGCGATTGTACTGCCTCTGCTGAAAATGTTAGATGCGATTAAGGAGCTTGGAGAAGTATCCGTTCACTCTGCGGACGCTCGATTTATTCTTTTCATGATCAAGTTAAGTGTGGATTTTTTACGATACGTTACGTATGCGATCGACCAATGTAGTACCAGTGACGACCAAATGCGAGTTGCTAAGCTCGAGGGATATCGGTCTCAGTTCATGACGTACGCATTCGGGTTCGCTCACAAAATCCTGAATAAATGGAGACAGGAAGCTGAAGAAGCTAACAACCTCCAGACGGAGTGCGTGATCCATTCATACCTGGCCCTTCTACATGTGAGCTTGCGCTGTTCTGAATATGACGCACGGAAAATCTCCGATCTGCTAGGCTCCGTTGCTTACGTTCACAATTGGCATTGCTTCGGGATGAAAGTATCTACTGACGGTGATATTGAGAAATGTGGGCTCACGGCGGCAGAGCGACTGCTGCGCTGGCTTCAAGCCCAAGGAATTAATACAGTCGATATCGACAACATGTCCCTAGATAAGTACTTGGAGGGCCGACCTCTTTACTTAAAAGTTGGGATGCAAACTATCCAAGCGCCGAGCTTTGTCGCGCTGCGCGACAAGAGCAATAGAAAAGAGACACTGTTACCACCTGGTGACGTGCTTGAAGTGGAGGTATTTGAAATTATCCAGTTACACCGACGCTCAATCGTGCAATGGCTATCAAGTCTGCCGAAGGCAAATCGTAATAAGGTTTTAGGAAGAATTGTACAAATTGCTCTTCGTTCTACCGAGCAAACTGACGCGTGGGAGTGGATCGAAGAATCTCACGCCAGGGGTGCTGGAAAATACAGCTGCAGCGAACAAGAATTGAAGCTCGATACCCAGACAGGAGAGATTTTGTGGCGGAATGACGAACTGAAGCCTGTTCCGGACTCAATGACCCAGTTCGCAGACTTTATGGCCGTGTTTGGGAATAAGGCGCTCCACTGCGGTCTTGTCGCCCGCCAAGAGCATCGCTTATGGATTAGTATTGTTGGTACGGGTTATCAGCTGGTTGAATGGGACGACCCGATCCACGAAATTGATCAGGGTGTAGGCGCTCCTCTGGTGTTCGAGCCTGGGAGTATAGATGGACCCGATGACCTAAGCAAGGATTCTAGAGAACATCAAATGTACTGGGAGTGTCCGGCCTGCACATGTGCGAATATCAATGGTGATAATCCTAACGCTACTTGTGGGGTATGTGGTACCCCTAGAATTGCTAACGTGCTTCCCCACGCTTTGCAGAAAGATGAAGAAGGACAAGCCAAGCAACTGGGCGATGATGGATTCCACTACCTTGGCAAAACATTTTCGCGTCCATTTGATATTTATGCTGAGAAGGAGCACTCGTTTGTTGATGAATATTGGTTTGTCGATTTAATCGGCAATACACTACGTGTGGTGTATCCTCCAGAACCGGACAATAAGAAATTACCTTACACGCTGTTTCTTCCGAATGAGCCATATCCAGCTAATGCTACCCGTGTGAACTTGATTGGCTTGGACCGAGGCTCTGATGACAAGGATAAAAAAAAACTTGCGACATTCAAGGAAATCGTGGCGTATCGAAGGATGAAGGTGGTGCATATATTCGCCTTGGTGTCGCACGGCCGTAGACTCTATCGCAAACTTATTTTCACGTCGAACTCGCGTCTCAGTCTTTACAATTTCCCTCCAACTTTATTGCCTGATCAAGGGCCTGTTGATGCAGCATTGTTGCGGGCAAGCGGTGAGCCGTCCGAACGTCAGACTGCTGGGGGATCGCTCGTAGTTTTACGCAAGAACTATTTGCTGAATGGAACCGAGCAGTTTGTCCCGTCGCGTCTTCTGCAGGGAGTCGTTCCAAGCTGTTTGCTGGAGAACTTCCGTTTTTGGATAGGAGAAGACGGACGTCTACGGGGTGATTCCGTGGACTCTAAGTCACAATGGTTTCGATATCGAGTGGAGATCGAGCTGAAAGAGTCTGGTCAAGCCTTCATCAGCCGAAAATCGATCACGTTACCATATACAAAAATTAAAAATGCCAAAATCGGCACCTTCTGCTCATCAAGTTGCAGTTCCATGAAACCTTCGCCGAGTCCGATTCAAGTGCTAAGTAATGAAGCAAGTGCAGGCCACCACCCAGTATCTTCTGACTCGTTTAAAGCTAGCGATGACGATATCGTTCAGCTTATGGCCATGGGTTTTTCGTATGCTGGGTGTGGTCTGGCGTTACGCAAAAGTCGTAATTTCGTGGACCTGGCAGCCCAATTCTTATTGGATGAAAGTAATCAGATGCAGATTCTTGCTGCGGAAGAAGCGGCTGCGGCTGGTGGTTTTACTTTCAGCTCCGAGGAGCAGCATGAGCAAGACGTCAGATTACTCATGAGTATGGAAGCTTCTTCTTCCCAAGCCGTAGCTGAATATGCGTTGGGTCTCTTCGCCGGAGATCTAGAGCTCTCGAAAGTGTGGCTGTTGGATCCCGCCAATCTTACAGAAATCCAACGAGTAGATGTTGCTAAATGCGGCAAATTTCCGACGTCTGCGGTCATCGAGGGAGGCTTTGTTTCGTGTATGGAGGTTGATGACAAAAAAAAAATGCCGATAGCAATGCCGAGGTAGAAGAACAAATCGAAGAAGCGGTTGAAGAACTTCTTTATCTGTTAAATATGCTCGAGGCCAGTTCAGCGCGCGAAAATGACGAGGTTCTGGCATTGTCCGTATTGCTCTGTCGGATCGAGGATCTTTCACATATACTAGTCTGGTGTACCCACAAGGAAAGTCAAAACTCGCCATGTCAAATGTCCTCCATCGCTTTCATCGAGCTACCACGATTAAAGTTGAAGCTGCAGCCAAAGAAAGATATCGTTTCGGGGCATGTTCGCCTTCACGTCATGGATCAAAGTTGCTGGTATGTGAGTGACCTATCTCTTACAGTGCCGAAAGATACGCCCACATATCTCCGTAACGTTCTTGAGATAGCGCCTGACTGCCTCGTCCTGGAGTCGGACACCACAGATCTAAAGTTACTTTGTCCTAACCACGACTTACATCGTCCAGCGATTCGTAGGCATCCATTCTCTTCGTTACTCGTTAGCGACCGTGGGTCTGTGGGCTGGCAGCAAGCAATGAAGACAAGATTTTACAGCTATCCCGTCCATTCGAGCAACACGTTCTTACTGCCTCCTTCTCTCAGCTCCACGCTGTATCTGATACTCTTAAGCCTACTCACGCGCAAATATGCGACAGCAACGGAGTTAATCATGATGTGCAATGTAGATGTGAAATTCACTGACGAGGAAAAGTACGTTTTCGACCAGTTGTCCAAGACCCTCGATGACCGCCATCCAGAAGCTTGTGCATGCCGTATCCGTCTGTCGCTATGTATTACCTACAGCGACAACAAGGCTCCCTGGGAAATGAGTGGAGAGCTACACGATTACCTCACAACGAGTGAGCACGTTGAAGTTTTTTGCAAACTTACACTAGAAGAAGAAAAGGAGGCTTTGGCGCAATGTCATCAGCAATCTCGTCTATTACTGCTGCGGAAGAAATTCTGTGATCATGCTCAACCAGACACCACAGCAAATGTTGACTTCAAGCTGACAAGATCGCGAGTTGGTGGTCAGCCGTGGATGAAGCTTAGCTTATACAGCAAAAACTATCTCATGGCACACGGCAAAAAGCTATCAACTGTGCGTTATAATCGACCGAAGCATAGGATCGGGATCAGCAACAAGTTCTTGATTGATGACGAGGAGGCGGGGAAACTTATGTGGAATTGCGCGGTCGTTGGTGACGAAGTGAGTGGAACGAATCGAGGTCTTGGTTTCCTTTTCTTGTACGAATGTCTAAACCAGCAACTCGTCATCCGAATGGGTGGCGAAGACTGCACTCGGTCATTTGGTGACTTGTCCGCTCGTTTCCTGCACTTAAAATTGTCGAGATGGGGTCGTGAAACCGTGGATGATGGCGAAGAAGATTGCGTACCGTCGTACGCAATGGCACAGTTGGCGATGATGATCGCTCGTCCCGGTATCGAATGGCCTGTATCACCCTGTGATCAAGAAAGCGTGGCTATACTCTCACGTGGTGTAAATTTGTACTCGAAAATGACAGTTAGAACAAATGTCAAGCACTTCTTTGACATTCGTGAGATGGAACTCCAAAGCATACTTGAATCTGGAGATCACAAGTCTCTAGTTGTCGTGCCCAAAAAGAATCAATTCAGTCAGCTTCAGCGTACCGCCGACCACATTTATGATATACGCATTACGCTATCGGATAACAAGGTGTGCTGTGACGTGTCGAATGCATCATGTGGCGAGCGCCACTTCATAGGATCCGGAGAGTGCCACGTAAATCCCGAATTCCCATTGGAGGTTATAAACGTGAAGCATTTTGTCACCTTTTGCGACCCAGAAGGTGAAGTTGGAATAGCCTTACCGTTTGACCTCTCAAAGCACCCTGCAGCTCAATCCGCGGCTGCGCAAGATCTGCTAAAACGACTTAGTGATGACATCGCTATCAATGCACAAGCAGCGAAGGGAAGCAAAGATGCGTTCGTTACGGGTGTGACTCCATTAGATTTGTTATTGCCCGATAGCTTGATCTCGGCTGTTGAAAACATTCAAGAGCTGATTGACACTTGCGAGAATATGAGATTGCACGACCGCAAATTGGTCGAAGAGGGCATCACAATGCTTGAAAAGCTGGCAAACGAGATCCACGTCGGCGACCACGAAAATCAGAAACAGATCGTCGCTGCTGATCGCTTTAGAATGCAGCGGCACGTTGGTATATACCCTCGAGTGACTTTTGACTTTCTCACATCGCTGTTGGCTTCGAATTCGTTTGAATCTGATTTAAAAGGTCGTAATCCGTTTGTGGTAAATGTAAATGCGGATCTGGAGCAGAGGATATTGCGGGTGCTCTTCTCGTGCAGTCGTATTGTGCACATAAATCGAGTCTTGCGATCCGGTCGCGCTCTTATTGTACTTCTGGACGGCATTTCAGCTCCTCACAATGGAAACACATTGTCTGACACGATAAAGATGACTCGTCAAGCTTCTCGTGATTTGGCTGATATATTATTATCAAAGCGACATTACCTCCACGGCCCTGTATCAGGAGCATCGTCGGGATGGCGTTTCGATCCACGGTTTTTGATATTCGAATACGTTTTCGACATTTTGCTGCGCAGTAGACAGGTTCAAATGATTCGTAGCTTTTTGATGAGCCTGGCAAAAGGCGATTCTCGTGTGCAACAAATGATAATGGGGGCTGGGAAGACGACAGTAGTGGGGCCTTTATTGACCTATATCCTCGCTGACAAAATCCATCTTGTGACGCATGTAATGCCAACGGCCCTTTTGGAACAGTCTCGACAAGTGTTGCGAAGCCGTTTTAGTAATCGCATACTACGTAAGCGTATTTTTACGTTCGAGTTTGATCGCGCAATTAGTGATGATCCAGCTGCTGCATTGCAGATGTTTACGAAACTGGATCGTGCCCGGCGCCATGGAGATGTAGTGTGTGCTTCGCCAGAGTCAATTAAATCGATGATGCTAAAGTTTGTTGAGCTCTTGCACTCTCTCGACGAATCTGCAGACATCATTATACTACCGCTTGCATCTGCATCACGAAACAGTAGGCGCATGAGGCGTGTACTAGAAGACCGTTCGGAAATGGCGGATGAGCTTTACAAGACGCTGAGGCTCTGGCAAAGCGGCACTTTAGTCATGGATGAGGTGGATGTATTGTTACACCCGCTGCGATCAGAACTCAACTTTCCTATCGGAAACAAGTTCCCGATTGATCTTGCAGCCAACAGATGGGAGCTTCCCATTTATTTGATCGATGCTGTACTAGCATCTCGCGACACTACCACGCATGAGTCTGGTTTGATCTCGCGGTTGCGTGCTGTACAGAATGAAGGCTATACTGCCCACACACTACAGCGCTTTCCCCACCTTGTGCTTCTGGACATGGATTTTTACGAAGCTCACATGCTACCGCTGCTATCAGATATTGCGATAACATGGTTGCTAAGGCTCTTTCGCATGGGCAAAATGCAGGTCCCTGTCGAGCAAATCAAGTACTATTTGGAGTGTCCCAGCTCTGGGCTTTATACCAACGCTTCTCTTCGCGCTGATATTGAGAACGGTCTTTCCGAATCGTCGATCAAGCTACTTAATCTAGCGCGCGACTGGTTGCGTACAATTTTACCGCATGTACTCTCTAAGATCAACCGAGTTTCTTATGGTCTATTGAGGGAAGAGCATCAAACGGCTGCTACGCCAAAACGAAATGGTGGGAACGCACATTCGCGATTGATGCTAGCGGTACCATTTATCGGAAAAGATGTACCGAGCCATTCGTCAGAATTCGCGCATCCCGACGTGCTCATAGGGTTAACGATTCTGTCGTATCGCTATGAAGGTATCCGCATACCCGATCTTCTGCGGATGGTCTCTCAACTAAAGCAGGACTGTAGTCGTCAGCTAGGACCGCGAGAACAGCGCCCATCCTGTGCTTTGTTTCGTGAGTGGGTTCGTACCGGTCTAGCTGCACTTTCGTCAGAAGAACGAGAAGTGTCTAGTGGCGTTCTTCCCTTACCACTATTTCAGCTTCATGACAAAGTGCAGGTGACACGTCTGCACTTTTTGGTTGCGAAGCTTGCAGCAGTAGTGTATTACTACGTCCGGCAACATGTTTTTCCATCGTGCATGAACTTCCAGAAGGTTAAGATTTCGGCTTGTGGTCACGAACTTGGTAGCGATTCTCTCTTTGCGAAACGCATTGGTTTCTCGGGAACGCCGTCGAATCTGTTACCAATGGACTTAGGCGAGTGCTATTACGAGCCCTGCAGCGACGGTAGCATTTTTGAGGCTCTAACTAACAAGCGCATTGTATCAATTGAGCGTAAAGTGGAATGGACAGCAAGGAGCTTATTGTTGGATATCGCTCATGCGGAGCCATTAGTACATGCGCTCATTGACACGGGCGCCTTGATTACTGGGTTTGATAACCTGGAAGTAGCCGCTTTTCTTTTGGCTGAACTGCCTGCCAAAATGCAAGGAGTTGTGTATATGGACAAAGATGACCGACAGATGATTCTGCTCCGCGATCATAACGCACCAATGCCACTGCTGCAATGCGGATTATGCCCAAGCAAGAGAATCACATTCTACGATCAAGTGCACACGACAGGCATGGACATCAAGCAGTGTGTCAACGCCCGTGCTGTTGTCACACTGGGCAAGGATATGACCTTCCGCGATTACGCCCAGGGGGCTTACCGCATGCGCGGCATTGCCGCAGGACAGTCGATTTGTCTCTTCCTCATTCCCGAAGTCGAGAATCGCATAAACCACGAAATGAAACTTGCAAAAGTCGAGTTGACTTCACATGGCTCTGCGCAGCAGCGACTAGATGCGTTTCTCCTGCTAGTGCCAGCATGGCTTCTCACGAATTCGATGCGCATGGAATCAATGCAGTTCGTGCAGCTGTCACTTCAAGAACTACACAACACTTGGCGCAAGCGAGCTCTTTACACTCTACTAGATGAAATTGATGGGGCTGTGGCGAAGAAGGCCTCGCTAGTCTCAAGATTACGTCGATTCCTTAGACGTGATGATGATAACGGGAAAGCTTGGCTACGCGATTGCATTGCTTTATTCCGCGTGGAAGTCTCGTACACCGTGGATGCTGCTGTACCAACAAAAAAACAGCTTTCAGATGTTGTTGGAGATCTGATTGAGACCCACAACTGCTTCCTAACGACAGGCAAGGAGATGGCACGTGTCACCGGCGTAAAGGGGCGTCTATTGTGTTCAAGAGCAGGTCAGCAGCAAATGTATGCAGAGGACACGTCAGAGCAGTGCGACCTGCGCCTAACTGCGGAAGTTGTGCATGAGAACGAGGCCGAAGCCGAAGAAGAGGCGGAGGAGGAGACAGAGCATGAGGAGCAAAAGATGAGTGCTTCCACACGTGATGACGAGCACCCTGTTCCGTGGAGCGCCTATGTTCTTGCACAGCAACCTGCTATTGCTACTTTATCTGAGAGAGACAACGAAACGAAGATGGTAGTAAATGAGCACCAAGAAGGGGCTTCTGTATTCTACCCTTTCTCACAGTTCCAAGCCCACGCACAGTGTCCGAAGGTTGATTTCCCAGCAGAGCTACTGATGTCTGACAATTTTTTTCGACGTCGATGGGTGGGGCTTGGCGAGCGTCGTGTTAAGAACGTTGGCCTTATTCTCGAGTGGTCACCACTTCTCCACCAGACAGCGATGAAGACGGTCGTACAGCAGCTCTTTATGACATTTATGACCGCGGATGCATCTACTAAGAATGCGAGTGAAATCGCGGTGAAGGCTTTACAATCGGCCGCTGAAATGGCCAACATGAGTCCAGACGTGATTCCTGCTGCAATAACACTTGCCGTCACTTCCATGATGACTCACTCTCCTGTATATCTGGCAACTTTGTCGCTTGCGGAGGGTGAGACGATTCGACGCATGATTCATGACAAGCACCCTGTGTTCCAGATAAGCCAGGTGCAGTTGCGCACAAGCGATGGCGAGCTTATCGAGAGCTCTTCATTTTTCTCGGCGTGGGCGCCAAAACCTGCGGCAACAATTTCTAACGTGATGCCGCTTCACGAAAAGACGATTGCTGCAGCGGTGCAATGCCTGCGGTTTTTTAACAACGAGATGTATTACTCCCCTAAAGAGTTAGACATGCTACTAGTTGGACTAGCAGCTGTCCCCATAATGCTACGTCACGAATTCTTCAACTGCCTCCTTCGCTTGCGACGCCGCGAGCGTCACTTGTGGGAAGACACACCGCTGGCAAAAGTGTTTACTGCTCAAAGCGAATGGCACCTGTTGACCGCACGAGCTCGTTTGCAACAATTCCAGCAGAGTTTGCTGCGCAAGCAGCGGCAGTACAAGAAGAAGGCGGGTACGAGTCGAAATCCAGTGCACGCGATGGCTACCCCCCACTTGGCTGTTGCTCTTCGACAATTTGATGAAGACGAAGATGGTCGACTAACCGCGGAAGAAATCTACAAGTGCTTGGAGAGTTTCCACTTGGGGTTCTCGTCAAAAGAGCTGAATGAGATTATCAGCCTCATTGTAGACGTTCAGTTCACAGACGGCGCGGAAAACACTTCACAAGAGCTGAAAGTTCCGCTTCCTGCAATTTGTGCATCATTCGGCATCTCCAGCGAGGAAGTGAAGACCGTCTTGATTCAAGAGGACCAGAAAGGTGATTGCAAAGCAACCAGTACCATCCAAGAGCCTTCGTGGAGCTGTCTCGTGTGCACGTACTTGAATGAAGGCGAGGCCGACACGTGTGAAGCTTGCAGCGAGGCCAACCCTCAACACCACGAAGTTCAGCAGCCGCAACGACAAGAATGGCGCTGTGGCAACTGCACGTTCATCAATCGGTCGGACGACGCGACCTGCGCCATCTGCGAGCTGGACATGGCCGGCCAGCGTGGCGTCCCTCGAGGCAAGTGGATCTGCGCCGCTGAGCAGGGCGGCTGCACGTTTTTCAACTCGATGGCTGCGTTCTACTGCGAAGTGTGCAATCGCGCGCGTCCGGACTTGGTCTCCACGCAGTTTTAACCAGTAGTTTAACCGATTTTGTTAGCGTGTCAACTAGGAGGAACATTGATTGATTCGCTCGTGGTGTTGTTTCGGCGGGCGTAACGCGAGCTGTGATTCGGTAGAAATCGGTAGTCGCATTTTAGCGAATCACTCGTCGTTGCCGTAGTGTACAGTGCCAGAAAAATGGTCAGGAGGCATACCGAAGCCAGCTGCTCTTGGGCTCATTCACGAAAACGCAGCGAGAAGCTCCTGAGAAATGGACCCACGCTCGATGGGGATGGCGGGCGGCATGTCCATGCCCATGTCCATGGGAATAGCCGGCGGCAACCCGCAGTCTATGGCCATGAACATGTACGGCCAGCCACCGCCGCAGATACCGCCGCCTCAGCAGCAAATGATGATGAACTCAATGGGCCAGCAGCAGCAGCAGCAGCAGCAGAACCCCATGGCCATGAACCCGATGAACCCCGCGGCTGTCGTCAGTGGCAGCTCAGTGGGCGCTGATTGGCGCATCCAGCTGACCCGAGAACATCGCGCCAATCTCATTGCCAAGATCTACAATGAGATGGTGCGCGTGTCGGCCGATCCCGTGCCAGGTATCAAGCTCTGGATGAACGTGTCGTGGTACGAGCTGTCGCTGTACAAGGAGTCGCCGACGCAGGAGTTCTACATTAATAAGATCTTCACGCGACTCAAGTCGCTGCGGGCGCAGCAGTCGGACATGAACGCTGCCATGGCGGCTCAGGGACTGCCGAATCAGGGCATGCTCTCGAGGCTGGACTTCTCGTACTATAACACACTCAATCTGAGCCATCGAGATGTTAACGGCGGTGCTGTGAGTAGCTACCCCGGTCAAAGTCAGTTCAATACACCTGGTCCTCATCCAGGAGCTCAGCAGCAGCAGC
>ABWE02000278.1:0-233469 GCA_000173235.2 Hyaloperonospora arabidopsidis Emoy2
AGCTTTAAAGTTAGCGCCTGCACATTCCCAAAACTGAAAAATAACATGTCGAACATACTGCTAGAAACGAGAACTCGAGCTCGTGCCCGCCGCCAAATCTGTGTCAATACGGATATATGGCTTGCGGAAAATGGGTAGTCCGGCCGTGCGCATTCAGACGACAGATTGATGGTCTTCGACCATTTAAGCCGATGCGCTTATCGTCCATGCTGTTTTGTTGGCAGTAGGTTCTTGGTCCTCGTACATGGGGATGATGTGGCGGGAGGGGGGGTCTGTAAAATCAGCATCGTGTTCTCTGCATCCGCAAGCTCGCCTAACTTAACATTTTGAGTGTAATATGAAGTGGTCGGGACTGGTCTTTTCAATAATAATAAAATCGTAGAGGTTATTCAAAATACGTCCCGAGTCGGGACAAATCCATCCTTTCTAATTATGGAGATTATTGCAAGCCCGAAGGGTGAAGCTATTAGTGACTGCGCAACGTAAATGCCGAGCTTTTTAAATCGTACTTTTTGTCTGTGTGAGTAATTAACGCGGTTAGACTTACACGTACTAGGTGCGATCTAGCCTGTCCCCTTCTGATAGGTATAGAGGTATATTCAAAGTCACTCTTTGGCTAGGTCACTATTGTAGGGCACATACGTGATTGGCTTATAATCGATCAAAGATGAGTATGGTCACATAAGCAAATGCTGGACGCTCATACGCAAAGACTGACCGCGTTGGCCGAGTATACTGTACCGGGATGATACATACATTGACAGCATCATACTCACTCTTCAGTAACTGCTGATGTATAGTGTTTTTCAACTTGATTCAGTTCTCCGAACTGAATTACTTGTATTAAAGGGCGAGCTCCAGAGCTTGCTTCCCTGTCTTTAATTTAGGGGATCCCAAAAAACAAGCAACTCGCTTAAAAAAAACAAGTGGATAGCCGCAAAATCAGTCGATAGCCTACAAGATTGTGAACCGCCTCCAAAAACATGATTTGTTCGTACAACTCTCTCTATATCTACAATGCAGTAGCTAATTTGCGATTTCTTTACATCGTTGCCTCCACGGACCCTTCCTCAAAAACCTATCCTTAAAACACCATAATGAGTGACACTATTTGGTCTCCTTCTAATCCCTTCCAGCAGGAACCTATGACAACTTGAAGCTGGCAAAGGAAGCTGCTCACTCGTATGCATGAGAAAATGACTTTGTGATTGCTGTACTAAGGTAGGCTAAATGGGGTCATCCTCCAGCTATAAGGGAGGTGTGGATGCGCTGTGCGCAGGGAAGACACCATCGCACCCGATCATCTGAAGAACCAGCTCTCAGACGAAGATCAACAAAATGAGTGAGCTGTGATTACGTGCACATCCTTATTTCTTTCAAAGAACAAAAAGTGAACCATGACCCCTTACAAGAGGTGTACTACCTACCGTGCTGTACTCTCATCTGCTTGCTTCATTCCACTAAGCAGGTGTAGGTGGAATCGCGATCGGCAGCGGCACTCCTTTGACGACCATGTCTACCAATCTTGCTGGGGCTCCCAGGCTGCATGATTCTCATCTACTGTTTATCGCCGTTCATATTGCTGCTACCTTTTTCGTTGTTCAAGAGCTAGTTCTGTCGTAATAGAGGATCCCCCTTTAATTTATGGAGATTTAAAATAGACAGATTCTACTGTAACTACTTTTGTAAATCGGATACCCCATTACATCACTCCCTCTATAAGTTGCGGTTATTTGTACCGTTTTCGCGATGTGTAAATAGAAGCAAGTTCTCTGGATCGTGAAGATAAACCCTCTGATCTCTGCTTTCCCACCAAATGGATAAATAGTATTTTCAACTCCCGAACCTTACGGAACCGCCGCTCATCTGACGACGGTTTGTCTGCCTGATAGACACACCCATGTCTCGCCAGCACGGATGTGAGTCATTTCGTACTTCGAAATTCCACCTTTTTTCGTTAGAAAAGCAGTCATCCGTGCAGTAGACAAGGCAACATAAATCGTTGCCCGTAGATGCTACCCTTGCAACATTTGAAGGTTTATAGCGCACTTTATCCGCTTCAAAGCGTGATCGTCCCCTCAACAAACTCGCGCACCTTAAATTAAAGTATTGACGCATTACCTGCGCTCGAGGCGCTTAACAAGCAGGGTACTGAAGCAAAGACTGCCGACCTTGGCCCTGTGCACAACACGAGCCACAACCATGTGGCAGGCCCGACAAGACTCACGGCTTGGTAATGCCCTAACAACTTAGACCCTCTATCGCACATCATTTAATCGTTAATAAGGTCGCCTTCCCGGGACGACTGAGATTGCACACGTCTCATATGAACAATATTTTGCGTGTCGCTCTTGAACTCCGTAAAGTCGGCTAACATCGTTCTAGATGATGCGGACGTTGATAATGCGACCGAGGCAGTCTCAGTCTGGACTGATCATGGGCCGGGGTCAGTGCTGCATTATTACTGACACACGCGTGTATGTGCGGAACGGCATCTACGACGAGTTTATTCGCTGATCGGTGGATGCTGCTAAATTGTGTGTAGTGGGTGACCCTCTCTGCTCCAGCACGCGGCAAGGGGCGCAGATTGATCAGACGCAGTTTGGACAATTATGGGCTACATTCACATAGGCGTGGAATAAGGTGGTCATTTACAGACGGGTAGCAAGCGACACGGTGACAAGGCTTAGCTCGTTTAGCCTACTGTTTTTGTAGATGTGACGGACGATGTGGTCGTTGCCCGCCAAGAGATTTTTGGACGGGCAGTGCTGATTCTTATAAGCTCAAGACCATTGGCGAATTCATCAAGCTTGCCAAAGTCGCTAAATACGGCATCGGCGCTAGTGATCGTGACCACGAAGGTCACCAATGACACCACATCGAGAGCGTAGAGTGCCTCAGATCGATGGCTGTTTCCGCAATTTGTATTTGGCCAATCTGGTTCTTCTACATCATTTGGTCAATTGAAGGGGTCAGGGAGACAAGAGGAGGTTCACTTACAAGAGAATGGCGGTGGTCGAGCCACTACGCGAAAGCTTATCAGTCGTGCTGTTGGTGACCGATGGATTATGAACTAGCTCTGTACCCTCTTTGATTGTATTCATTCGTTTGTGTGCATGTATGTATTTTGTAGAGTGGATAGATTGTCGACTATGGCGAGCAAGCGAAGCGGATGTTGAAGAGCAAAACGATGAGCAGATTAGCCACTCATCGTTTCAGGTCACGCAGCTGAAACAGGTCGGTGCGTTTGTTTTGATTACATTTGTGGGAGCAAAGCTTGGAGCGTCCTCAAGCATGTTGAGTACTACGAGCGAGTGCGATGGTCTCACTTGCGGTACGGTCGTTAGTACGACCGCACAAGATCACAGTGTGGCAACCAATCACACTGTGGATGAAGCTACCGGCGGCTGTGAGGATGCACAGGCAGCGCCAAAGGTCCACCACTCGAACAAGTCGAGTGGATCGGGACATGGGTGTATGCCTAGCGGGCGACATCCAAGGAAGAATAAACCAGCTGCCCACACAGGGCAACACGATGATCCTAGATCGGCTGGAGAGTCGATCGTAGAGGACTTAGCTGTGGTAGCGCAACCACAACTAGAAGACGTCGAGGGAATAAGTCCCCAGCCGCCTGTGGAAAAGGGTTTCCAGGAAGAAACCGAGACATTGGATGTCTTGGTTAATGACGGGTCAAGTGTAGGCGCTTATACAATTGATCTGATCGCGCCTCCGAAGTTGACTTCGGAGATCACTCAATTGTCAACGCTAGAACCGAAACGGTTCTTGCGAGATCTGCGTAGTGGCAAGTTCAAGCAGATCTGTGTACTCGTCACGGAGGACGAGTACGTGACTGACGTTCGGTCGGCAGTAATATTTGCCGAGAACGAACGGGTTCTCAGCAGCTCATCGGTAAACGAAAGTTTCCTCAATGAGAATACTCGGATTGAGCGATACACGTCTCAATCTTGGGAGTCACTTCAGGAAAATCCTTTATATAAGGATTTGATCTAATTCAAGGAGGTGTTTCCTGAATCCGTACCATGCGAATTACCTAAGGATAAAGGCACTCGACATGAAATCGAGCTCAAACCGGTATTGAAGTACTGTGTCATGAAGCAGTGGCCACTGCTTCCTGAATAAGAACTTGCGATCGACAAGTTCTTTGCTGATCGCTTAGCTGCGGGTCATGTGAGGGAGTCAAATTCCCCTCACAGCTCTCCGACCTTCTGTGTGCGCAAGGCCATAGGTGGATGGCGGATAGTGCACGCATTCTCCAAGTTGAATGCTGCAACGGTACCAGCTCAGACGCCGATACCGAGGAAGGACGTAATCATTGATGGTATGTCAAAGAGTACCATCTTTTCGTCCATGGATCTGATGGATGGCTTCTATCAGGTCCTAATACGTGAACGGAACATCCCGTACACGGCAGTAAGCACCCCGAGCGGTATGATCTGGGAGTAGCTAGTAATGCCACAAGAGCTTAGCAACGCCCCTGCCACATTCAACAGATGTGTTACAAATCTGTTGAGACCGATGCGAGAGTATATTCGCGGCTAGCGAAATACCACTTCTTGGGTGCATCGTGGGTACACACGGCGTACGCCCTGATCCCGAAAAGATTAAGGCGATCACCGACTGGCCTGTGCCAGTCGATGTCAAGGGACTAAGAAAGTTCCTTGGGTTAGCGGCGTACTTGCACAAGTACTCGCGCAACTACGCCGAGATGACTGTGCATCTTTCTTGTTTACTCAAGAAAAATGTGAAGTGGTCATGGAACGCTGACTTTCAGCGTTCCTTTGAGCGTATCAAGTAGAGCTTGATGCAATCGCCCATCTTGGCGATTGCAGACCAAGACAGACCATTCCATGTGGTCTGTGACGCCAGCGATTTCGCAATCGGCTGCGCGTTAATGCAGTACGATGCAGACGGCGCAGAGCGCGTCGTCTGTTATCAATCGCGTCAGCTGCAAGGAGCTGAGCGTAATTATCCAGTGCATGACTAGGAACGCCTTGCCATGAAGTATGCACTAGCAAAGTTTCGCGTCTATCTCCTTGGAGATAGGCTGTTTGTAGTCTGTAAGGACCATGCGTCATTACGCACGACCGTAAACAGCCCACACCTCTCTTAAAGGATGGCGAGGTGGCTCCACTTCTTTGCGGAGTACAACTTCTCCGTGGAGTACAAACTCGGACGACTTAATGTCGTCGCGGACGCGTTGTCGCGCCGAACCAATTTCGAGTCGGCTGCGCAGTCCAACAGTGCGATAGATACCACTGTTGCATTACTAGGCACTAGTGTTCCGTCGTCAACATTGCTTGACGACATAAAAAGGCCTACGCAGAATATAAGGCTCTTCTGCGACTAATGGATCATCTGGTGACTTCATCTTGTAAATCTCTCAAAGATTTACCGGCCTTGTATCGATCTTCCTCGGATCGATACACAACACGTAACGGGTTGCTGTATTATATAGCCGTTACCGGCGACACACCTCGTGTCGTCGTCCCCACTCATAATGATTTGCTCTTACGCATCATGTACGAGTGCCACAATGCACCAACTAGTGAGCATCGTGGGCGTGGGAAGACTTACCTCACGGCAAGTCGCGACTTTTACTGGCCCCTCCAGTATCAGTTCGTGCGCAGGTACATTCGTGCTTGTGAAGTGTGTCAACGGGTGAAGCCCAGTACTTCATCCCGTGCGCCACTACAGCCTCTACCGATCCCGGCAGAGTTCTGTCAGTCCATTTCAATGGACTTCGTCTTTGGTTTACAAGAATAATGATATTCTTGTGTTCGTAGACCGATTCAGCAAGATGGTACATCTTGCTGCAGTTATTGAGTCAATCTCAGCTCACGGTTGTGCCCGTGTCTTCATTGACACGGACTTCTGACTCCACGGTCTACCCCGTGAACTAGTCTCTGATAAAGATCCTCGGTTCACGGCAGAGTTTTGGCAATCCATGTTCCGATCCCTCGGAACACGTCGGAATATGTCTACTTCTGACCATCCTTCTCGGGATGGTCAGACAGAACGCTTGAACCGCTTCCTCGAAGCGATACTTCGAGGATACGTTCAATCTTTAACAGAATGTATCAAACGTTTGCCGATGGTGGAGTTTGCAACCAAAACCTCCGTGCATGCATCGAAAACACATACACCATTTTTCGTGAACGGCTTACGCCATCCACGCCTACCCACCCATTTAGAGTGTGACACTAATTCAAGGGGGGAGAAATTCGCTCGAGCAAAAACCGTTCTGGCTTTTGCTCATCACGTGTCGAGGTAATCTTCGACGTGAACGTTGCCGATGTTGATCAAATCGACATCGAAGCTGATGATCTCAGCAATAGTGACGACACTATTGCTGACCCAGATGAAGATGACGATGCTGGTATATTTATCATCGCCAATGACTACACCAGCGAGAATGAGAACACCCTCGCTGAAAATGAGGATGATCTCCTAGCGGTGCGCACAAGGCGCACTGCAACAAACCAAAGTGATGCAGCAGAATATTCCCTACTAGCACGAGAAGCAGTGGTCCGCCTCGTGCAAGATTCCATCGCTAACGCGGTGGACCGGCAGAAACGGAACGCTGACAAACATGGAAGAGCAAACGTTCTTCTATTTAATGTCGGAGACTTAGTTCTACTGTCTACGGTAAATCCACCTAAGCACGTAGTAATTAATGTGGGTAGTAGTAAGCTACTACCCAAGTACATCGGTCCGTTTCGTGTACCACATTGCAAAGGCAGTGCGTACACGATCGAGTTGCCTCGCAGGATGCGTACGCATCCTACGTTTTATGTCGGCCGTCTCCGCCCGTACCATCAGCACGAGGTCTCTTCCTCAAGCGAATACAACAGTCACGCTCATGAACCTCCAAGAGATTCCTTTGGTCCCGAGACAGTTTCTCAATATGGCTCTGTAGTGCCGCATGCTGGCGACGAAGTTCAGCCACTTCGGCGCGAAAGACTTGACGCGCCCGCTCGTTCTCTAATTGGTAGAACGCAAACTCCGATCGGTCGTCCGATCGATAACGACGGATGCGTTGCACCCACACCTCCAAAGAGAGATGCTCCTGCCTCTCTTGTTCGGAGCGATCACACAGATCGTGTACGCGTTGCTGGAGACGACCAACCTCCGCCTGCAACTCCAAGAGATTCGGAGTTGATATTCCCGCCCCCACCACAGCCATTGGTAGATTCGCACGGTGGTCAACGCTTTCACTTGGAGCGTATCTTGAACCACCGTAACGTGAAGGGGCAGCGAACGAGTTATCTTGTTCGCTGGCGCGGCTATCCGCCGACACACGACAGCTGGGAGCCTCGCGCCCAGCTGATGATTGACCTTGAGAGTCTCGTTTACCAGTACGACGAGACACATCCGATGTCTCAGAAGGGCCGTCGGAAAACACGCCCCCATGGCGCTGGTAGAGCGATTGCAGGTTAGCAATCGCATTGCGCATCTCAGAAGAGAGACGCGCCCTACCCCAGGGCGAAGAAAGGGAGTACACCTCCCTTTGGATGCGTTGGGTGTTGTCGAAATAACACGGACATGAGTCGCCCCACGTGAGGCATAAATTCCTGCCTCACGAGACAGATTGTGCAACCTGGCTTTTGCACCAGTTAATGTTCGTCTCTCAAACCTAACACGAGCTGTGTCAAGTTTCTGAAGCCAAGCTTCG
Organism: Hyaloperonospora arabidopsidis Emoy2; assembly: GCA_000173235.2. Lineage (NCBI taxonomy): Eukaryota > Oomycota > Peronosporomycetes > Peronosporales > Peronosporaceae > Hyaloperonospora > Hyaloperonospora arabidopsidis. Next base: position 7,694 of record ABWE02000278.1, read on the forward strand.
CGCCCAATGTGCTGTAAATTGAGTATGAAAAAGTTCCACGCCTGCAGCAACGAGCTTTTGTCTCGCTTGGTGTTGCCACTATACCAACGATGCTTCAGTAAAGCATAGAGATAGAAGTCTTCTTCAGCGCGAGAGTTACAAGCGCTGATGTCGAGCCCGTGCAACAGCCTCGCATCGAATAATGGAATTCGATGATGGAGACTTGTCTCGCCTGACAAGGTCATTCACAAGCCTTTCTGGTAACACCCAAAGCTTGTGTTCAGGGGCTAGACGCAGTACATTGCCGTCTAGATCCTCCTGCGTGGTACCAACGGAAGCCTTGGTACCACTAGTATCGTCATCAGGACGGTACAAGTCATCACCGCATTCTCTACGAGGCGAATACGCAGTAGCAGGTGCGGAGGATGAGTCAGCATGCTCATCCTCCAAACTAAACAGACTCCGGTAGTGACCATGGGTCTGACTACCCGCTCGAGTCCTATTCGTAGGCTCGTATTCGGTTGCCCCTATAGACTCGGGTGACCTAGGTGTCTTCTTCGAGTCGGACCCACCGTCCGACTTCCCCGAATAGATAAGCTCCACTCGGGAGCCATCATCATTAGCACGTGGTGAGTCACCACGTGCATCTGCAGCAACTGGTGCTGCAGGAAGAGTTGCAGCGGCAGCAGACGAAGCATCGTCTGCCGTGAGAGGCTGGGCATCTTCAAGAACAGCTGCGTTAACACGTGCAGCTGCCTTCTCAGCAGCTTTCGCCGCGCATCGCATGGAGTTGTTCACCATGCGATGAATATCCAGAAATGAATGGATCAGACCAAAACAAGTGCTTCCTGTCCCTTTTGTGGTCTTACGGCGACCACATCAACATAATAGGGATTGAGTGACTATTATTTAGGGGGGGTGATGTAACGGGGTGAGCCTGTTACATGTAATTAACCCTTAATACTTGTTAATTAGAATTTTATTTAATTAACAAGTATTAAGGGTTAATTACATGTAAAGGTTGATAATGCTCGTGAATATTACCATAAGGGGTAATATTCAGAACACTTACCGATTGGCTGATATGAGTCACTATATCAGCCAGCTCTAGCGGTCCAATCAACGATGGACGCGCGCAATGAGAGGTGAGCAAGACTTTAGCATACATTTTTGTAGATAAACATAATTAAGTTAGGACTAGAACTAGGTTAATGATTAGGACTTGATTCTATTTAATACAGTTTTACTTTTACCAGCAACTAGTCAGTTCCTAGTTGCTTTCCCTTCCTCTGCCGAGTTAACAGAGGTAGAGAGGCACCACTCACGCTGCTGTCGGTGATAGTAGCTCCACACTGGTTGTCCAGTGTGTTGCTCCGGTGCCCCGTTACATCTTGACACTTCACGTCTCCGTCCTTACGGTTTCCAACTCAACACGTACGCAGTACGCACACTGCGAAGCCTTGTTTGAGCGCGTGCCCATCAATTGCCTTCTTCGCCTCATCCAGTGTGCCATAAGCAACCTCTTCTGGATGCGCGAGAGCGCCCATTGCCGTACAGGTGTACGGCAATGGGCGCTCTCGCGCATCCAGAAGATAAATGTATAGTGAACAGATTAGAAAGAGTCTGTCAAAATATGAATCGTAGAGGACATAAGTGATATAGGTCGTTTTTCCAGTCGATAGGGGCAAATACTTACCTATAAATGAGCCAATCATGTGTCGGTATATCGAACTAAGGGGATTTTACCAGAAAACTCAGGGGAGATTAACGGTTCCCAAAAATATGACCAACCAGGTGATAGTGGGCTTGCTTAAAATATCTTATTAGCCGCTCTCCAAGCTCTAAATCTATATTGTGAACGTTGGCAATAACGCTTACGACGTAAAAAACGCCTGTACGTCAGACTTGCATCTTTTCAGCGCGCACCAGAAGTACTTCGTCAACAATAGCAAAGTGCTGAATATCTCTGTGTTGCTGTCGGTTCTGATGAATCGCAGCTCCATCACGTTGACTTCCAGCCATTCATGTATAGATCACATGCCATGCAGTTTTCGCGGCGTTTTGTTGCAAAAAGTGATCGAATTCACACAAACGCAGTGCAAACGCGACCAGACATTGTTCACCACTGTAGCGTGTGCCAAACAAAACAGTCACATTCGCCAGCCACTTTAGGCGCTTGATCGGTCCTGTGCGATTATACTTTTGCACATGTCATTTATGCAATCCGGACCTTTCCAGCGGCATTTGCAGTTTCCTGCAGCACCTGCTAACACATTAGGCTCTTGGCATCGTCCACCATCGACTTCTCAATAGTAACACGCAGATAAATAGCGGATACTCTGCATCTTATCAGCTCGTCCGCCTCTCCACCAACATCTGACTCCGGATACTTTGCATTATGAACATGCATTACGTACAGGATCAACTCGATCTGTGGCGTCATAATTGGCAGCCGCGCACGTCGTCGCTCCATTTACAACCATTACCTGATGTAACCTGATTCCGAGTAGCGGCACGTACAAGACGTGCTATTGCTTGCTTATATTCGGGTCTTTCTATTCACAAAGTATCAGCTATTATGACGCGGCAGACTCGTTCACTCGAGGAGGCCATTGCAGTTGTACAGAGCGGTTCCATGTCACTCCGCGAAGCTGCTCGGAAGTTCCATGTACCCCGAACAACGCTGCAGCGTCGAGTGCAGCTTCGTGCATCCGCGGCTTTGAGATCAGCTGGTTTGGAACGTGTGACAGCCGCTCCAATAGCCATTGGTACAGACGCTGAGAGCGATACAACTGGCGACAACACTTTAGCGGTTCCTAGGACTATACGTCAAGACGTTCCTGTAGTTGGTCAGAAGCGATCAGCGAACGATATCGAGACGCACAACCAAGGTGGACGATCGATAGATGGATACATTTTTAATGATCTGATCTACATGGGTTGTGTTTGACTGGGGTTGGACGTGATTTCAGGGCCACGGAAGGTCGTCAACTGCAAGATCCGAATGCTGTGTACGGCTGCAGGGAGCGCGCTGGATGAATTGAGCAACGACATGATTAAGAAGGGCAAGTGTATCTACAAACTAGGATTGGGACAGTCGCCATTTCCGATCCCGCAGTGTATTGTCGATGAATTACGGTGCGCACGCTGCAGCAGCTTTTTATGCAGTCTGTGGGAACTGAGCGTTCATGCAAGGGTGTTGTTGTTCTTGTTGTCGTTGTTTTATTGCTCGACGTTGGTGCAGTGCCAACTCGCACCAACGTGACTACTTGCCAGTGGCAGGGCTGCCAGAGCTATGTGATGACATTGCTGCGTGGGGAGCGGATCGGCTGCATGTCCAGTACTCGCGGGACGATGTCTTGGTAGGTCCCGGAACGAAAGAGCTACTGTTCGTGTTGCAGACGGTGTACTATGGAGATTTACTGCTGCCGAACCCGAGCTGTACGAGTTACGCGCCACAGGCCGCAATTGCTGGCAGGTGAGGGCTCATTTCAAATGATATGTCTGCCCGGAAAAATAATCTTGCACTGCGAATGTTGTTTTTCCAGAAATATGATGTGGCTACCTACTCATGCCGAAGACCACTTTGTGCTACGTCCAGAAGTACTCGACGCGCATTGTGCTAAGGACCCAGGAATGTGTTGCTGAAGTCGTATAATGCTCTTGCAGTCACGGTTATTTACTGACAGTGTCATCGGTGCTTGCTCTGTCCACAGATGCTCCACGAATTCTTATCCTGAACAGTCCGTCAAACCCCACCGGTTGCGCTTACCAAGCCAATGAGGTTCGTGATGTTGCTATCTCTTCGTTCAACAGCTCACTCGCGAGTAACTCTGTGTTTGTGCTGGTTTAAATTACCCCCGTGCAACAGTTGGAGGCACTTGCAAAAGTCGCGAGGAAATACCGTATCCTTGTCGTCTCGGACGAAATCTACTCGGAATTGCATCATTCTGGCACACATCTGTCGCTCTCCAAGTACTACCGGGAAGGGACCATCGTCTCAGGAGGTTTGAGCAAGTGGTGTGGCGCTGGAGGCTGGCGCATGGGTTTTTGGCTGTTTCCACCTAGCATGGACTGGTTGCGCAGCAGCATGCTCGTCATGGCGTCCGAAACATACACGTCAGTTGCTTCACCTATCCAGCATGCCGCTCGACGAGCATTTGTTCTTGAGTACGTACCACACCTGAACTTCTTATTAACACGCCAACGACCTGTCGGCTTCCCATCTCTCATGTTAATTTGTTCTTGCTGCTCTCTGTTCTCTCTTCAGCTGCGTCGAACTCGCCTCGTACAAGCGCAAGTGCCAGAAAACACTGCAGCTCATAGGTCGATGGTTTGCTTACCAGTTGCAAAAGATGGACGTTGAAGTACAGGTTCCTGAAGCTGGTTTCTACCTGTTTCCATGCTTTCGACGACACTGCAAGGCACTGGCAAAGAGAGGTATTGTCACTGATGAGCAGCTCTGCGCGCAGCTACTGCAAGATACCGGCGTGGCAATTCTGCCAGGATCAGCTTTTGGACGTGCACCCGAGGAGCTCTTTGCCCGGCTGGCGTTTGTGGACTTTAAGGGCGACCTCGCGCTTTACCTTATCGAGAGCATGGTGAGCATCATGCTTTGTACTCTGAATGAAACAAGCTCATGTGATCACCAAAGCCCTGACTGCATTTTCTCTGCCTTGTACCATTTGCAGCAAGATGAGCCATCGCTGGACGCTATTGATGGCTTTATCCAGTCAGTTTGCCCGAATTTAGACATCGCTATGCACAAGCTAGCAGCGTGGATTGCACTCGCACGACCGTCTGCCGTTCGTGCATCGACTCGCGTCTCAGGGGCCACCTTTTAGGCTTTGCTGGTAGTTGTATCATCTACGACGGGAACGATTCGTATCAATCCATCTCTCTCACTTCGAGACATCATAGAATAAACAAATGGCAATTTCTTACGATTCTTTTCAGGCTATACTGGGACGATACAACGGACGTACAGGTGATAGGATACCAGCGACCTGCATGGGTTCCCATCCATACCGAAGGGTATTTGGGTGGATCATAGGCCCATTTATCACATGGGTTTATGGGCGGGTGGTAGGTATTTGCTTGGGTTTTTTAATTTTTAAAAATACTAAAAGCCCCATTTTTAATCACAAAAAGGGCCCCAAATAATTGGAAAATAAAAACGCTAGTACTAAACGGCTAGATCATTTTTATTCGGCTAGGTCATTTAGAAGATTTACTAGTACAGGCTTTAATCAGAAGTACGCCTAATTATGTCAGAACTGAAACATATATATATGTATATATATAATATAGTATTAAAATTTGGAAATCGCTTGATCGCCGCTACCTTCTTTGTTCCGTCGCCTGCAGTTTTACCCAAATATACTGCAGCTACCCAAACTTGTACGAAACTCGATATAACTCATCTTTGCCCCCCAAAACATATATGTATTGCCGAAATCAGTTTCTATGTTTATTCATCGTTTTATCAATTTCTTCTATTGTTAAACATACGCCCAAGCCAAGACTGCGTAGTCTTCCCTTATCGTCTTCATATTTCGTTTCCTTGATGCTTGCTGTATTCTTGGCCGTGACTCAGCCAGGGTAGGTCACTATTGTGACGCACGCACGTGATTGGCTTAAAATAGATCAAAGCTGAATATTACCATATACTCATAAGAAAAGGCTGATCGCGTTGCCCGAGTAAACTGTACTGGGATAATGGAGACATCAACAGCATCATACACATTCTTCAGTGACTGCTGCTGTTGTATAGTGTTTTGCAACTTAGTTCAGTTCTCCGAACTGGATTACATACATCAAAGCCGAGCTCCAGATCTTGCTTCTCTATTTTTATCTTTTGATTGTATGTCATATCTCTGTTTGAAGCTAATTTGCGCGAAAAAGCAGGACATACGTCGGGAAACCGTAGGAGGAATTATACCAGAATCTTTGTATGACATCTTCTTTTGATGAGTAATATTGCGATTAAAACGTTCATACTTTACGCTACAGCTACATAATCCGCATATAATCATTGCAAAGGTCTTATGTCCCGTTTTGATTGTGCACCAATGTGTGCACCATACTAAATAGTACCGGTTATATCAATCGTCTAACACTCACAAACACTAATACCTTCTTTAGTTTTCGTTGCGAGGTTCGTCACCATTAAGATACATTATTGTGCATGCTTCATCTGCTGTTTTTCATTTTGATGGGTAGGTGGTCATTACAGACAACTCTAAGCGGCAGATAATGAAAAAGAGGCATATAGCATTTATGCAATAAAAAATAACGTGAGTAGTAAGAGTGAAAGGAGAGGAATGAAGTTGAAGAAATGAAGCAAAAAGATAGTACAAGAAGTTCACTAGTATGTAGTGCGGGTATTGACAGCGACAAAAGTTTTTAAAAGGAGCTGTCGATAGTCCTGCTGCTACTTTTTTCCTTAAGCAGTGTCTTCATCAATATAATCTAAATAATTTCAGCCTGAATATCGATTGTGCTTGCTCCAAACTCGTCATTATTCCACTGGTAACTCCATCATCCTCCAGTTCCTTGAAATAATCACCATCATCATCAGATCCACCGTTGTTCAGCACATCTACTATCGTAAACGACCGTAAGTCAGAGAGGCGCTTAGGAACATAGGAGTTGATGCCAGATCTGCGAATAGCAAGAATTGTTTGAGAAATAAGCTCGTAATCAGCGGCAAGGAATAGAATCATCTCAGCAAATGCAGCGTTAATGCGACTACATCGCTCGGTGTCCAGGAGCCCAGCTATGGTAAAGTCTCGTTCGATTGCAGCTGCAGATGAAGGATGTCGAAGAACGGCTTTCTATACCTTAGATAAGGTAGGATAATCTTTCCAGTGGTCCTTATCTAGTATGTAAGTACGCCCTTGTAGAGTAATGCTGAAAACGGGTAAATCTCATCCGAAAATAGCGCTCAAGTTCTTCGATGAATTTATTGAGGGGATTTGGGTGCTGCGCGGTTAGATCCGGCTTTATCATTACAAGTAGCGTCTAGTGTACCCAGTTCTTCAACCCCCTGTCTCGTTTGATCAGCTGAATGTGTAACGCCGGTACTCCGTTGGCGTACCGGCGTCCGTTGGCGTGGTGGTGATGTAGCTGTACAATGAAGCTTGACAGCCTTTTTTATTGTTCAAATTCCGTTGTCTAGATTCTGTTTTCTACCAGCGAAAACATCCTACCAAGCTTCCGCTTCGCTTCCTCTCTTGCAGAAGCTTTCTGTAAATATCTGCCATGATGAGTCTCGTGATTAACTCTAATCTATATGCCTACTTGATTTCTTACAGCAGTAGCATTATCACTGTCCATAATCAGGTTCATATATCCCAGCTTCTTGAAGCATGGGTGAAGGCACGACGCCATGTCAAATAGGACCCTTCACCGTAATGGAATAGCATGATTGCCATAGAATCGAGAATTAAGAGCATCAGACAGCTTTGGCCAAGTCTATCCTACTGCGAATGAGAGGCTTTCATGATCCAGCTCCTAGCTCGAATACCTCCCGGTACCACTATCCATATTAAAGGGTTCAATATTTGTCAGCGGACCTCGCAAATTTAGAAGAACATTTTCGATCGGGGCAAGGGTAACAACATCCTCTGTCATAATCGGATATCTCGCCCCCTGTAAAGTTTCCACAAGCCCGGCAAGACGTTCCATGAACGAGTAATTGGAGAAGTTCATATTTTACTTCAGCTGGAGTAAAAAAAATTAAGTTATAAGTAGTGAGCCTGCAGAACATTCCACAGCTTACAAAGCCGCTTAAGGAGGCTAACAATCTCTTTTAACGCTGCGCTTAATCGTCAGGATTCTTTAAGGGCGTATCCATGATGTCTTTTTGCATATCTATGGGCCTCGTCTTCAATTTATTGATTTAGATGAGGTTCTCGATGACTTTTTACCTTATTTATAAGGTTACTCGCCTCATTGTTTCTTGACTTCGCAGGGTCAACGTGGATCCCGAAAGCCTCCACAAGAGCGCAGTATAAAAGGTGTGGAATGCACTAATTCTAACGGTTTTTGTCGTCAAGAAGGACAGAATAAACATTGCTTACTATCAGAATCTGTGTCAGACGTTGAGCCATAGGTATGTTCCACCAGATCAAGACCATATTCCTCGAATACCTGTTCGCCCCACATCTTGTGACTTCAGATAGCCGGTAATCATCACCCAGAAGATCCTTGGTACGGCGAAATCGCTTGACTATAAGACGATGGCTTCATTGGGCAAACTCGTAATTGACGAAAAAGACGCGTAGTCCAAGGTATATCTCTTTCGATATTTGGATGTCCAACGATCCACATGTAGAGGAAGAATTGAAAGGACTCTGAGCCCCACTTCCTGACGTATGGTTTCCATCAACACTATCTTGGTTGCGATGTACATTTTGATTATGTGGTGCTTAACAGTCTTAGAGTTAAATTGATTTGGGAAAGAAGCGTTCCCTATGCAAATTACGCCGCGAATATCGGCATCGTACGTTAAGGAGAAAGAACACATCTTCTTGACGATGTAGAACTTGGTCCGTTCAACTACTTAGTACCGCTGCGGTGACGTATTGAACTATCTATCATTTTGATCGCAAGGATCAGAATTTGTGAGTCTTCCTTCCTCTTCAGAATATTTTTCGACCGCAATGATTCGATTTAATGAATCTTCTTGAAGTGAGATGCTGGTGTCAGATGAATGCCGTCTTCTTAATGAATTCTCCAGTGTTGCGGCAGTACTAATGAACATGCTTTGCAGAACCATCCCGCAATCAGCCTCTTCTTCTCCTTTTTAGAAGGTGAAGGGTTAACTCTAACTCCGTATAAGACAATGGCAGTATTGACCCCCTTTATTGACCTATTACGTGCCTTGTCAGTAGCAGATCGTGATCCTTATAATCAGGAGGGACTTTCTAAAGTTGGCATGCGATTTCTGAATTTAGATGAAACAGGTGTGGTTTTTCAAAGAAGATGCAGAAGAAGCGTCGTTATCTTCTTTCTCGTCATCAATAACATAAGCTGTGGCACCTCCAGTAGTGATCACTTTGCTCCTCTATACGGCGGTGCGAGAGGGACTGAACGAGCTATCTGTGTAATGGGGCCACCACTGCTACCGATTTCTTCGTCGCTATTCACCATCTGTATACCGACTGCACGAATTATCTCCATAATGGTGAACGATTGTTTTATGGGTGTAAAATTTCGGCCATCGACATCTACCGCAATAATCACAACTTGTTGTCGGTAAAGAGCAGCTAAAGTAAGAAGAAGTTGAAAAATTGTGGTCAAGTTAAAAGTATTGGATGGTGTACACCAGCGAACGATTGGGTTAAGATAGGGGAGCAAGCTCTGGAGCTCGCCCTTTGATATAAGTAATCCAGTTCGGAGAACTGAATCAAGTTGCAAAACACTATACGACAGCAGCAGTCACTGAAGAATGTGTATGATGCTGTTGATGTCTCCATTATCCCAGTACATTACACTCGGGCAACGCGATCAGCCTTTTTTTATGAGCGTCCAGTGTTTGCTTTACATAATAATATACACCTTTGATCGATTTTAAGCCAATCAAGTGCGTGCGTCACAATAGTGACCTATCCAAAGAGTGCTTCTGAATATGCCTATATACCTATGAGAAGGGAACAGGCTTGATCGCACTTAGTACGTGTAAGGTACACCTAACCGCGTTATCTACAGACACACACAGAGATAAGTACGATTTAAAAATTCTGCACTCAACCTTGCACACACTCACTAATAGCTTCACCGTTCGGGCTCGCAACAACCTTGCGCACACTCACTAATAGCTTCACCCTTCGGGCTCGCAATGAGCTAATTTACTTGACCAGTGGCAATAGTTAATAATGTTTGGATCAATGGTTTTGACCATTGGCAATCATTGCAAGAGTGCCCGACCAATTGTTTATACCATTTTCAATGGTTGTCAAGATGACTACACAATGGCTTGAGGCATTGACAATGGTTGCTAAGGATCTAAAGCAATGATAAATTATTATTGGCAACGGTTGTCTTGGATTAGAAACAATGAACGTAAACAATGTCAATAGTTTACGCAATGGTCCGACCTGTGAAGTTTTTGTTTGTTAAAAATCTTGCAGTCTTCTCTTAATACTGCGAACCTTGCTTTGTCTTAAGCCAAAAAAACATGAGAACCGTTAACCTTCCCTCATTTTTCTGGTAGAATCCCCTCACTTCGATATACCGACACATGATTGGCTAATTTATAGGCACGCCTTCAGGATATTATATCACTGTTACCGGTTTTTAAGCGTCAATTATGACCTAATTAAGTATCTTTCGTAATCTTTCTTTGGTGTTCTTTAGCGCAAGGTTCTGTCAAGCTTTGCCTGCAACGTTCGCGGACTCGAAGCTTTTACGTCCGCAGATGCGCGCTACCGCGCACGTCTATTTAAATATCAACGCTTCTACAGCAGCGAGCAATCCCCATCGCGCTAACATGCAAAGGCGTCTGCGCTAGTGAGTGGTAAGACTGCTTTTTTATTATTAATTTTGGAGCGTTTTTGGCTTCGTTCGTGTCGCGTGCAAGCGACGCGTGTTATAATTATTTGTCTTATACGTTACTTTATAGATTCATTAATATCCCTGTGCTGTTCCTGGTCTGTTGATATGAAATGTAGGTCCATACTAGAGCATGTTGGAGAACTTAAAGCGAACATGCACAAGGAGATTATTGACAAGCGCGCGCGTAAAGCTTAACTGAATCCTTCTATTATCTCGAAGATGTTAAGGCACTGCAACAAGGTGAAATGATGCTTCACGATAATCAAGTTGCTGATGCTGCCAATAAGGCCGAGGAAACTGCATGCCCGTTTAAGCAAGATTCTGTTACAGTGGTGAATGAGTGATAGCAATAACAACGCTAATAAATTCGTACTCAAAAATGCAGACGAAGCTGTTTTGATCCATAAATTGATTTTAGTAAGTTTTGTGGGTGTTGGATCGATTAAACTTCCACATCGCCGTGCATTAGGACCTACCATCTCGCAACGGCCGCATCTTCTTTACATGGGTACAATCAGAGATGCTGCTACGGTCTCAAATTCAGACGGAATTCTGCGCATCGATGATGCAAATGGTTGACTTTTTCGGGTCGATCTTGATGGCTCCCACGCACTTGCACGACTTCTGGATCAAGTACATCGTTTGCGGTAGCTGGAGCGCCGACAATGATTTCAAGCAAACGGCGCTTCTTGTACAATGAAATTTCACAAGTATATGATTCTTCTACCACTTGTAACGCACTGGGAATAGTTATCGTATTCGGGTACTGCCCGAACTCGTGCGCGCTGGTTGAAATAGCCACCTATGCTGATGGAAATCATTCATCCCTAGTGATTTAAATGCTAGAATGTTAGAAATTTGAATTAATCTCACAGTGACAGTGACGAAGAATAAATCTTAAATACCTAACAGTTCGTTTCCACGCAGCTGAAAATCGTGATCACACAGGTATCCCATTTTTGTCCTCCAGATTTCTTGACAGTCTCTGCCCAATTTCTTTGATGAATAGTTCGTGTGTGCTCCCCGCAGGGCTGCCATCTAGACCTTACCCATTACAGCAGCGAACATTGCTCCAAGCTGCATGTCGCCAATAGCACGTTCCCTGGCATGTAGCTGCCTTATACTGGCAATTTTCCCATCACACGCCAGCTTGATCGCTGTACTCATTGTCAGGAGATCACCTAAGACGACATATAACGTAATAAACACATTATAGGCATCACAAATCAATTATCAGTAGTGAATATTTTACTACTTGTGGACACACAAATCCATTTTTCAAAGCCGCGTAGGCACTCTCCACGCGGGATGTTGAAGTGTGCCCATAATGGGGAATTCTGTACATCCAAGCATTGACAAACTTTTCCTAAATTATAGTAAATTAGAACATCTTGTTAGGTGGGTCAAGTTAGACACAGAATGTGACAAGCTGTTACCTTGTACTTTAGCCATGTGCTTGCCAGATAATCCATGGGTACAGGCAAGTATCCACGCATTTTTTCGAGTCGGGCTTGAAATTCTGGTTTAGTAGAAGATTTCAGCAGCATGTTCCAGTCTTGGATGAAATGGTCATATCCTTCCTGCATTTGAAACGCTGTCCGTTGCTTGGCAAATATGTTTTGCTGATATGCTAACGACATAACAACGCGTTTGCTGTCGGAAACAATTCGGACAGTGCGGTCATGAGTGCGAGTTCCTGGTTTATTACAAAGGTGAGTTGGTGGGTGATGCCCCAGTCGTAAAAATAGGTCCTTCAGCTTTTTCATCGCCCAGCGTTGTTTTCTTTCTCATAAAACAGTAACATAGGGTATGGTAAATGTGGCATTATTTGAGGTTATACCAACCACATGCAATAAAGGGAGACCGTAACGATTTGTTTTATAGGTTGCATCAAGTAACCAAACACTCCCTTTGCTGAACTTGGCGCGAATAACGCGTGCTGAAGGCGATACAATGGACAGATATGATAGCTGCATGCTTCTAGGCGTTTGTTGAATATGGTACACCACATCCGTGTTTTTGAGATTGTAGAGTAGTGCTTGGAGCGGCGAACGGCGAACGGCCAGCAAGCATCTCGACTCTGTACAAGCGACGCACATTGTAGATATCTTGGGATGTCGCATGAAGTTCAGTGTGGTGCTGTCTTAACGAGGTGAGAATGCGTCTTGGTTGAATGCCTGCTCGCTCTAAAGATATAACATAAGCCTTATCTCTTGGCGTTAGCTCCCTCCCCTTCGGACGAGCGGAAGGGTGTTCAAAAGCTTCGTGGTTATAGTGCACCGCACAAACGACTATGACCTTCCACTTAGCTTGCTCGGTTTTACGGTCTAATCAGAACACGAAACGGACACCCTACTCTGCGGCTGGCGGACACGCGCATGCGGGCATTGGTTATCGTCTCTTACCGCGGCTCCAGCCTGTGATCATTCGAGGTCTTGTGTAACGGGGTGAGTCTGTTACATGTAATTAACCCTTAATACTTGTTTTATCATAAAGGTTGATAATGTTCGTGAATATTACCATAAGGGTTCGTATTTAGAAACACTCACCTGATATGGGTCATCATATCAGCGAGCTCTAGCGGTCTAATCAATGATGGACGCGCGCAATGAGTGGTGAGAAAGACTTTAGCATACATTTTTGTAGATAAATATAATTAAGTTAGGACTAGAACATAGGTTAATGATGAGGACTTAATTATATTTAATACATTTTTACTTTTACCAGCAACTAGTCAGTTCCTAGTTGCTTTCCCTTCCTCTGACAAGTTAACAGAGGTAGCGAAGCACCACCCACGCTGCTTTCGGTGATAGTAGCTCCACACTGGTTGTCCAGTGTGTTGCCCCGGTGCCCCGTTACACCTGGTAGCACTTTGTATTCCGTCCAAGGACCACAAACCCGTTCAACATGAACATGTTGGACGACGAAGGCGACGACACCTTTCACGGCACCCGTAAAAGCTACTCCTATTTGAGTGATGTCGAATGGAGTGCGGTCGAACGAATGAGCTCGACCGTTGGCGAAGAAGCTGTCTGGTCTCTGCTATCCTCAAGGGATAGGGACCAACAGCATTCCGTAATCGCCAAGTTCTTGCAACGAGAACTTGACGCGTCGCGAGCTGAAGTGACCCTGCTGCATCAGCATGATCACCAGCAGACTGAGCCCCTGAGACCGCAACAGTCTCAGTCTGCTACTGCAGCGTCTACATTTGAGCGTCGACGCGAGACGCTAAAGCTATAATTCTACAAGTACCGGGGACTCGAGGAAGAATCCCTGTTGAGATGGTTCGTCGAAGTGGACGATGCCATTAAGGCTCGCCACATCGATGACGAGGAAATGCAAGTTGAATTTGCCAAATCGGATTTGTCAAGGCGTGCCAGAACTTAGGCCGTGAATCTTCACTCACACGATCCAAACGTGTTTGGATCATTGACGGTCTTTAAGACTCTGCTCAGCCAAACGTTTAAGCCGACTAGAGCTGAGTTCAGGGCTCTTTCAGAGCTCATGAAGATAAACAAGGTAAGCGTGACGCTCACTCTCACGCTCAGCACGTCCGTTACCTTGCAAGTTGCATGGCAGCGAACCCTGTAAGTGAACTCGTGTTGATCACGATATTCTTACAGGGTCTTAGAGATGGTCCCGTGAGGAACCACTTATTCTGCATCGAGTTCAAGTCGCTTGAGGAAGCGATCACAACTGCGGTGCAAGAGGACTTTAGTGTGAGATAGGCTCACATGAGCTTGATCCCCTATAGTCCTTCGAGACGAGCAGAGGCAGGAGGAACAGAACCAATGGACCTCTGCAGTGTTGAGAGCGAGAGACCTCGCTCTTCAAGCAGTAATCGATTGCAAAAGTGCAATCGCTGTCAGAAGTTAGGACACTACTCCTACGAGTGTAGTGCTTCACGCCCAGTGTCTCGTAACGCTGAGCGAAGTAATCGACCGTCTGCCAAGAAGGGCAACGGACGCGGGTCCGACGCTGTTGCGAAGTCACAACAGCGTAGCGGACCGTCAAAAAACGGTCGGGGTCAGTAGGGGTGGAGCGCCCTACTGATCCAGCAACCTCAATAGAATTTGCAAATCTATTGATAAAAGTTGCTCCAGAATCACAATCATTGTGTGTCCCTGCACTTGGTAATGAGATACCCTTCATCACCTTGAATTTAGAAGTGAAAAAAGATTTGTCACTTCATGCCTTATTTGAATGTGGGGCGTCGAACAACTTTGTTCGTCGCCAGTCGCTAGAGGATCGTAGTCTCAAGCTCGTTGAGCGCGTTACTCCTCCTACGAGGCTGACGTTGCGCCTCGCAACAGGCGCATCGATAGCAGCGATGAAGCGTGTAGTGAGATTTCACTCCACGTTAGAAGATTTGCAGTACAATGATGATTTCATTGTACTTGATTTAAATGACAAGTTTGATGTCATCCAAGGGTTACCCTGGCTCAGAAGGTACGAGCCAAGGGTCAGCTGGCAGCATCGAACCGTGAAGATGCCTAGCACTTGTCATCAGATGGCCATCTGATTAACGTCTTGGAGCGTCCACAAGCATGTTGAGTACTACGGGTGAGTGCGATGGTCTCACTTGCGGTACGGTCGTTAGTACGACTGCACAAGATCACAGTTTGACAACCAATCACACTGTGGAGGAAGCGTTCGGCGGTTGTGCGGATGCACAAACAGCGCCGAAGGTCAACCGCTCAAGCAAGTAGAGTGGATCGGTACATGGGTGTACGTCTAGCAGGCGACATCCAAGAAAGAATAAACCGGTTGCCCACACAGGGTAACACGATGATCCTAGATCGGCTGGAGAGTCGATCGTAGAGGACCTAGGTGTGGTAGCGCAACCACAGCTAGAAGACGTCGAGGGAATAAGTCCCCACGTACTTGAGGGAGAAATTCCTCAAGCCATTATTGGTGAGGTAACGAGACCTCATAATCCTGAGGGAATAAGTCCCCAGCAGTCTGTGGAAAAGGGTTCCCAGGAATAAACCGAGACATTGAATGTCTTGGTTAATGACGGGTCAAGTGTAGGCGCTTATACACTTGATCGGATCGCGCCTCCGAAGTTGACTTTGGAGATCACTCAATTTCCACCGCTAGAACCGAAACGATTCTTGCGAGATCTTGTAGTGGCAAGGTCAAGCAGATCTGTGTACTCGTCACAGAGGACAAGTACGTGACTGACATTCGGACGGCAGTAATATTTTCCGAGAACAAACAGGTTCTCAGCAGCTCATCGATGGACGAAAGTGTCCTCGATGAGAAGACTCGGATTGAGCGATACACGTCTCAATCTTGGGAGTCACTTCAGGCAAATCCTTTATACAAGAAATTGATCTAATTCAAGGACTTGTTCCCTGAATCTGTGCCATGCGAGTTGCCTAAGAACAAAGGCACTCGACATGAAATCGAGCTCAAACCGGTATTGAAGTACTGTGTCATGAAGCAGTGGCCACTGCTTCCTGAACAAGTACTTGCGATCGACAAGTTCTTTGCTGATCGCTTAGCTGCGGGTCATGTGGGGGAGTCAAATTCCCCTCACAGCTCTCCGACCTTCTTTGTGCGCAAGGCCATAGGTGGATGGCGGATAGTGCACGCATTCTCCAAGTTGAATGCTGCAACGGTACCAGCTCAGACGCCGATACCGAGGAAGGACGTAATCATTGATTGTGTGGTAAAGCTGATCGAAGCAATCGGGGGCGATCGTTGGGTGTAGTGATCTCAAACCGCGACAGTTCATTGAGAAGGATCGATTGGCTGTTAAGTTGCGCAATACCAAGACCGAATATCGCAATATCAAGATCGAATACCACGATACCGAGATTGAATAGCGCAATACCGCGATCAAATATCACATCAACGGGATCGAATATCAAGTTGCCAAGATCGAGGCAAGATACCAAGATCGGGAATACATAAGGTGTTCAAAGTCGGGAAGATGACCGACAAATCGGCAGGGATCACGGTCCTTGAGAGTGATCGACGATCAAGTGGATCGACGATCAGGAGATTGACGATTGGTCAGAAGATGATCGAACAAGGAGATCGATGATCTATCATCGGAAGTGGACCACATATGCGAAGGAACGATCAATGGAATGTAGAGGACACGTGGCAGCATATCCTGGCATATAGACAGGCATATTCGTAGTTTTAGCTTTTGGTTGGTTGACATTAAACAGAATTCTGTTTGCTTCTATGTACACGTGTCGACTTCTCTTCCGGGCTGGAATATCGGCCTCCCGACGTCAAGAAAGCCGCGCATACTGAAACCAAGTGATATCCCCAGATAATTGGCTATCAAGAATTCTCAAGACAACCCCAACTGCGATTGGACACAGCAAGAACGTAAAGGACAAGGCGCAAGATCGCAAGACGGCTCAAGTGGTCAGAAGGCTCGCGTATCAAGCATCCACATAGTGGACAAGTCGATCTCGGTGAGATCTAGGTGGCTTACATCAAGTAACCTACAAGTATACCCATGATCGTGTGAAGGTTTCCACGCGATCACAAACCCCATTCCCAACACGGGCAAGTTTTCTCTCGACACGAGTCCACCGAGAAGAGTGCAGCCCGCCCTACCGACGGGTTCACAAGGTGAGGAAGGAAATACAAGGCACGCAAACGGAGTACCCCCTCCGATAGTCGGTCGTCTGGGCACCAGTGGAGAGTCGGGATTGCCTCATAAAATGAGAGATCGCCACTACATCACAATGGTGCGCGTGCCCGGATCTTCTGGTGACTCGGGATTTCACCGTGAGTCCCTGAGTGAATATGAGAAGGTCAAGGTTGAACCTGGAATGGAAGCGTATGAGGCGGAGGGATCGCCGTAGACGCGTGATTTAAAAGATCGCCAAATCGTCAGAGTTTATGGAGGGGCTCTGATGACAAGAAGATTAAAGAGGAAGATCGATCAATCGATCTGGAAGAGAAACCTCGACCCCCTCCTGAGGTCCCTTCGGGGACCACCGCGGATCGTGCTGCAGAGAACAAGCCGCTGGGTGAAAACCCTTCAGCGAAAACTGAACAAAAACTACACAAGACCACTCAGGCAATGTCGAAGAAGAAGTTGTGAAGACGGATCGAGTGAAGAAAGAAGAGCCCAGATCGGATCAACACGATCGTAGTGTGAAATCTATCAATCGACCGATCAAGTTCGTGGACGATAACATGAAGATGGAAGGCTGGCAGTTGGACCAATTGGCGCAGGGATATCACTGGAAGGCACTCAAGAATCTGCTATCGAGCGATCCAGTGCTCCAGATATTGAAGCCCAAGCTGATCGGAGAGATTTAAGATCCGATATCCCCACCGACGGTGACAAGTAACCCGCTGGACGGGATCAACGCGATCATCCAGCTACTAAATGACGCTGGATACGTTGCTGGAGTGTTAGACGCGAACAAACTGCTGGATTGCGATCAAGATCAGGTGAACCACGCGTGTCGATCGCTATATAACAAGTTGAACCCCCTGACGGGTAAGTGCGAATACACAGATCAAGCTGCCACTACGATCGCCGACTTCCCGAGAGGAGACCGGATCGTCGCAGTACGCCTCGGTTGATTCTGAAATGGAGTCGAATGATTCGGTCGGTATTCAGCGGATGTCTCTAGGCACAAGTGGGGCAGCACATCTACGCGATCGAGTTGAGACGATCAAGATCGAACCGCAATCGACGATTACATGCGCTAAAAGATTAATGACGTCAACTATGCAAGGACACCTGCGGACGTACCTCGATGATGCCATAGAGCGTTTTCATCAAGATCAACGGGAACGAGCGTACTAAGCAATCTACCCAAGCCAAAGAATCAAGCCGGCAAGAGTCCAAGAAACATATACCCCAGATGTTGAGATGGAATCGGTGGGATAGCATCGCAGTCGATCTAACATTTTCGATCGTGAAGATGCCGATCCCGACGGTTTGGGACAAGAAGAGTGGTGCGATGGTAGCCACCACAGAGACGTTGCAAAACGGTGGTGGTATTCCCCAACGCATTCGAGTGTCAGCGATGACGGAGCTGAAGGAATTCAGTGGTAAAGATCGAGACTAAGATCGGGCCAGAAGCTGGATCAGCAAGGTCAAGTCAGCGTTCCTGCGCGATGAGACGCCAGATAAAGAAAAGTTTTTGGTGTTCGGTGATCTGTTGACGGGACCCGCGCGAAATTGGTACAACCAACTGAGCCGATCTACACGGCACAATTGGAAATCATTGCTGGGTTGTTTTATGATACAGTATGGAGGGCAAGGTGTGTTAGTGGCCAGACAGTATTACCTCGCACGGAAGCGATCCGATGAAACCTCGCTGGAGTACTTGCATCGTCTTAATGTCGCGGCCACGCATGCCAAGATCGCGAGTAAAGAAGAAGGACTGGCTACATCGGCCACGCGTCGCGAGCATGTGGAACACTTCATTGCTACGCTGGATGATCGCGATCTGGCAAAACAGCTGACCTTAATGCGATTGATGGATATTGATGAGATAGAAGAAATTCTCCTTGCGTGTCACCGGACGGAGAATCGTCAGATGAAATCGTCGATGGGATCAAACAAATTCTATCAGCGAGCGATCGCGGCTGCAAATTCGATGGCGTCCAGCACGACTCGGGCGGTGCGAGCGATCCGCGATAAAGTAGAGAGCAGCGGATCGGAATCGGAGTCAATTGGATCCGAGGAAGAAGTGGATCTTCGTCGTGTTTGTGTAACAACTACACCCAACCAATAAAAACCGAACAAGGATCATCGCACCTGGCAGAAGAACACTGGTGAAGGGGAGGGACGCGATCGTAGTGGACGATCGAAGGCGTGCACCCATTGTGGATCTACCAGACACGATGATCGAGGGTGCTGGAAGAGATTGACGTGCCAGAAATGTGGTCACAAAGGACACCCCTTTGGCAAATTTTTCTTCGTGTGTGCACCCTGCGGGGATATACACGAGAGTGGCAAGTGTCCCATGGAAGAATTTTTCAATTTGGTCCGTAAGTGGTACGTGCCTACGAAGCATGCTGGAATGTTTCCGCCCAAGGTGGAGGAGATGTTAAACCAAAACGCTTGCCAGGTTGGAATCTGGCATGAGACGAGCGTTCTAGGCTTTGCATTTATGCATTTGTGGAAGGACCACGGAGAGATCAAGAGGTTAACGATCGGATCGATCCGATCGCTAATACACATAAAGATTTTACATTGGTCTCGTCAATATCAAGTGTGAAAAGAGTGGATGATTACGCCCGATCGCCTGTGAGGATGGAGCACGACCTCGCGACAGGGAAATTGCGCGGGTATTGGAAATACCACACCCCCGGAAATGGTTCAAGCAAGCAAAAGCGGTTGGCAAGATCAACAATGAGAAAGCCACGATGCTGTTCGATTCCGGCGCTGAAATGTCGATCCTCGATACTACCTTTGCTCGTAAGGTAGGATGTGTGATCGACGACAGTCAAACACAAGAGTGCGTCGGAATTGGAGAGAACACGTATATGACGGTGGGACGGACGAAGATCAAGATCACTTTGGACGGATCGTTGGTTTATTATTTCGACGTTTGGGTTGGTGGTCAGGTCGGCTAAGAATTCATATTGGGTATAAATTCTATGGTTCCGGCGGGCATCCGTTTGTAATTAGCCGACAGAACATTATGTCTACCTGAAGAGGTGCGTATTAGTTTGGCAGGACGGAAGCCACCTAATCGATCGACCATGCAGGCGATCAACCTGAATAATCAACATGTGGACATAACGGTTGGCAGATCGACAGAAGTACGTATTGGGGTTGGCCCACCTAAAGCTAAGCTTTGGGTGAGGCGAGAGGTGGCGTGGGTGCCGACAGTCACTAGTTGGCCAGGACAGATCAAGTATTTGCAGCTCACGAACCTCAGCGATCGTGAAATAATTCTAAATCATGGAGCTTCGTTGGCTTTGTGGATGAAATCGGACATGATACCTAGATCACCAGGGTATGTATCGATCGGGTCACGGCGGTATACAGAATGGCAAACGCTAGCGTTTGAAGTGACTACGGAACGAGAGGAAGAGACAATGGAAGAGTATGCAGGGCCGTTGGTGGATCATCCTGTGTATGAAATGCCCACTCAAATTCTACCCCGCCAAACGACAGAAATATCGGGGAAGAGCATGTCGCGACCAGACCAACAAACGACCAACGGAATTGAGAGTCAAGACCAAACCATGGACGGAAGTCATTTGACGAGTAAAGATCAACGATCAACAGAAATACCTTCTACGATCTACACAATCAAGGAGACTGTAGACGCCAATCGAGGACGAGATCATCCCAGTGAAGCGATCGAAAGCGTGAAGGTGATTGCGACGGAAGAGATCCGACATGGGGCAGCTGATCCGTTTCACAAACGGTCCAGCCATTAGTCAGACGCGATCGCAATTGAAGATGGTGAGTTTCAGGAACAGGCCGATCGACTGGTCGAGGACTACGAAGTGGTGAAGATCGACACACCTGCAGAAGAGGAGAAGACCGTGAGGCCTCCAATGGTGATCGATGCGATCGAAACCAGGGATCAGAGTGATCGAGTTAGAGATCAACCGAAACAGACGGGATACGAATCAAGCGAAATTGAGGATAACGGGTATGAAGAACTGATCCAGTCCATAAACAGTCCAGCCATCAGCCTTACGGGATTAAGAGTTACAAGACCAGGCCGATCGACGGACGAAAAAAGTGGGCAATACCAAGTTCGACGAAGAAATGACGAGAGATGAGTTAGCGTCAACACCGATGTATTACCATGATGGCGGCGAGTTGTTCGCGGAAGATGTGGATCAGCACATGGCAGTTCTTCCCGAAGTGGTTACGCCCACACAAAAAATAACGATTGATGATATTCAAGTAGGCGATCCCGGCACCCCAAGAACCGAGGATCAAGAGAAGTTGCGCCAAATGATTTAGAAGAGCCGGCATCTACTTATTGGAAGCGGTAACGCCCTACCTCCTGCGGCGCGTGAGTCAGTTTGTGACGTCGACGTGGGAGGAGCTAACCAGATTGAACAACGGGTCCGACCGGTAGCACCAAAGTTCCAAGAAAAACTTGCCGATAACATTTCCCGAGAACAAATTGACCCACAGAAACAACTCGGTGTTTTCCTTAAAGGATCTTGGCAACGAAGGGATGTGATCCATAGCTATAATCTGAAAAGGGTACGTCGATTGAATATTACCAGGTGATCCACTTCGATCCCCCGGCCGTCCTTTTCCCGTTTCACAATCTACACACTCTCCCTCATACCACTGCAAACTTCGGTACAACCCACGCCAATGGAAATTCGCCCTGATCCGTTGATAGGTACGGCCGATTCCTTGGTGATCACCCTCCAAACTTGTGTGGTAGTGGTGCAAGAAGTCTCGCTGTAACTGTTCTGGAACCACCAAACGAGCCAGTTCAGTACGATCTTCAGTTTCGGTGGCCGATCTCGGACAGAAGAATAGCAGCCCACTTTGGTCTACTTCATAGTCCGGTGCGATCAGGATGCACACCTTAGCTTCAGCTGCCGATAATTTAGCTACGTCTCCAACCAGATATATCTTCAAATTAGATATCCAGTTTTCTTCGTCTTGTGCCTGCTTAATACGACCAAATCCGTATCTGCTGCACAACCTCTTCCTGTAAAATCCAGGGCTGACAACGTCTTCTCTGGGCTGTTCGAGTGATAGCCGCTACTTTGACCGCACGATCAACTCGTTCTGGTAGTAGTAATTCGTTTAACCAATTGAGAGTAATCAGGTCCTGACGCTCTTGATCGGAAACCACAACTGTCCCTTTCTCTTGCCGTAGAGCTTCACTCGCCAATCGATCTGCACTCTGATTCCAGTCCCTCTTCATGTGCAAGAACTCGTGGGATGGTCACGATCGTAATCTCTCCATAGCTCTATGCCCCAGCAACTGCAGTCCCAGCGCTTTACAGTCGATTTCTCCTCGCATTTGACGGATCACCAAATTCGAATCTCCGCAGATAATCACCCGTCCCCTTGCCTGATCGGCAAGCAAATCGAAACTAAGGAGCAACCCTCGGTATTCTGCTTCATTCACGGTTTTATCAGGGGTATACTCGGAAGCAACATCCACAATCGTCCATTCCGGCAGTTTCCATATAATTGCGCTGTATGCTCCGCCCTTTCTTTTCACCCTAGTTGATCCATCGAAACTGGCTACCAGCAGGTTTTCATTTACACCTACTGTGGGTGGTGGCATGCTTCTCGTCTGTCTTGGTTGCTTTCGCGGGGCGATCGCAATCAAAACTTCATCTACTTCTTCACGAGGTGTTATACTTGCCGCAAGCATCCCGAGTATCTCATCTTCTCCCTTTTCAGATCGCCTAATTTCCAACGTCCAGTTCGATAGTAAAGTAGCCCATCTTCCCAATCTTCCGTTGAGGCCTGAAGATTATAATAACCATGCTAGTGTCGAACATCGCGTAAGCACCGTAATCTCACGGGATACTAGCATGATAGCAGATATCTAGCATTCAGAGGAGAGCCAACACTTCTTTCTCCACCATCCCGTAGTTGACCTCGTTGGGCTTTAGCGTACGACTGGAGAAAGTGACAGGCCAATACACACCATCATATTCTTGAAGCAGAGCAGCTGATACAGCCCACTTACTAGCATACACCACGATCACAGGCGATCGATCGGGATCGAAATGCTTTAAGTAGTTGGAATAAATTATAACATTTAAGACAATTTGATTATATTGGCAGCATTTTCTGTGTTGCGCAAGCTTATCTGAAAAAAATCGGTATGATTCATTCCACGGGCACAGCAAAGGTTACACAAAGAACTGTAGTTGCCCTAATATTGTATTAACAATGCTTTTTTTGCTTTAGCTGAACGCGCTGACTCCTCGCTAAAAGTGCGTTAGTAGATGACACATGATCACCCTGTTTCTCCAGGTTACATTGTTTGTATATCATGTCGCGGCATTCCTACTGCAGAACATTGCACACACGCACTGATAAAAACTAATAACGCTTAGTCTTATCGCTATCCAAAAGCGAGTAACAGAGTGATCTGTTTATCATGTTCAATGAGACGCGGCCACAACAGTTTGCATTGCATCCCTTGCACGATGTCAGGCACACTTGACCTTCCATATGTTTTATACTTCGATGTTATTCGCATGCATGCCTGATGTGGGCACAGTATTTACGAAATGGTTTCTTCAGCTCTAAGAAACAAGCTATTCGGCGTTACGAGTGGTCATGTTGGTGAGCATGCGTTGCCTTAGCTGTATAGCAGCCGATATGATTTTGTGGTATACTATTATTTTATATAGCTATGGGAATGCCCACTGTTTATGGCATCAAAAACTGATGATGATGGGCTATCTACCACATCGTTTGCTTGATGAGATGCTTTGTACTGCACCGTAAGAACCTATTCTGTCATTAAGCGAAATATTGGGTTCAATTGTGATGCTGCAATGTGTAACATTATCACAAAGTGCTCTTATGTCGACTCGCAGGCAGCCGTGGCGACCATAAATTGGCTTCAGACGAGGCTTAAATGAACAATCTACGCTATCACCGCAAGTGAATTTACTTCATCGGCTACCACAAAACGAGCCGGCTAATTAACCGTGTAACGACCGCAAATTACGATCCTGTGCAACAATCGCAAGCAATTCATACAACGCACACTAACATAACACTCGGTGCTCCGGTCGCATAGTTACTAGCTTTCGGTAGCCATCAAGCATGCTGAAATCGTAATTGTAAAGATGATGATGAGGAGGGAACTTCTTTGGTACCTGCGGATCGAACGCAGATGCTATGATTCGATTATGGTCCAAATAGGTAAGCGGATAATTCGAACGATTTCACTAGTGGATAAGCGACATTCGTAAGCGACGAAGCAATTCGTTCATTTCAAAACTAAAAAGAACAGTCCCACGTGTAGGCCTCGGCAAGGTAAAGTAGGACACCCTTCGTTATCCGGTAAAACGGTAAAAGTCAGTGGTAAAGGGTAGTCAACGGGTAAGGTAGCGGGTAGAGTAATGGTAAAGCCGATCTCATTACCCGATTATCTGATAATTACAGGTTAATAAATGTTTAAGTCTGGCATAAGGGCTTCTATATATAATTTTGCAAGTTGTGAGTTTCCCCATAGCCACGAAGTCCGATACAGAGTTCTGCTGAGTTCTGACTGTTAAGATAGGTGATGCGACATATGTATAATGGACATGTGTAGGGATAAGCGTGTCCATGAGTCAGAACATGCTTTAAGTAGTACTACAGATATAGGACAACAGAGTGCTCCATCTATATGAACTCGTAGCTCAAGTGGTACGGTGCGGCAGCACCAAGCGAGAGGTCACTGGATGTCGAACCAGTGACCTCTCGCTTGGTGCTGCCTTCGGGTACTGGTGTGCCGGGGTTCACCAGCACTGTCCTGCCAGACAGTGACGTCCCCCATTTTTGTCAACGGAAGAGCTGTGTGGCCACCTCAGAGAAACCGTTGTATGGGAAAGGAACATGGGAAAGGAGCTTCTGGATTGATGGGACGTTGGAATGAAGAACGGACCTGTAAAGATGGGACGTTGGAATGAAGAATGGACCTGGAAAGATGAGTAGAAACGGTAGGAACGAGTTTCCACTCATAACATAATGCACTTTTGGTTTTGCTGTTTCGACCAACAAGTGTCCTTCACTTCTACGCTCCGCTAACTTTTAACACTGACCACCCCGAGCGAATAAAGCATTCCATTAAACGTTTAGGCACACTTCTTTGCGTGCAAATGCATTCTGAAGCTCATATATTCATAGAGGGTCCCAACGGCATGGCCTAAAACAACGACGCCGACGATCAAGACCCGCGGCGCCAACTACAAACCACCCGGTATTTACATGTCGCATAAGTATTGAAAATATTATGCGAGATGTATTATAACGTGTGGATAATTCGTTATATGCATGTAAATTGTACATCTTTTTATTGTAGTATATATACATT
Organism: Hyaloperonospora arabidopsidis Emoy2; assembly: GCA_000173235.2. Classification (NCBI taxonomy): domain Eukaryota; phylum Oomycota; class Peronosporomycetes; order Peronosporales; family Peronosporaceae; genus Hyaloperonospora; species Hyaloperonospora arabidopsidis. Next base: position 33,220 of record ABWE02000278.1, read on the forward strand.
TAAGAAGTTTCCTGCGCTCATAGATGGGTGCCGGTATCCTATGCCTTATAGTGCCGGCGAATCATGCGCAAACGCCAGCCGTACTCGTACAGTACGGCGCCAATGACGTGCAGTCCGTCCGTCGTCCAGCATCTCGAGGTAGAACAGGAAATGTAAAGGGGTTACACATCGAAGGGTACTCGGTACCCTGTGTCTTCGACACACGGGATGGTATCCCACTGAAAGAGATATAGAATATCTTATCGGTTTATAGGGGCTGACGGTGTCAGCCACGAGATAGGAGTGATCTTAAAAGATCTTTATTTAGGACATGAGTGCCTAGATTAGGTAATATTAGGATTAAGATATTCTATAGAGTTAAATGTAAATGTTGTTCAGTTCCCCTTTTGATCTTGTCTAAGACACGTGCCTTGCGAGGCGTCTCGGATCGTTGATCGTTAAGAGTTAGCAACATCTCCCTGAGATAGCTACTCTTGAGCACTAAGTGCTGTAGATTCACTGAATCGTTCGGTTTCCTAGAATAGGGACCTTAAGCGTTACGCTTGTTGACTCATAGAGTCTAGTTCTTTAGAACTAATACCGCTCTTTGAGCGCTAAGTCTTCCTCTTACTTAAGGAGCTGTGTAGCTCCGCAACAGGAAAAAAGAGATGAAGATATTCTTGACGATGGGGTTGTTCAGTTACTGCGCAACCAATTCGCTGATATGGCATTTGAGGCCCAATGTGAGCATACCGCAAGAGTGCATTGCGCTCGCTTTACCACCTGGCATACAAAACTTGATCATACGCTATTCCACCCATGCAATCTATTTTGATAGGCCGGTGATGTCATATCATCACTACGGCTTCAACTCCACCAATTCCTTAAACATTTAAATGCTTGTTTACCGGGTAATTACCCAGGTAAAAGAGTAGAATAAGACGAATGTAAAGGTATCCACAGACCATTCGGGTAAAGGTCGTGGTAAGGTAAAGGTAGAACAAAACTATTACCCGGTAAACATTTACCTTAGCTTGCCGAGGCCTACCCACATGTGTGCGCCCATGTACTACAGCGAAACCAAGGTGCGGCAGCCATAAACACTGGTTGTCACTCAAGCCTACAGCAATCAGCGATGGCTATACTTCCGACTACGTATAATTACTTCTCCTATGCCAGTAGGCGGTACGACCGATACGGCCTTTGCTAGCGTCAAATTTGGTCGACGACCGTGCTGGCTAGGCGTTAAGGCTTGTGCTTCATACGAAAGTGACAGCCAGAAAGTACACCATCGTAAGTGATAGAGCGACAAACAGTGTCATTCATATTGATGGTCAACAATAAGCTTTTGAAAATCTCCATAAGCCGTTGCTTCAATTACAGTCAGCTCTCTCTGTAACAGCCACTGTTATAACAGCACTTCCATATAGCAGCCCCCAAAACGGGCTTACGGATTTCCGCCAGCCAAAATCCGCTCTCTATAACAGCTTTTCAGCTATAACAACAACAGCCATGCTCCAGGTATACGGTACATACATTGCTGCCCTCTCTATAACAACCGCCCGTTTTATTCTGGTCCAAAATTCCGTCCCAGAATTGGTGATCTGAGTTGTCCAGAAATTCCTATAAAAATTGCAAGAAATTTCTAGGCCTTTCAATAAATCCGATAAATCAATTAATTTATATTAAAACTTCGGACACCCCTGAGAAACATAAAAGGGGAGGACCACCCCCTTAAAAACCCTCACTTTTCCCCCAAACATCCACCACAAGAAAAATGGCAGATAACAACTCAGTCAAGAAAAGACAGGTCATCTCGCTGGAGACTAAGGTGGCCATCATAGCCTTCCAAGCAAAAAATCATGCAGCTACTCATCAGGTGATTGCGGAAAAAATCGAGATGAAGCGTAAGACAGTCACAGACATCCTCAACAGGAAGGAAGTCATCCTCCAAACGCCAAAAAAGTGGAGGCAGACGGTGACAACATGGAACGCATCAAGAAATTCCGTGGTCCGCTGCACGATGAGATTGGTGCCATTTTTGCAGTTCCTTTGTCGCTTTCAAAATGATCACAGTTGTCTTTTTCAGATTGATGAGGCGGCGAAAATCTGGTTTGTTCAAATGAGGTCCAACAACGTCGTGCTCACCGATGTACTTCTTCAAGCGAAGTCCCTTCGATTGCATCCGCCCCTTGTGTCAACACTCCCGGTGCAGAGAAAAACAATTTCACTGCCTCCGACGGTTGGCTTCAACGCTTCAAGGAGCGCCACATTATCAAGTCGTAACTCCTCCATGGAGAGGCGAAAAGTGCCCCACTTCAAGACCTTCCTGCCTTCCGACTTGAGCTTCAGAATTTCATCGACAAGTTTGCTCTCAACGACGTCTTCAACAGTGATGAAACCGGACTGTTCTATCGCATGGCTCTAAACAAGACACTGGCGCAGCGTTCAGAGAAGGACTACAAGAAGGACAAGGCCAGTGTCACTGTTCTATTCGGATGCAATGCGTCAGGTATGTGCTTTCAGCGTCGTATGAAAAACTAGTCATCTTTGCTAAAATATCTTTTTGTAGGCTCTGAGAATCTCAAACCGCTCGTCATAGGGACTGCTGTCAAACCGCGTTGCTACCTCAACGTTGACATGACGAAGATGCCCCATGTAAAGTGTTTTTCAAACAAGAAGGCTTGGGTTAAGGGCGAAGTGTTCAAGCCTTGGATTCTCGACCTGAACCACCAGTTCCAACTCCCGGGTCGTAAAATCCTGCTGCTGCTGGACCATGCCAGGCCGCACTCCGTGGAGGACTATGAGGACCAGCTGACCAACATCACGGTAAGTGTCATGAATTGCACTTTAACAGAACTTGAAATGTGACTATCATTCAATTCGTACATAGGTTCGCTTCCTCCCCCCGAACATCACGTCCCATCTGCAACCGGCCAATGCCGGCATCATCGCCAACTTCAAGCTCAAGTACAAGACGCGCTACATTTAGTACCTCCTGGAGAAGTTCAAGGCCACTGGTGATTACCCTTTTGAGCCTAAGAACAAGTTCACCATCCGCCAGGCAATTGTTATGCTCGTAGAGTCGTGAAACGACGTTTAACCTGCTTCCATTCGCCATTGCTGGAAAAAGACCGGTATTCTTCTCGCTCGAGGTCGCATGGTCGTCAATTCTCTACTCAACATCAAAGACGTTGATCCGGTTCGCCAGATTTCAGTCCTCTTAGCAATAATCTCACAGCACAATGTCACCGCCACAATGGGCGCTCAGAGCTACCTTCAAGTCGACGGCACTCTGCCCGTTATTGAGAACCTTACCGATGAGGAGATCCTGGCTGAGGTCTTGCCGGATCAGAATGTGGGGGATGAGGATGATGAGGGAGTGATGACAAGGAACCGCCAGTGTCGGTGCCCTGGGGAAAGATGCAGGAAGCTGTGGATGTTTTGCTGGAGGGCATGCCTGAGAAGGCGCTCAATTCGACCATGCTGAGGAAACCGATAAGCTCCTCCGCCGCTTCTAGCGCTTCATTATTTCAAGCAAGATTGCCGCGTTGAAGCAGAAGGGCTTGGAGAGCTACTTTGTCAAGATAAACAAAGGCAAAGAACGTGCGGATTAGGTAGAACCCCTCTCAGATACGTCATCTCATGTTTTACGTAGATTTCTGTGAATGGAATAGATTTCTGTGAATGGAATAGATTTCTGTGAATGGAATAGATTTCTCTATAACAGCCAACATGACGGGGCCCCGCCTTTGGCTATTATACGCGTTCAACAGCCGCTCGCTATAGCAGACCAAAGTTCGGTATACGGTTGATGCTGTTATAGAGAGAGCTGACTGTATCAACCAATCGCCCAGCAAGATTTGCGTCAGTAGAGCTGCCATGTATCGCTTGATGGTTGTACTACATCATAATGAGCTGGACCGCTTCTTGTGGAGGTCAGCGTCGGTATTCGGTCGATCACTAACCACCGATGTCGCTGTCTACATTCAGTTTGTAAGACCGCAAGTCGTCGATTAGCACATTGCCCTATATTCGTGGCCCTGACACTGGATCAATACTATTGCTCCATGCAGGCCGTGGTGGGTTGCCTTGGTGTGGCCGTCATCATGGACAACGATAAGCTAGAATTAGTGCGCTTAGCCGCAGCAACGGCTGTGCAGTTGATCTATTTCCGCAGCACGGAGCTGGTAAGGTAGAAGGACGAGAGATACGAGCACGATCCAAGTCTAACACGCAGCAGTTTGTCCGTTTGGCGTTGTTTGTGTCGGCCATAGTGCTCTACGGCGACACTTTCGTGTCAATATGTCACTTTCACGAGACTGGAGACGTTCAACTACAACCCGCCGCAAAGCTCGTGTTGCACTGTATCTGGATGTGGAACATGGTAAGCCTCTTTCTTTACGTACATTGATCGATGCAGATTGTCACTGAATTTAGTCGTGTTCCTTATTGTCACTGATGCACTTGCTACGCCTTTTGGTCACATTTTTCCAGTCAAGGGCCATCCCACAGCGTGAACGGAAACACCGTCTGACGTCAAGCACCGTTAAACGTTCTTTTTAAGGCTGTAAACTTAAAAGACGTAACTTCAATTTTCAATTGACGTGCTTGACAGATGTTGCACCAATTGCTTCCACATTCAATCAACAAAACCAAACGTTGCACTTCAAAAACAATCACTCTCACTCTGCAACTAACCGAGGACAATGCGGAGCGCGCACTACCTCTTTCCGTTGTACCTGGACCCGGAGGACGCGTTGGCTGCAGACGCGCGCGAGTCGCTACATCCAGTGACTTGTGACTCAACGCAAGTATTTAATTCCTACGATTCGCAGCGGTTGGCAGCGCTCATTCGCACCGCAACCACCGATGGACTCGGGTGCGACAAGTTGCTTTTGTTCGTTTCTCTTTTAACGCGTTTACACTGAGAAATTCGTATTGTAAAATTGTTGGTTTCTACTGTTAAAATCCACAAGTGAACACTGCGGGTCAGCAGACGAGGCGACTGGGATCGACGCGGACACGTTGAACTCGCTGCCCAAGTGGGCGCAAGCGGTCGTACAGACCGGCTGTTTCAATGGTCAGTAGATGAATTACATGCTCGTATGTGGTGTTCATGTTGGTCTTGAGTTAATTGCTGGACAACTAAATGGACACGATTGTTTGTGTGTGTGATACTAGGCGATGAGGCTCATGGTGTAAAGCGAATATTGGAAGCACAGCAGGAACTAGACTGTGGGCGGTCTCGGAAGAGACGGTCAACTGACTCTGCAAAGCGTGAAAGTCTGATTAAGAATGAAGCTGATGAAGTTCCGTCTGGTGTGGACGAGGTACACGCCGGAGTAAAGCTGGACGTGGACATGGACGACGAAGAAAAATTGGCGACGCTCTTTACTCAAGCGGAGATTGCGGCGGATAACATTGATAAGTATGCGTCAGTACTGGAGAGTCTGGCTTATAATGCGACATGTCGCCAGCAGCACGAAAGCTTTGACAGGGATGGCATGATTTTGTTTGAGCCTGAAGAAGTCAAGATGCTTTTGCAGTCACTTCGAGCAATGGAGAAGAACGACTGGGTTGACAAGCTGGAACCGCAATTGCTTATCTCGTTGATGAGCGCGTTTGACGTCCAGGTGAAGATGGGATTAGCAGTGGATGTGCTGGGAGATGCTTTGCCTAGCATTGAGAAGCGAAAGCCACTGCCTAAGAAGATTGATGATGGGCTTGTTTCACGACTTCTCGCGTCCCTCGATGTTGGAATTTGCGAGCTCATTGTGATGACAACGCCTCACATTGACCGGCGCGTTCTTTCGGAGGATGTAATTGACAATTGCTTTCAACTTCTACATCACACCATTCGCCAGTTGCTACTTCCGTGTATTGACACCACCTATGTCACGACCGCTTCCGCGCCGATAGTGAAAGACAATGCTCGGCGGCAGTCGACCGGGTGCAAAAGCTCGATCTCTTCCCGAGTAAACCTACAAACTCACAGAGACATTCGCAAGACTGTCGACAGAGTTTCCCACGTCGTGTGTGAGTACATGGACCAACTTGCTGCGTTAATCTTGAGTCTAAAGCTCTCGGATCGGTGGATACTTTCTCTATCTTGCTCGATGATCGAACTGTTTTCCTTAGAACACAGCTCCTATGCAACATCGCTGCAACACAGTGCTCTTTCGATTCTGCGAAGCATCTTCATACGCTATAAGCATCACCAGGAGTCGTTGCTTGGTGATGTAGTCGAGGTTATGATCAAGCTTCCCACGGCTAAACGTACACTTCGCACGGTCAAGCTGCTGGATTCGACGAACCTCGTGCAGCAAGTTTCAATACTCGCGGTTTCGATGATACAAGCCACCGCTTCTGCCCTTATACCTATGGTGGAAAACGGCAGTATTTGTTCGCGCTCAGACTTAGTTAAATCTTCTTCAGCGGCGGACGCTGCCCCTGGAGGTAAAGACGAACAGGATCGCGATGCGGTAGAAGGAACGCTAGTGGGCACAATGAACAGTGCGCGGTCATTTGTCCGGAAGTTACTCAGAGCATGCTGGAAGAAAGTGGAAGAGCGTGATAACCGTGTGGTCTTGGACAATTTTGTTGAAGACCTTCTTGTTATGTTTGTACGCCCAGAATGGATAGGAGCGGAATACCTCCTTGAGGCATTGAGTTCCTCATTGGCGAGTGTCCTGCATGCAAATATCTTGAAGAACACTAACAAACCGGATTCACATCAAACTATTGCTGCGCTCAACACAGTCGGAAAGATTTGTGCGTCAATCAGGCGCTACCAAATCAAGACTAGCCAGAGTATGATGAAAGAAGATAGTGACTCAGTTGCTGTCATTGAAGAGCATGCAAACAGTTTGTATGCATCGATAGCTGGTGCAGAAATGACTTCCAAACATGTGCTTAGAGATGCTAGCTACGACTTGTACTATCAAACGGCACTGAAGCATATTACTCTGATGCATCTTCAGCGAAATAGCCTTATTCATGGAGATGCAATAAACTTGCTGATCACAAAATTTATCGCGGAAACAGGTGGTCATTGGGACACAGCCGAGTCGATGTGTGCGGAACGAGAAATAAATTTGTGGAAGTCATTTTGGGATGTGCCGAAGGGCGGCATTGACGCAAAGATCAAGGTGGCTATTCCTACAAATGAGTTGGCGCTAAGGGCATGTTTGTGTCTTGTCGTCAAACGTGGGTTTTGTGGTCTATTCGACCGCTTGCTGGCGCATATCATGGCTCTGCTTTCTAAAGGAATGCCAAGCTTGCGAGCTCGAGTCATGAAATGTTTGCGAGCTATTGTCGACGTCGATCCTATGCTTATGGCAGAAGCTGGTGTACAGATAGCTGTACAGAAGTGTTGCTCAGACGAAAAGCCATCAGTTCGTGAAGCAGCGGTCGAACTGGTCGGGACCTACATCTGGCTGCAGCCCTTATTAGTACGTAGACCATGCTAGGGCGGACATGGGATTGTACTAATGCACGATCTTGTACTGATGATAAACTTACATTTGTTCTTAGTTTGATAAATATTTCGACGTACTTGCTGCGAGAGCTCGCGACAAAGGCAGCAAAGTTCGGAAAAGTGTTTGCAAGATATTCAAGTTAGCTTTGTCGTGTGATGTACGAACAGGCTTAGAGCTGCGCCGCAAAAGTGATTGCATGCGGTGTTTGGTTGAACGTGTCGGAGATGCGGCTGAAGATCAGGGCGTCAAGAATTATATCATCGATACGTTCCAAGAAGTGTGGTTTGGAGCTGAGCTATCGCCCTCGAGACTTACGAATCATTTTAATGAATTTTGCGATATGACAACACTGCCGCCTGGATGGAAGTCTGTTGCAGCACAAACTAATGATAAATCTGATGCCGGTTCGCTCTTGGATGGAAGCGCAACGTTTGTTTCCGAAGATGGGATTATTGTCAACTCAATCGAAGACGCGTGGTCTTCGTATCGCACTCCTATGGTGACACCAGCCAGCATAGTAAAATGCAATGACTCAAAGCTAGATAACAGTTCTGAAGTCGTCACAACCATCGTTGAAGTTGTTCACGGTATGCCAAACTTAACTTGGTTTACTGAACTCTTGAAAAGGCTGCTGGAGGCACACAATAGCAACTCTCGCAAAACTGCAGCAAGAGGCAGTCAGAGTCGATCTGCTGAAGTTGCGTTGGCTGAGGATCGCTCCAAACGGATAATTTCCCGTCTGATGGACTGTCTCATGGACATACAAGAAGGCACACTTCTCAGCAGCGTTTCGATACAGGACGGATATCACCAGTTTGTGTCGTGCATGACGGCCCTTGCTGCTTTTTGTGAAGTAAAACCTCAACTCCTGGTTCCACACCTTGAGACCATCCGTGTATATCTGAAGGAAGAAGACGCTAAGATTCAAAAGTTGTCCGTTTTAATGATCGACAACATTTTGAGTGTAAAGAGAGTTCCGCAGTCCATCGCCGAAAGGTTGGAAGATGACCTGAAGGCTCTCGTGCTACGTTCTCCTCCGAGTGTTGTTGGTCCGAGTATCAAGTGTCTTGCAACTCTATCACAAAGACGATATACTGCGCGAGTACTCTTGCTTCGGCTGCTGGAACGATTTTATCTCAATATGCGCAATTACGGACAAAGAACTACTCTTTCTAATATGCTAGAAAAAGATCATGTGCTCCAGCGGGCATTGTATGCAGCGGGGAAAATCGTTGGTGCGATGAACATTGACGAGTGTCTAGATCTTTCCAAGGAGACAAAAGTACTGGAGATTGGAACAATCACAGAGTCGCTATATGAGTTGTATAGCCAATTTGTTCGCATGCTAGGCAACGAATCATGCGCCGCTAAAGCTGTGCAAGGCATGGGTTTTCTTTTTTCGATCCGACCTCGTTTGTTCCTCCGGGCACAACAAGATGAATTGCTTGACTTTATGTTGAAGTCTAATTTACTGAAGGTAAAGTTGCAATGCCTGGTAAGCATGAAAGAGCTGTTGCTCTATGAAGAGCAGCGTCTGGAAAAGGGGCAGGCGGCACAAACGATGAATCAATCGAAAAGTAGGGAGCAGCAAGTTCAAGGGGATCAGGAAGCTGACGCCTCTTTGATAGGCAATATCATGCAAGCGGAACTGGAAAACATATTGCGGCTATCAATTCAGCACGCGCCACAACTTCGAATTCAGGCCGTCGCATGTGTCGGTGCCTTACTTACGCAAGGATTGGTGAACCCGTTGCAGTGCATTCCAAATTTAGTGGCACTAGAGACTGATCGTGTCCCGGATGTTCGAGATGCAGCTTTCGCACAGCTGAGAACACTATACGAAAAGTTTCGGAGTCAAATTCACACACCGCTGATCAAGGGTATCCGAGACTCGTATGCGTTCCAGCTCAGCGTGTATGGCAACTGCTCAGCGCTGGGAAGCGTTGCAAATGAAAAGGAGTTTTGCCTGTTCGGACGGCTATACATGAACTTTCTGAAGTCGACCAAATCGCGCGAATCGCTTTTTCTAAAGGCCCTTGTCGATCAATTTCACGATCAGGGAACCGTGCTCAAGCCGTTGAAAAACGATATGGCTGCTGGTAGCAGCAAGGAGGCTTCCGTGAGCGCTCTTAAATATTTGTGCTATCTTGCGCAAATTATTTCGACGCTACCGTATGATGTGGAGGACGAACCGCTGTACGTTATTTATCTGATTAATCGCTACGTCAGTCTTCGACTCGGGTACGTTCTCATCTCGTATCTATAAGAGTCCCTATGGCTGGACCGCTAACCATACCTTTTTAGTCATGTGCTAGAAGATCTCAAAGGTGCCTTTGCGAAGGCAGGTGTGGCACCTGAACAACTGGAAGACGAAGATTCGGATCTTTCGATGATAAATGTTGCTGAATTTCGGCCATTATGCCCGCTAGGGACCTCAGCGTTGTCGGCACTCGAAAAGAACGGCCGTATTGCATTCGCGATTGCGCTGCTGCTTCGTCTGAAGTTCGCGCTTAAGGACAACTACCAGCTGGACGATGAGAGGTGTGCTACGTTTAAACCGTCCATCTCAGAGGTTCCAGTCGAGGCGAGGGAACGATCTCCCAAAAACCTCTTGCTTCCTTCAGTTGATGACTTATGCCGAAGCGACGATGCTATTGAGTCAAATTGGAATCTGTTTATGATTGCTTGGCGCGCTACGTGCAAGGACCAGAAGCAATTGGATATGGATATGAAAAAAAATCTGAAGAAGCCGAAGACTCCATCGACGCGACGGCGTCGTTCCCAAAAGGTCGTTGCCAGTATGCTGCTCCAGAGATCCGAAAGTGATAGCGACACTGCGGACGAATACATCGAAGGTTTTGCGTGACTAGTTTCACTAGTCTTTAATTTGAATGTTATACTTGCGTTCATTTACGTTAAGATCGCCACCTCCCGTGCTCCTAATCATGTCCACTCTTACGCATGTGCAGACTAGCAGTCGATCCATCTGCAGCCTGGCGCCTCCGCTTCACATCGAGCGTGCGAAGAAAAACTACTTCGAAGTCAGCAAGTTGCGCATCATGTAGCGTGCTAAGGGGCATCATAGGATCGACAGATTCGAGTCCATCATTAAACAATTCCAACAACCTCGTGAAGACCCAAAATCGTTCCGCTTCGTCTGTCAACACGTCACACACCGCTCGGGCTACACCAAGCAAGTAATTTGCATCATCCATCCCACGCAAGAGAGGCGCTTCACACATCGCGAATTCTCCCCAATATATGCGATGCAAGTGCACTAGTCTCTTCCGATTCAGCAGCAACGACGACTCCTCTTTCTGTACATCGTCCATCTCTTCCAAAAGCTCCGTGAAGTTATAGTATACTCCGTTTCCTTCGTCGCTCCCCATCATATCTCTTTCATGAAGTACCTGTGCCGCCTCTACAAAGTCTTCGAACATTTCGCGGCGCTCCATGAGAATGAAATTCCACAGCCCTGGATAGGGTGGCAGTATCCCCGTCAGTAGCAGCCAACTCCTCGCTCGACACGACGGTGCGATACCTAATTCTAGCGCCACTTTTAGTAGCTGTGGAACATTCACGGCTCGTTCACCGAGTATTGCCGCAAAGGAGGCCTCCACATCGACAATATGCTGCACGACTGGTACACCTAGCGTCTTGTAGTACGTCGTCCGGAAGTTTCTGCTTAGCGCCATCGCTCGAAAACAAAATATGACATTGATAACATGCGATTTCGCGAAACTAGCATCTGCCAAAAAAAGTGTTGAAGCTAAATACGTGAATGTATCCTCAAGATACTATTTTTGAATCGGAATTAACTTTCATTTCCAGTAATCCGACACAATGTCATTATATCAGGCAGCTGCGACGTTGTTACTGTAAAGCACTTTATTTGCTAGCACAAGGCTTATCGATGCCAAACAGCTACTTGCACAAGTGTAAGACACCCGCACTGAAGCTATTCGTAATGATTCCACAGTCGATCCTTCACCGTTCATCTTGGGGCGCATTGTAAATAAACACTTGCGCGAGCATCAAAGAGATCCTGCTACAAACTTTGACGTGGTGGCACTATCAAACAATCTCGTGCATCACTTCATGGTATGGAAAATATAGTTGCGCATGGTTCGATCGAAATTCTAGTAGTAACGACCGAATCGATGCGGTGAAGGTTTGTGCTGTCAGTAAATAACGAACCCACCGATAGACGAGACCGAGAACATAGTCACCAGTAGAAGTTTTGCATAAGCATATGAATGCATTAAGCATCGTGAAGAAATACTAACGGGTAATAGTGCACATATACGGCTAGCAGGAAGTAGGACGTGCATTTATATCATTCACGGGACGTCGGTTTTGTTTTGTTACAACATGGTCGAAAGAGCGGCACACGAGCAGCACTATGCCCAGCCATCATTGGCGTGTCCGTAATAGATTTCGCATATTCGATGCGGTAGTTGCAATTTTTAACAATACAGCAGGGCCGAGTTGAATTGTTGACAAAGGCATGTGATCCTAGAAACCAGTATTCACAATTATATTCAACGGTCGTATTCTGGAAGCCCTCATGCTCTACAAGCATTTCATTTAATGCGGTTGTAAAGGTGGGTACCACATTAGTAACTAGCGGATCAGCTTAAGCATTCTCCAAAAGCAGCGCAGAGACCAGCATGTATTTATTCAACATGAGCCTCTGGGGGTCTCTACATATGCGAGTCGATCGTCAAATGCATACTATATCCCCCTACTGCTGCGATAGAGCTGTGAACATGTTTGGTCACAGCTGCACAGGCGAGCTCGTCACATCCATCGCTCAAAGCACTCATTTCCTTTCGCGGTTCCGACACACGGAATACGTTCTCGCCGACACTAATCAGCCTCTCGGTAGAACGTGTGCCTACTGAGTAGTCATCGTTTCCGCCATGGCATTCGGATGTCTAATACTTCTTCCATGTGACTTTTGACTGTGTGGTAACGGATGACTAGACACCGACCAAACATGGTAGGAGGGCTGTAGATATGACCACCGGTTGACGCGCAATCAAAATGGGACCTATAACCGTTTTTATCGTAATATGCGGACCATGTAGCTTGAGCGGAAAGTAAGACCGTTTCAATCGCAATATTACTATGTGAGAAGAAGATGTCATACAAGGATCCTGATATGATTCCTGCTTCGGTTTCCCGATGCAAGTCTTGCTCTTTCGTGCAAGTTAGCTAGAAACAGAGATTTAACATAAAATCAAAAGATAAGATAGAGAAGCAAGCTCTGGAGCTCGCCATGTAATATATGCAAAGTCCTATACAACAGCAGCAGTCACTGGAGAATGAGTATGATGCTGTTAATGTATGTATTAACCCTGTACAGTATATTTAGGCAACGCGATCAGCCTTTGCTTATGAGCGCCTAGCATTTGCTCATACAGTCATTCCTCGGATAACTTATTACGAGCACGAAGGGTGAAGCTATAAGTGAGTATGCGCAAGGTTGAATACCGAACTTTTAAATCGTACTTATCTGTGTCTGTGTGTGTGTCTGTAAATAACGCGGTTACGTGCACCTTAATCGTACCAAGTGCGATCTAGCATGTCCCCCTTCATAGGTCGATTAGCATGATAGGTGTCAGTTGTAACGGGGCACACCTTATTCAAATAACTGAATAAAACTTGCACTGCTGACAGTGCAAGGGTGTGTGCTTCCGACTGCCTCACGTACACGTACGTGCAGAGGAAGATTGCTATACGGAGTAGGAGTACTCAGTAAAGGTAAAAGTAGAACTGTATTTAGTGTAGTTAATCCTTGTAATACATCCCTATTTGACTTCATTTAACTATGTCTAAATACAAACATGTATTATAACTATCTGCGCGCCACTCGTTGCGTGCTTCTGTCGTGGCTAGACTTTATTGGTTGATATCTCGATCCTATATCAACCAATGAAAAGTGTGTTACATCTGCGGGGCAATATTATCTATTAGGATAATATTGTGAGAATATTGTGTTTGTCCTAACATAATATTCGTACTTGATATTTACCTTAAGTAAATTATCATGTAACGGAGGCACCCGATACATCACCCCCCCTTAACCACCAGTCACATTAGTGACTGATTGACTATTGAATGACACTGTTGAGTGGCTCTGGGACAGTGGAGCACTTGTTGGCCAATCCATCCATTCTTCGTTCTCATCGCATAGTTAACAAGTCCATGCGGTGTGCAGCCAAAGCTGCTGAGAACGCAGCCATGAGACTTCGCTCTGCTGCCGCATGAGAGACAGGATCACCCGAAGCAGCTGACGTAAGTTCGTCTGCTGCTTCCGCGACTCGGCCTGCAGCAGTCGCTGCTGCAGGCGCACGCGGTGATGCACCGCATGACATCGGAGATTATGAGCTTGAGCTCACATACTCTGGCGAGTCTGACGGTGAGACCGACTCGAAGGAGGCGAAAGCCAAGGAAGAGCCAGAGTTGGCTAAACCGGAGCCGACTAAGTCGGCTTCTCGAAGCGCTTTAAGCCTTGCAGATCGTTGTGACATCTTCGGATCGTCCGACGAGTCCGACCCTCCGTCTCCGAGACGGAGTCGTTCTACCGAAAGCGAGATAATCCATCGGAACGACCGTGACGGTGATGCAATCATGCATCATAGTCCGAGTGATCGGGATGATCCTGGTGTCGGTACTTCTATTGACACCAGACAAGAGACTATGGATTACAACATCTTGCGTGTTGCTTCTGAGAAGAAGCCGCGGCTACCTCCTCAGAGAGTGTTTGATCGTCTGTCTGACACGACGAGTGATCGTTATTGAATAAGATTGTTCAATTCATCAAAGCTTCATAAGCTTGATCCTAGTGCGAGTAACTTTCGCACTGAACATGATTTCTTCATCGATGCGTTCTTTTAGCATCGATGGTACAGTGGGAATCACAAGCGTGATGGTCCCTAATTGATTCAGGTGTGGAAAGCTTTCATCCACAACGTTGGTGAGATTGGGCGTGATGCCTGGCTAGACAAGATATTGATAGCTCGAAAACGGTTAGAGAAACGGACCTCTACCGGTGCACGTTTCAAACTGCATCGGTTGTCAAGAGAGGCCGGGTTACCATGCCTCTCTTGGGGTAATACGTGCCAAAGTTGTGTGAAAACCTGGCACGAGCTTCAAAGGAAGCCTACTCGATGACTGACCCCCGGTGGAGGGTACGTGTCACTCAAGAGATGTACGAGGGAATAGCTAATTTTTAATCACTCTACAAGCGCGCTGGGTGTTCGTTCCCCGATGGGCCTTCTTCGGCATCGGGTGAGCCTTGTCATACTGCTCGACAAGGCCCAAAACATCAACCAGCAATTGAGACTGAGGCTCCCAACTGTCTGCCGAGGGTGGATACCCGCGCCACCGGACGAGGTAACTCGTCCGACGTCCCTTCACATCACGGTGGTTCAACAAGCGTTCCACGAGGAAGCGTTGGCCACCGCGCGCATCGATCTATGGATGAGGCGGAGGAGGAAACACGTTCTCAGACGGGTTTGCAGTCAATCTGATACTGTGAGCCAGCTTGAGCGCGTAACGTGTGAGTTGCGCGAGAAGCTCGAGCACGAGAGGAGCAGACGTTTGGGTCTGGTCGACAATGTGACACGTCTCTCCTCGGAACGCGAGAGAGATCGATCAGATTTTGCTTTTGCTCAGCTTGAGAACGAGCGGACACAGCGTTCTCTTCGCGCTGAGCTAGTGGAAGGTTGTCAGGATATCTCTCGACTTCGCGGGGAGATATCCGGGCTTCAGACTCGGGCTGATAGTCAGCACGGCGAGCACAAGTATCTCTTGGGGATGATTGAGCGCAAGAGATTTCTTCCCCGGAAGAAGTCTCTTACTAGTGATACGGCCTAAGGCGACCGACGTAGAACGTAGTATGCGTGCGCATCTTACGTGGCAGTTCAATCGTGTATGCGTTACCTAAGCGGCGCAGCACACGAAATGGACCGATGAGCTTGGGTAGTAACTTGTTACTACCCACGTTAGTCACCATGTGTCAAAGTAGGTTTACCGTAGATAGCAGGACTAGGTCACCTTCATTGCATGAAAGGTTGTTTGCTTATCCATTCTTGTCAGCGTTTTTCTTGTGTCGGTCCACCGCTTCTGCAATGGAATCTTGCACGAAACGGACAACCGTTTCGCGAGCCAGTATGAATTCATCTGCTGACTCGCTGTCTTTGGCTATAGTGCGCTTGGAGCGCACTGCGGCAAGATCAGTGACCTGGGTAGAAAGAGCATCCTCGCTCTTACTTTCCTCTTCTTCACCGAAGTCGATGTGTTCGACATCGGCGTCATACGTAGTGACCTCGTGGTCAGTACGTGATGAGTGAGAGCCGAGTTGGCGTTCGCTCGAAGGATTCCCCCCCCCCTCAAACTAGAGTTACACTTTAAAAAGGTGGGTAGGCGTGGGTGGCGCAAGCCATTCACGACGAACGGTGTATGAGTCGTCGATGCATGCACCGAGTTGTTGATGGCAAATTCCACCATTGGCAAGAAGTCGCTCCAATTCGTAAACGAATGGACATAACCCCGAAGGATTTTCTCAAGAACGCGGTTGGCGCGTTCTGTCTGAACATCTGTTTCAGGGTGGCCAGAGGTCGACATCTGTAGGCGCGTTCCGAGTGTTTTGAACGCGGATCGCCAGAATTCCGCAGCGAACCGTGGGTCTCTATCGGAGACGAGTTCACGAGGCAACCCATGAAGACGAAATATCGTGTCAATAAAAACACGAGCACATGCCGATGCATTGATAGATTCAGGTACAGCGACCAGGTGTACCATTTTACTGAATCTATCAACGAACACAAGAATACGGGTATTCTTGTGTGGGTCTGCGGGAAATCCAAAGCCAAAGTCCATTGAGACTGATTCCCAGCATTCTGCTGGAATGGGTAAGGGTTGCAACGGCGCACGAAGTGAAGGACCAGACTTCACTCGTTGACATACTTCGCATGTGCGGACGTACTTACGCACGAATTGATACTGGTGGGGCCAGTAAAAGTCGCGACTAACTGTGAGATACGTCTTCTCTCGACCACGATGCCCACCAGTAGGTGCATCGTAATACTAATACATGATGCTCAGTCGCAGGTCACCATGGTCCGGTACGACGACACGAGGCGTGTCTCCGACAACGGCTGTATACTTCAGTCAGCCATTGTGGACTGTATATCAATCCGTGGAGGATCGATATACTGGGGGCAACGTTTTAAGGGATTGACGGGATGGTTGCGAGAGATGTTCCATCAAAAGCACCATCGCCGGATCGTACGCCTTGCGTATGTCTTCGAATAAGGTTGAAGAACGGGACACTCGACTTCAACACCGCGACAGTAGTCGGACCAGTGTCGGGTTGCGCAGCCGGTTCGAAATCGGGCCGGCGCAACAGAGCATCAGCGACGACATTCAGTCGTCCTGGCTTACGTTCTACGGAGAAGTTATACTCCGCTAGGAACGACATCCACCTCGCCATTCGCTGTGAGAGCTGTGGACTGTAAACGGCCGTACGTAAGGACTCATGATCCGTGTAAACGATGAAGGGTCTATCCCCTAGCAGGTAGACACTGAAATTTGCCAAAGCATACTTCATGGCAAGGAGTTCCTTGTCATGGACTGGATAGTTACGTTCAGCCGGTTGCAGCTGACGTGACTGATAGCAGACGACACGCTCAGCACCGTCACACTGCATCAGTGCACATCCGATGGCAAAATCAATTGCATCGCAGACCACATGAAATGGTCTGTCTTAGTCTGCAATTGCCAAAACTGGAGAGTGTATCAAGCTTTGCTTAATACCTTCGAAGGAGCGCTGGCAATCAGCACTCCATGCCCACTTCTCGTTCTTTTTCAATAAACGAGAGAGATGAACAGTCATCTCGGCGTAATTATGAGAGTATTTGTGCAAATACGCCGCTAGGCCAAGGAACTTTCGAAGTCCTTTTATGTCGGTAGGCATCGGCCAGTCAGTGATCGCCTTGATCTTTTTCTGATCGGGCCGGACGCCGTGCTTACCCATGATGCATCCAAGAAGTGGTATTTCGCTTGCAGCAAATATACACTCCTTGAGGTTGGCATACAACTTATGGTCACGCATCAGTGTATGAACCTTCCGGACGTGGAGTCGGTGGACTTCCAAATCCGTCTGTCCATCCATAGCCCGGGTATGGACGAACATCGAAATAGCTGGGTACGAATTCTCGCACAGATCTCAACAGATTCGTAACACATCTATTGAACGTAGCAGGGGCATTACTCAGACCTTGTGGCATTACTAGCCACCCCCAATGCATACCGCTTGGGGTGCTTACTGCTGTATAAGGAATGTCCTTTTCACGCATAAGATAGAACCCGTCCATCAGATCCATCGATGAAAAGATGGTACTCCTTGACATACCATCTATAATGACATCCTTTCTTGGTATCGGCGTTTGAGCCGGTACAGTGGCAGCATTCAACTTGTCGAAGGCATGTACTATCCGCCATCCTCCTGTGGCCTTTCGGGCACAGAAGGTCGGAGAGCTATGTGGGGAAGTAGATTCCCTCACATGGCCCGCTGCCAAGCGATCGGCAAAGAATTTGTCAATCGCTAGTACTTGTTTTACGAGGCAATGGCCATTGCTTCATGACACAGTACTTTGACCCTGGTTTCAGGTCTATCTCGTGACGAGTACCCTTATCCTTGGGTAGCTCGCACGGCACTGTTTCTGGGAACACGTCCCTGAATTCTATAAGATCATCGTAGAGAGGATTTGTCTTGAGCGATTCCCACGATTGGGATGTGTATCGCTCAATCCGAGTCTTCTCATCAAGGACACTCTCGTCCATTGATGAGCTGCTGAGAACCCTTTCGTTCTCAGCGAATACCATTGCCGACCAAATATCGGTTACGTACTCGTCTTCCGCGACGAGTACGCAAATCTGCTTGACTTTGCCACTACGCAGATCACGCAAGAACCTTTCCTGTTCGAGCGTGGGCAATTGAATGGTCTCCGAAGTTGTCTTCGGAGGCACGATCAGATCAAGTTGGTATGTTCCTATGCTTGATCCGTCATTGACTAGGACATTTAATGTCTCTGTTGTCTCCTGGGAACTTATTTCCACAGTTGGGTGGGAACTTATTCCCTCACTATCTTCTTTGGATATCTCATCATCTGACACGAGTGGAATTGCTCCCTCGTTATCCTCTGGCGGTGGTTGCGCTACCGCAGCCAGGTCTTCTATGTGCGATTCTCCAATCGCACTAAGATCATCGTATTGCCAATCATTGGAAATCGGTTCATTTTCACTTGGGTGTTGTTCGTTTGGGGGACACCCATGCCCCAGTCCACTCGACTTATTCGAGTGGTGGGCCTTCGGCGCGACCTGCATCTCAATGCAGTCGCCGGAATCTGGGTCCATGGTGTGGCGATCAGCCACGCCATGGCCATGTGCAGTCGTAATAACGACCGAACCACACGCGAGGCCATCGCACTCGCTCGTAGTACACCCACATGTTAGTGGGCGCTCCATGGCGTTCATCAGATGGCCATCTGATTAATAAGTGACAGACATATCGACTGTTCGTCGATGCCAGCTGACTTGTGGCTTGTAACTTCTGAGCCACGGCAGTCCAAGGATGACATCAAATTTGTCATCCAAGTCTAACATGATGAAGTCATCATCGTATTGGACTCCCTTTAGTGTATAGGTAATACCCACTACACGTTTCATCACTGTTACGGATGCGCCTGTCGCGAGGCGCACCGTCATCCTCGTTGGAGGGATCTCTCGCTCAACATATTCGAGCTCTCTTTTGTCTAGCGATTGGCGCCGTACAAAGTTTTTCGACGCCCTACAATC
Organism: Hyaloperonospora arabidopsidis Emoy2; assembly: GCA_000173235.2. Classification (NCBI taxonomy): domain Eukaryota; phylum Oomycota; class Peronosporomycetes; order Peronosporales; family Peronosporaceae; genus Hyaloperonospora; species Hyaloperonospora arabidopsidis. Next base: position 52,548 of record ABWE02000278.1, read on the forward strand.
GACTAGAGCTCGAAGCGACATGCCTTGTGTCACTTCGAGTTTCATGGTAATGAGGGAAACCTCATTACCAGAAGCAGCAACAAACAATGACTGAGTGTTGGGAGCAACTTTCGTCAAGATGCCTGCTTCTGTCTCAACAGTTCAAACTGTTGAGCACTATGTTCTCTCAACAGCTCTGTCTGTTGAGAACCTTGTTGGTGAAGTAAGGTTACTTTTTCCCGCTCGGCATCAAGTTCATTCTGAATGAACTTGGCGATGGTGGCGTGCTGTCCATCTGGCCCCAGGGCGGACAGCAGTGCGCCAACGGCTTCTTGCCCTATCGTTGAACTCAAGCATTCGACAGCGTCCCATTCAATTTGACTGAAATGGGAGTAGCTTTCATGCGTGGAATGAAAATCATCTCCCTCATCGTCCAACATATTCATGGTCGTTGAACGGACTACGAAGTGCTATCGGGTGTAACAGGGCACAACTTATTCAAATAACTGAATAAAACTTGCACTGCTGACAGTGCAAGGGTGTGTGCTTCCGACTGCCTCACGTACACGTACGTGCAGAGGAAGATTGCTATACGGAGTAGGAGTGCTCAGTAAAGGTAAAAGTAGAACTGTATTTAGTGTAGTTAATCCTTGTAATACATCCCTATTTGACTTCATTTAACTATGTCTAAATACAAACATGTATTATAACTATCTGCGCGCCACTCGTTGCGTGCTTCTGTCGTGGCTAGACTTTATTGGTTGATATCTCGATCCTATATCAACCAATGAAAAGTGTGTTACATCTGCGGGGCAATATTATCTATTAGGATAATATTGTGAGAATATTGTGTTTGTCCTAACATAATATTCGTACTTGATATTTACCTTAAGTAAATTATCATGTAACGAAGGCACCCCGTTACATCACTCCTGCTAGATCAATATTGTGGTGCACGCTTGTGATTGGCTTAAAATTGATCAATGATTAATATGATCACATCAGCAAATGCTGGACACTTATAAGAAAAGGCTGATTGCGTTGCCCAATTATACTGTACTGGGTTAATACGGACATCAACAGCACCATGTTCATTTTTCAGTGACTGCTGTTGTTGTATTTTGCAACTTGATTTAGTTCTCCGAACTGGATTACATCTATCAAAGGGTGAGCTACAGAGATTGCTCCCCTATCTTAACTCATAGAACTAATACAATTTGCGTCTCACCATGCTCTTTGTATGGACGCTAATTCTTAACTCATAACTGCCGGAAATTTACGAGTTTCTGAGGGGCAAAAAGGGAACCGTTAATCTCCCCTCAGTTTCTCGTAAAATCCCCTCAATTTGATATAACGCCACATGATTGGCTAATTTATAGACATGCCTTGAGGGTATTATATCACTATAACCGGTTTTTAAACATCTATTTGACCGAATTCAGTATAGTTCGCAATCGTTCTTATGTGTTCTTTGGTGACAAGAGATTCTGTCAAGCTTTTCCTGAAACGTTTGCGGACTCGAAGCTTTTACGTCCGCAGATGCTCTCAATCGCTCATTATATTTTAAAGGTCGATGCTTCTACAACAGCAAGCAATCCGCATCTCGCTTACATGCAAAGGTTTCTGCGCTAGCGAGTGGTAAGACCGCTTCTTTCCTTATTATTCACTTTGGAGCGTATTCGGATCATTCGTGTCGCGTGCACGCGACGCGTATTATAATTATTTGTCCCTTTCGTTACTGTTTAGATTCCTCTTTTCATATGCTGATCCGAATCCGTAAATGTGCAATGTAGGTCCGCATAAGAGCATGCAGGATGACATAAAGATGGTCGTACAAAGGAAGCTTTTGACAAGCGCGCATGCGTAGCTAAAACAAATGCCCCTATTATTACGAAGATGTTAAGGCAACAAGTGAGATACTTCTTTACGACAATCCAGTTGCTGGTGAAGCCAGTGAAGCCGAAAAAACTGCATGCTCGTGTAAGTAAGGAGCTATTTTAGTAATCCACGAGTGATAGTGCCTACAAAGTTAAAAGACTCGTACTGAGGAATGCAGTCAAAGTTATGCTGATCTATAAATTGTTTCCGTTAAATTCTGTAGGTGTTGGTTCGATTAAACTTCCACATCGGTGTACATTGTGACCCACTCTCATTCAATGGCCGCATCTTCTTCGCAAATTCTAACGAATTATTGCATCAGTGATGCTGATCGTTGTTTGCTTTGGTTTGATATGATGGCTTTACACTTACTCACTTACTCACTCACATCTTTTGATCTAAGTCATCGCTTACTGTGGCTGGAACGCCGACAATGACGTCCACCACACGACATTTTTGCGCGAAAAAGGCTTAATTGTATATGATTACGACAACAACTGACTTTTGAATTCCAACTGATAGTGATATAATACCGTCAAGGCATGTCTATAAATTAGCTAATCATGTAGCGTTATATCAAACTGAGGAGGTTTACCAGAAAAATGAGGGGAGATTAACGGTTCGCGACAAAAATCATACGAGAATACTCCCGAGCAAAGGAAATTATATTTTTGTATAGAATACACAGTTGAGGGAGACTAAGTGTCTAAATGTACTAAACTAGTGAACACAAGAATCCAGGGTGCTCTGAGTGGTGGAAGCCATACGGATGGACATCTGATGAACTATCCGCACTGGGCGTAAAGGCAATCAAGATTCGTACCTGAATAAAAAAGAAAGTAAACTGTTATTATGTAGAAAGGAATCAATCTTCAAACTTTTCTAGGAACCATATCAGCTCTGACCTTCTATTTTTTGAGAACCTCGATCTCTTTCTGCAATCATGTTTTGAATAGACCTTGATCATTTTCAGTGTTGTACAACATCAGCATAAATTAAGATTCCTTAGTCGCCGCACATTAGTTCGTCCATGTTGAAAAATATATGGGATCGTATCGAGCTATTACATCCCGAATTCCAGGCAATGCTGCATCCATGGCTTCCTCATTTTCTGAACCACTATCGCCATTAATTTCGATGCTGCTCCCCTCGTTGCACTGCTACCAGTGTTGCGACTATCCACTGGAGAACTTGTTGGTGTCCTCAGGTAGGCTAAGGCGTTTAGAAAAAAAACACCTGGCCTTGATCTCGATAATTTCTACGATCAGGATAATATTACTTGTTTGGCATTAAAGCACCCAAGTTTACAGGTCTTTCTCCTTTGGATTCTGAGCGACGCTCGGGCGTTTGGCGGAAATTTCGTTACCATTCATTGATTCTAGATCAGCGCGCTTCTTGATTGTGAGAGATATCGTTCAGGGGAATCTGAAACCAATTTTGCTAGAACCCAATTTTTCAGAACTCTTTGGCTCGTTTCTAGGTCTTGAGCTGGTAAATCTCGAGTCTTTGTGCATTGGTGACATTAATTGGGACATGATTATACAAAATTTTGAAGTGGAAATCACTAATTTACGGAATTTCCTTTTTACAAAAAATCGGAAATTCAAGTAACTCACAACTCGGCTAATTCATAATATTCGATAATCACGCTAAGCTCTAGGCGATCGATGGACTGCCATGCGGTGTATGGTCGGTATCGGATTTGGTAGCTTACGAGAATGCTATGATTCATATATTATTTAAGAAAGATTTAAAAAGGCGATTATAACTCAATGGTAGAGTGTTAGATTGTGGGTCTAAGTGTTATGGGTTCAAATCCCATTTTTCGCCCTTTTTTTTAATTAAAATTCCTATGTCTCCACCAAGTCTATGAGTAATCCGAGGATGACTGTATGATCATATTCACATTTATCATTTTAAGCCCATCATGTGCGTGCGTCACAATAGTGATTCAGCCAAAGAGTGACTTTGATAATGCCTATATACCTATGAGGAGGGGACAGGCTATATCGCACTTAATACAACGTTTAAGGTACACCTAGCGTTAGTTATAGACACAAACACAGACACATACATGAGCGCGATTTAAAAATTTCGGTATTCATCTCACGCACAGTCACGATTAGCTTCATCCTTCGGCCTCGTGTAATGATGAGATAAAATGATCTTGCCCGAATCTTATAATTACTTTTAGTATATTCACACGCTTGTGGTGCTGGAAGCGTTTTTCAGATGACAAAGCGCGGCAGGAATCTCTTCCGTTCGACGCCGCGAAATTAACTGTTGATCGTACATTATGAGCCACCTTAAATCAAGGATGACATCAAACCCGTCATCTAAGTCCGATACGATGAGATCATCGTCATATTGGACCTCTACTAGTGTGTAGCGTGTTCGCATTACAAGCTTCTTCATTGTTGAGGATGTGTATTTTGCAATGGCAACCGTCATTCTCATTGTAGATGTGTCGCGATCAACCTATTTATGCTTACGTATTCGTAGCGATTGGCGTCGAACAAATTCGTTGGACGCCCCGCACTATGCTAGGAGTCGAAGCGACAAAACCTTTCTTACTTCGAAATTCAAGGTAAAAAAGGAAGGAGAATATCATTACCAGGAGCAGTAACACACAGTGACTGTGTGTTGGGAGAAACATTTGTCAACAGGCAGGAATATCTCTCGGAGTTGCTTCATCAGTTGAGCGCCCCGCCTCTACTTAATCCGGTCATTTTTTGAAGATCTGTAACTCTGTTGCATCCTTTCAACAATGTTAGACCATATTCTCCTCCCCTATTAGAATACGGAAGATCGTTACGTCCGTTTTTTCGGGGTACTGGACGCGGACACTGCATCGTAATCGTAATGACCTGTCTTCTGGTAGCAATTGCACCCTTTCTCCCGCTTGAAAACGAGAATTATACTTTCACTTTTGACGTAACAGAGATCTATGAGATCCGGACTTCCCCTTACATGTCTTCTAGGTGGAGGAAAGCACTCGAACAAGCACGAGACTGTCTCAGGATGAAGTTCACCTGTTCCACCACTATGATTTCCTTTTTAGCGATTCTAGTTCGAGGCGGAACACACTAATGTTGACAGGACCCATCCAATAGACCTTGCATCACGTCGTAATTTATGTGTGTTCATGTTACTTTTGGCCTTGATACAATTCGTGAGGTGCTATATGCCCTGAGTTTGAGCGTTTCCATCATCTCTACACGGAATTGAGTTTCAGGAGCTCTAAACTAGCTCTAATATCAGATTGCGGCTGATCAAAAAAAATTCTGCGTTGGCCTTGAAGACCTCATGCATACGGCTCGTGAATATTGAACCCTAAAGACCAAGTGTTGGCACGCCCTCAAGTTCAACTGGCAAACACAACATGGATTTCCTCGTCGCCGATACACCTAGCCTTTATGGCTCGATGATCCATAATAACAATGAGTTTTCTTCGACGCCCTTGTACTTGTACTTGTTTTTTTATTTTTATACTTTTAGGTTAAACGGCTTGCGCCGGCTCAGTCACAAAAGCATGAAATTTGGTTGTCTCAACATTTTATACTTGTGGCCATCCTTTTCTCTTGACATCTATGTACATTGTGAGCCTTGCTGGAAATAAAAGGTTACATTTTACCGTTCCGTGTCTAGTCCATTCTGGATAAACGTTGGCGATAGAGGGTTTTTTCACATCTCCTTCCTAAGCGGACACATCGAGGAGCCGACAGCTTCTTCGCCGATGGTCGAACACATACATTCGGCGGCATTCAAACATGCAACTTTCAAATGGGAGATTTTTTTTGTGTGGTGAAAAAAGCTTTCCTCTGCATTGCTAAAACGTTCATGTTAGATGGAATGTCCATGGTCGTAGAATGAACTACGAAGTGCTACCAGGTGTAACGAGGCAAGCGCTTGCACAGATGACGGTTCGAACTTGCGCTGATGGAGGTGCAAGGGTATGGGCCGTGAACACATTACGTACACGTGTGTGCAGAGGAATATTAGTCTACGAAATCGGATCTATAAAAGGGTGAAAGTAGAGCTGCATATTTATTGTCGAATCTTCTGTCAATGAATAATATTTAATCTACTTTTACTATTTTTATGCACAAAAGGTAACGTGACTATCTTGTGCACGTCTGTCGTGGCTCTGCATGATGGGTTATTCCATAGTCTTTATCAACATATGAGCAGAGTATGACTAAACTGCAACTAATGATTATTTCCCGAATACAATACTCGTACAATGTACTGCTACTATAAAATTCTCATTGACATTTACCTCATGTAAATATTATGCAACGGATACCCCCATATACTAATGGTGTATAATTGCGAGCCCGAAGGGTGAAGCTATTAGTGACTGTGCGCAAGGTTGAATGCCGAACTTTTAAATCGTACTTATCTGTGTCTGTGTGTGTCTGTAAATAACGCGGTTAGGTGTACATTACCCGTACTAAGTGCGATCTAGCCTGTCCCCCCATATAGGTATAAATGCACATTCGAAGTCACCCTTTGGGTAGGTCAATATTGTGATGCATACACGTGATTGGCTTAAAATTGATTAAAGATGAATATGATCACATAAGCAAATGCTGGACGCTAGTAAGAAAAGGCTGATCGCGTTGCCCAAGTATACTGTGCAGGGTTCATACAGACGTTAATATCATCATACTCCTCCTTCAGTGACTGCTGCTGCTCTATAGTGTTTTTTTTGCAATTTGATTCAGTTCTATGAACTGAATTACTTAAATCAAAGGGCGAGCTCCAGAGCTTACTCATCTATCTTATGCTGATCTAATCGTATAGATTTTTTTTGTTTTATTTGATTTATTTTCCTGATCGAGAAATGCATTTTAATCACTTCCAATTTTACCTCTATTTAACAATATTGCTTTTAATCTATATTGCAATTTAGTCCAGTCGATCAAGACATTTAAGCATATCGTATTGTGGCAATACCGGTAATTGGTGCTCACTTTAAAAGTGGGAGTAGTACTGTATTTAGCTAATAAGATTTCTAGGAATAAGACACGATCAATTAGTGTGTCTCAAATCGTAATATCAGCTGATCAAAGCGAGAGAGCTAAACAGTCATCCTTACAATTGCCATGCCATAAACAAGAATCGATTCTTTGAATACCGACCAGCCCGTACGCACATACCACATTTACACTACACACCGCAATGTTATCCGTGTTTCATCGGCGACGCAGACCGTCGAAATTTACTCAGCTAGCCTAAAGAGATCCCGCAGATTCAAATGCAAAACATATAAATCTCCCGCGTTTTATTGATCCAGAGCACATTAGCTTGCCAGCGCCAACGATGCGTAAGTCTACACACGATCCAATGTATTACCTTCAGGCAACAATGTATTCCCATTCAGCTTTGTTGCTGACAGCTACTTTTGCGATGAATGTCGTTCACATAAAAATGTAAAAGAAGCAAATTAGCAATACCCTTATCGCAGGTCATGGTGCGCGTTGGTGAGAAAACGTAACAAGTTGCAACGAGGTGAGGTTAATTATTTGTTTGATCGGCTTTTGAGCCACATTCGAGCGATTTTGTTATGCTCTCATTTAGAAAGTCTGGCGAGTTGTCTAAGTGCAAAGCTTGTAGATACGTATGCAAAGTCATCCAGACTTTGTAAGTTTGCCACACGAAAGTCCAAGATTGTCGATCGCTCGAATAATCAATGAATTGTCACGCGGATGACATCGTTCCTCTCCCTTGTAAGGCTAGAATTTGCTTGTCTTTCGACAGCTTGTAGTCGACTTCTGAAACTTCGTCTGGGTGTGGCTGTGGTGAAATATGTCATCGGAATCATCTTAGATTCACATGCGGTGCAACAAGTGGAAGTAGGTGCATGGATGTTGGTAGGACATCATCACAGCGTCAGATTTCTTTTCTTGGCGAAGGCCGCCACTATAATGTAATCCCCTAACATAGCCGTCGCATGATTTTCCACGTCTCAAGCAAGATCCTGCGATCGTTGATTGACGACATCAATTCTTGATTAATATCGTCCAGGTTTTTTTGTACAGAATAATATAAAAGAAAATTGTTTCAAAATTCATAATAAGAAATAATTTTATTTATTTTTATTCAAGTAATAAAAAGATGAATAAAAATAATAAAATTATAATAAAATTATGATAAACTTAAAAAAAATAGAACAAAAAATTAAATTATAAAAAAATTAAACTAATTAATATTAATAAAGAATAATGGTAAATATAACCTGTTTGTAATAAAATATCTTTTTGACTTAAAAAAGCAAAAATAGTTGTTAAACCATAAGGACCACATATTTCAATTAAACCTTTATCAATCATTTTATACGTAAATTATAACCAATTTTTAAAATATATTTACTGCAAGTTTAAAAAATACTATCATTAGTTTAACGAAACATGATGGAAATCTTTTAAAACAATGGTCTACAAAATCTTTAAAAAAACAGATTTTAAAAAATACACCATATAATGTTCAGCTAATTGTTTATAAAATTAATAAATATCTTAATTTAAAAAATATATAAAAATAAAAAATTTATTTAAAAGGTACAGGTTTAGGTCGATATAATGTTTTAACGACATTGTCTACTAATTAGAGCTCTTAAAGCAGCAGTGGAAAGGTGAAGTGACATACCAAGCCTGTACAAAATCGATACCATCTATCGCTGTTGAGCAGTCGATGAGTAGTTGGTGACACCGGAACACAATTTATCTACCGCGTCTGCAGTGAGTATACTTTGTGTGCTGTGCCAGCTTGTTCGTGACACTTGCTCGCAATCAGTCAGACTGACGACCGCGTCCTTGGCCACATGTGTAGCGCAATTTTTTTTCACGATGAATCTTGTATTGCGATGCCACTGCTGACGGCAGGTTGCAGCGTGCGCACATATTCAAGAATCGCGGACCTTCGCTTAATGCACAAAACTGCTGGTTTCACACAGGAAAAGCCGTGTCAGCAATTGCTCGATGTGTTCGCTGCGATTCCAAAGGCAGTTCTTGATTCCAAAACACCATAGCAGCTGATGTGCCTTGATCTCATGTAATCTTAAGGTTCATTCATTTTTCTTACAACATACTTTGCGTCCCCCAGTAAACAACTCGACTCGGATCGGCATCAACCTGTATCAAGATCAGATTAGAATCAAAGATCATAGTAAGGGGATAGCGACGAGTGGCCCACCTGCTTCTTCCTTCTTGTTGTACTGGACGTGGCGAGCGAGGGGACTACGGAAAGTTGACCCCGGTCCACGCACCCTAGATACAGCCGGTGTCAAAATCCGTGCTGTCGCGAGCAACGTGGCCGAATTCTGGATACTGCTGGTCTACCGTTGACTCGGACCCGCGCTCGATTCTATATACAAGACACAAGACAAGGAACAACAATCAGATGTCTGACATGGTACACCGGATTGACGTCCACCGCTGCTTCAGCGCCTCTCCTGTACGTACCCTTCACTGATCCGTGGCTCCGACAGACGTCCGGACCGTCGCTTCTCCTGTCTGCTGCTTGAGTCGCGCGACCACGAAGCCGGGTCTTCTGTCCGAGTGTAAGAAAAGCCCTGAAATTCGTTCTTGGGCGACACGGCCAAGCGCTTGTCCTGCTGTAAGAAACCATGGTCAGGCAACTCCTTGGTGAACTCACGATCGAAGTTTTGGATATCAGTTGGACTGCGAACGCGCGGCTTGAAAGGCGGTTTAATGCCGCGTTTCTCTAGTAGCGCCCAGTCGATGCTGGTAAAGAATACGTGATTCTTTATATCCTCAACACCAGCGCCAGGACGCGAGCCTATTCGATACGTCGGATCTCGATCCAACAATGCAGAAATGAGACTCTTGACTTCTGAGCTTAGACCAAAATGCGCAGGGAACTTGAGAGGGGACTTCATAATCTTGGAGCACATTTGCTCGATGTTGCGGTCGAAAAACGGCGGCCAGCCTGTCAGCATTTCGTACATGAGCGTGCCAAGACTCCACCAGTCAATGGCTTTGCCGTACTCGGTCTTCTTCTTGCGGCTGATGAGCATCTCTGGTGCCAAGTACTCCGGAGTACCGCAAAATGTCCTTGCTCCTGTAAAGTCCGTGCAATCTGTTTTCGACAGACCGAAGTCGGTCAATCGCACGTGACCCGTTTCGTCCAAAAGAATGTTCTCAGGCTTCAGGTCCCGATAGATGATATCACGCTCGTGTAAGTGGCCAATAGCAGCCACTAGCTCGGCGGCATAAAAGCGCACCATAGCTTCTGAAAACGAGCGAAACTTCTTCAGATGAAAGAAGATCTCTCCACCACAGCAATAGTCTGAAATCATCACAAGTTTACTCGCGGTCTGAAACGAATACTTGAGTCCGACGATGAAAGGATGGTCAATCGAGCTCATGATGCGGCGCTCCATCATCGTGTGTCCCACCTGGTTGCGTTTAATCAGCTCCGATTTTCGCAATACCTTCATCGCGTAAATCTTGCTCTCTTTTCCACACTCCTTAGCCATATAGACTTTTCCAAACGATCCTTTGCCAAGCATTTTTAAGACCTCAAAATCTTGCATGGTCACCAAGTGCCCGCCAGCGTCCTCCAAACCAAAGCTGTTGCTCCCGCTGAGCCCCGAAGACGTACCAAGTGCAGTAGACGTTGACTTCAAATGCTTCGACGCTGTCACCATATCCACTCCACGCGTCGGGCCGTCAGAACTATTTCCATCCTCATCGTCATCGTCCACTGCACTGCTCAGGAATTGCACGACTTCAACCGGTCGTGGGCGCAACGCCAGCACTGCATTCACATACGTCTCAATCGCCTCGCGCCGTTGTTCAATCACACGTAGCGAGAGCGACATGAAGAATTTCTTCGGTGGAAAGTAGAGCTTCCCCACGGCCGCGTATTTCCTTCGCAGTGTCTTATGAAGTTCCCGAAAATGACTGTACCGCTTCTCCGACATGCGCACGGCACCCGATTGAAAGTGCACGTACACTTGAAACACCGTGTAGCGCTTTTTACTGCCACTGTCTCGATCACGTCCCAGCACGACCAGGCCTCCAGTGGAGAGCCCACGGCCTCCACGTCCATCTTTCCCGTCCCATGTCGCAGAGCGCACAGCTCCAGTAGCCAATGGCGAGTTCCCCGCACTGTCAGGACCTGCAGGAACCTGGATGCGGTCCGCTCTGTCCGTCGTGAGCTTCGACTTCCACCTCGGGATCTCCACCTTGAGGATCTCGTCACCACTCGACGCAGACGGGACAGCGGCGTGCTCGGGCTGCTGAGCACTCAATCGACTCGTGGTGTGCAGACTCGAGTACGTACTCGATCGGTCCGGAGGCGACAGGACGAGGTAGCCCGAAGTGGGCGGCGCACTGGCGCGACTGGCCGCCAGCGCGTCCGTCTGCACGTGCATGAGCGAGTGGCGCATGCGGTCGCTCTTCTTCTTGTCGTTTTTGCTGTGGCGCTTTTTCCGGCGCGTGTGCGGGTCCTGATATGACGCGCGGGCGGCGGCGCTGGACACCTGGCCGTGCTGGAACGACGCGCTGTCTGCGGAGGCGCGGGATGTGGGGGTGGGCTCCATGGGCGGACGACGCACGTGGGACGACTCGTCAATTGCGGGCATTGAAGGGGACGACGGAAGCGCTTGAGGGTGGTCGGACGACGAGGTCGTGGAGACTGGGGGTCTGGTAGCCAGATGGGGGGAAACAGCAACGGGAATGGGGAGGGGTGGGGTGGGTATGTATGAGTTTATAGGCGTCTGTACGGAAGACCGAGGTCTGTCGGTCGGGATGTGTGGATGTATACTTGAATGTATGGATGGAGTTGTGATGATGGAACGGTGGCTGTCTGTCTGGCTGTCTGTCCGTCTGTCTGTCTCTTGGCGAACGTCGTCGCTTTGTTACGTGGAGCAAGTGACTTGAAGCGAGTAGTGTATACTGGGAAGCAGTGGAAAGTCGTGGCAAAAAATACAGCGCTACGGGGCCTCACAATGACGTGAGAAGAAGTCGCGACTGACAAGTCAACTTGTCTCGTCGCTATCGATGGATCGCGAGATTGGATTACGAGTAGGAAGAGGATGACGGACTATTTGTTCTCGACTTTTAGTGAGTCGTAGAGTGCAAAGATCCTTTATTTTTTTTGTTACAAAGCAGTGCAAGTGTGCAACGTCGAGTAGCTGCTGCCCGTGCACACAAAGAGACGCGCTGTGAACTGTATGAACTTGAACGATCGAGTTCTACTCGCGCTTTTGAAAGCATTATGGAGCTGGTGCAACCGCGTCCGAGTCGGATGAAGCAAATACCGGTACTGCTACGACCATTTGACAAGAAACGGCAGCACGTCATGGAGACGCAGCTGCAGTTTCACGATGGGGACGTCAGCGGTCTCTGATCCTTGGTCCATTACGCAACTCCAGAACGTCTTATACGTCGGTTGGGAAATTCTAGTGCCGGTCGTGCGCCGGGGGTTAACTACGGTGAGGCGACAGGGCACTGGATTCTTCGCGACAAACACATCTGTCCTCGTTGTTTTTTTCTAGGACTGTTTATTTGGCAAAATGGCGGGAAAGAACAACCCACTCTACTGGCTCGTTCATGGAGATATACAGTATCATGGTTTCGGTAGACCAATCGAATGAAACTTCGAGAGGCAGGTCGGGTATCAACATGTCGCAGGCTAAGGCCAGGTCACGAAGGTTGCGTTCAGCGTTCCGGTGGTGCTTGAGCTAATGTGCCAGCATGTACCCACGGACTGATCCGGCAAGATTGTCACATCAATAGACTACACGTACACAGCTCGCTAGTAATGAAATTCTATATGTCGGCGTCTCGCAGAGTCGTCGAAAAGGTGCATACGCGTATTTAACCCCGACCCAAAAACACTACTCTACCTTCCGCCAGTAGCGAGCTGCAGCTCCTTCTGGCACCTGCATTGTACAGGGCGAGCTTGACACAGCTAGACAGAGCATATGACAGCAAAATAAGGCGATGGCTCTGTAGTCTGTTGCTGCGCAAAGTGAATTGGGCTGCTCTGGCTCGAGAACTAACGGACGTTCGTCAAGCAGTTCGGACAGGCGAAACAACCAGTGTGGCCGTTTCAGATGCCAAACCAAGCATGCTGCCCCACAATCGCGACCAAAAGCCCAAGCGTCAACCCATCACTTGCTCAAACGGTGGCGTATCGGCTGGGCAGCTTTGTACAAGATGTGGGCCGGAAGGATGGAGCTCTGAGCAGGAGTCGTCCGAGACAACCAGGTTCATTTGACCCTTCACGACGACGGTTTTCGAGCACCATTGTACGAACACCATCTATCAGCTCTGTTCTCTACTTTACTCATCCTTAATTTGGAAAGCCAAACATCCTGACGCAACAACGACACTGATATGTCGACAGTAAAATAGGACGCATAGGGTTTCGCAGCGTGCACGACACCAGGGGTAAGGCCGGATGCAGCAGCTGGTTGGACATTATGTGGACACAATTGCACCCTAAGTACAAGCTTCTTTCCGAATAGCAAAGAGGAAAATGCAGTGACACTGCAGTATCGAATAATCGGTTTTGAACTTGGCGCATTCTTCCATGCAAACAGCCAACACTGGTCAACGGTATATGTGCTACAAAGTATCGGAAAAATACATTAAAAAGCTACATATTCCGAGGGAGACATGAACTCATTTTGTGACGCAACCTCTTTTCATTTTACTTTACCACAGCTAGTCGTCACCAGGTGGTGTGCGAAAAGTAGAGCACCTCATAAACAGGCCTTGTCCGTTTAATGGTGCCAATAGCTGGCGGCGCCCTGTCTGGTACCGACTTGCCACCGGTTCAAGAGACACTCCCTCTAGTCAACTCTCACTGATTCCATTTCATACTGCGGTAGTGCGCGTTCTCTGAGACCATCGTGCGTCGCAGTTTAGCGGACACGTGTAGGTTGACATGTAGCACGAGACCTGGCTTGAAGAAGAGTATAACTTGTGCTTGTCAATCGTTTCGTGGGTAGAACATTGATAGTGTATCTGCGGCGACAGCTCTATCTTTGTGCCCAGCCAACAAGTTATTCTCCTTGTCCCATGTGGCAAGGATTTTATAGTAGTATTATGACTTGATCACCGTGCACCGCGTGTTGGTAGCATTGATGCTGGCTTTTGTATCTGCTGGCAACTCACTCGTGGGAGCGTGTCAAATGTGCGATCTGGCGGTCCCCAGGCACCTTTTATAGTGTCTAACATCGTCGACATTGTAGACAGTCGGCCATATGTCCGGCTATACGTAGATACAACCCTGCGCCTGTCATGTCATCTGAATCCGTGAATCGACCATAGAATCCGAAAAACGATGGTCTTGTCAATCAGGATCTTCTTGCTGGCGTACATTCGATATCGGCCTTGTACATACCACCATATTGTGACAGTGGTGGCGTGAGCGGCATTCATGTACGACGAGTCCCACGTGTCAATATTCCTCGATGTTTTAATCACTTGGCATCTAAGAACAAGTTAAACATGTATGTAGTCTTTCTTCCATATCTCAAGACCTCACGAGCTAGACTAGACACGTTTCCATATCGAAATTAAACTCATGTGACATCGATAAAGATCAGCCGTCACAGTAGTGACGACCAAACTGCGGCGAACAGAACAGAACGAAGATTCCACACGCGTCGCGAGGTATCACGAATGAGTTCATATTGAACCGAGTGTAGATCGTGTGATCATTTCCCATTGACTCCACAATGTCTATAGAGACAAAGCAACAAGAGCCCTAAGATAACTTTTAACATGGTATCACCCGCGCAAAGAGAGTAGATTTTGAGGCACCGACCGACGTAAGCTGACATGCTCGGAATATTTTACGTGGTCCGAACAGAACTTGTATCTACACTCAAAATTGTGCAATAGCTAGCCAAAACACGACCTTCCAAGGTCTCAGTGCTAATGCAACTCACCCACGCGAACCCAAACACCAAAATCGCTGAACACGCGATACGTCATCTTTTGCGGACTTTGCGGCGGTGACCGCGCCAACTTTACAACCGAGCCACATTCAATTCAACAAGAAAAACGGCCGATGGGAATATGCTGTTTTGAGAGTCACATCGCCCCAACGTGTAATGCTTCTCCACCTACTTGAACTCCAGCAATGTTCTGGCAGTCAGCATGCTCATGTCATAGAAAGAAGACACCGCTGCGCGCAGCAGTCGGATCTCAGTAGCTTCAAAGTGACTGCAATGCACCGCCACCAACCACCAGCCACGACAAGTAGGACATACCATTGGGACACATTGAATTAGCACAGAACAAAAAGAAAAATGGTGACTAAGGAAGCATTGGCATGCGTACACGTGGAGGTCGGGGCCTTTAACGGTCAAAGTACGATGGATTTTGTCCGGCTGCAGCTCGTCGTCGACCTCAAGCGTTCGTAAGACGAATTGAGCATCGACCTCTGCGGGGAAATTGAGACAAATATCGCTACAAAGTATAGCAAAAGGTACACGCATCTATCAGCCGCTCGTCACTACCTCATGGTGTTCGTCAAGGCGGTAGACGTACCATTCGTACGGGTGCGTGGCACTGGTCATGATTGCAGCTGCGCGTTAGAAATGATTCGGTCGATATTTAGAAACCTCTAGGGTGATATCCGGTTCGGTTCGGTTCAGTATACCTTCTGTAGTATCTCTTCGAAAAGATGTGGTGACTTGCTGCTGATCACTGACCGACAAACAAGGTCTATCTCCATTGAGGTGACAAGTTCGCTGTTAACTGCTATTTAAAGTGTTGCGTGCATGTAAAAACATGAGCCGATGCGCGGCACTATGCGATACGGCTTTACCTATTCCGTTACATACGCTCGCTGCTCATCAATGAATGTAGTCCATATGACGTTGTAGCAAACCGACTTATGGCAAACTCAACCCTTTGGAAACTCATCTGTCACCAGCCTCCTAATGGACATCCGCCCGCCATGGAATCCGATCCCCATCATCGTCGACATTTCGTTACATTGTCGTCCATTGTAAAGAGAGAGAGAAACTCCATCAAGAGCACGGCGAGGTTGTCTCCACAAATTTTCGACACGCATCCGGATACTCGGTATCCCTCTCATGATTGGCTGCATCTCGACACATACCGGTATTGCCAATCCGTTTCGCCTTTGCGCGAGCGCTGAATAGCTCCTGGCCGCCGGTCTCTTGTTCGCCATCCCCATCCAAAGCTCCGGAGCGCTTCTCGGCCTCAGGCCGCCGGCGAAGGTTCAAACTGCTGGAGCGTGTCAAAGAGCAAGCGAGTGAGCGAAGGTCTCCGCTTTGACCCCGTCAAAGCCAGTTCTACTTTCCAAGTCCGCCACAATCGACGCCCAGTCGTCCCCCGACACGTCTCAGCGCGTAACCACACCCGTTTTTCCCAGACTTTCTCCGCGTCTATTCGCTCGAGCATGGGGCTGCTCTGCTGCGCCACCAAGTGTTGCGGCTGCATCGTGCTCTCGCATCTGTGCGCGCTGCTGCTGCCGCTGGCCATCCTGGCCGCGCTCGGCCTCGTGTTTTACACGTACGCGATTCCATGGGGCGAGGACCAGATCCGCCAGGCGCTCGATCTCGCGTCGGACGTGGACATTCAAGACCTCAATTCGAGCTTCATTGACGCCAACAGCTGCTCTGGCTGCGTCTTTGGCCGCAACACGCAGTGGCCCATGAACACGACGGGGCCACGGCATTTTCTAGACACCAAAGCTGGCGGCACGGCGTCGGTGGTGATTGCCATATCGTTGGCTGGTGCTGCAGTGATCAGTACGGGCTCAATGCTCTGGGCTTCGTTGATACCTAGTGCTGCAACAGCACTGAGCTTTTCAGGCGGGTTCTATGAGATGACCCACATTGTCGAACAGGCTCAATTTGCAGGCATGATCAGTCAGCTTCGTATTGAAGGGGCACCTGCTTTTCTACTCGAGTTCTCAAAGGGCCTTTCGTGGACGAATTTTAACTTCATCAAAGGAGGCACTGATTATTTGGAAAGCAGTGGAAGTGCAGGAAGTGACGGCAGTGACGGGACCACCCGTAGACTTGAAGACTCTGGTACGGGTGGTACAGGTGTCTTTGCAGCGGCTGAAGAGGCCGGACCAGCAAGATACGCGGCTCTGATTGGAGTTGATGCCGACAATCTTTTTTTCTACACGCTCGGAACGTTTGCTGTAGCGATCGCGGTGCTGCACGTGCTGTTTCTGATGATAGTTCTAATCGCAGGCGCCTTGACGAAGAACAAGTCGCTTGGTGACGTGGCACGCATGTGGTATCGCAAAATTATTTGGACGGGTGTGCTGGCCCTTTTGCTGGCGCAGTACATGTTCGCGATGGCCGGAAGCTACTTTATCTCGACAGGATCGTCTGGTGCCTTGGCGAATGGATCTAGCTCACGATACGCGATAGGCATTGCTGCCCTTGCCGTCGTCGTTTTGGCTGCCCTTGGACTCGGTATCATCGTTATTGGGAACAATACCGATGAGCTCAAGGATGTCGGTACCTACGAACACGATCAGCGGGCGTTTAGTAACAAGTACAGCGCATACTACGACGAGTACAACTTTGACAATCGCTTCTTCTTTGTCCCTCGTATATTGCTGGCGGTGATGACTGGTGCTGTTGTCGGCGTCGTCCGAGACGCCACGACGCAATTATTGTGTATTCTGGCATTCACAGTGATATACATGACGTTGCTGCTCATTCGTCAGCCGAACTTGCTGCGTTTTCTGTATTATCTGGGTATCGCTTCGGTGCTGCTGAAGGTTGTGCTGATTTGCCTTATGCTCGTCATGGCAAGAGCCGACTACTTTCCACAAAGCGTGCGAGATAACATGGCTTACGGCATCATCGGCGTGAATATGTTCATCTTCTCGTTGCTGGTTTTGCGCCAAGCATACACGATTATCGTCAAGATGATCGCCGCTCGTCGTCATAAGAAAAATGGCAAGGAGAATTCTGGTCTGGATGCCACTGACATTAACCTGGAATCCGGCAACAATGCGTCCACCAATTGCCGCAATTACGAGCAAGTAGAGACTACACCAGCTGGCTATGGTGTGGTCTGGTACGACGACAAGCCGCCGCAACAGCACAATCAGCTGCAGCAGCAGCAACAGTACCAGACACAGACAAGCAACATATCCGGTTACAGTACCGAGAGCTCGCGCGGTTGTCACTCGGACAACGTTCCAATGTTGGCGTCTCCAGAGGCTGTCCCGGTCTTAATTCGCTCCAGAGGCACGATCCACTCACCAGTCTCTCGCAACCAACAGTACTCATTTGGAAGTTCAACACGAAGTGCAGACGCTTTTCAGACGAACAACGCTGCGTCAACCCGTACTCATGAACCTATCCAGGAGGCTCCGATTCCTACCTACGATGTGTTGGTAGCCTACCTTGGCACGGGTCAGTCGGATGACGAGGCCGCGCTAAGTTCATCCAGGGGACACTTTCCTCGAGGCCAACACTTATCGAGAGAACAAAGCGTAGCTCGGGGGCACAATTCGATTGGAGGGTTGGCCTCGCCGAGAGGGCCGCCATCGTCTAGGGGATACTCTGCAAGGGGAGGAGTTGCAATTGGAACAGGGCTGTTAAGCTCTGGTCTCGGCCCGCGTCCATCGACTGTACCTCTCGACGCGTATGTTAGTAGTTTCTCTGGCGTTGACTCTGGAACAAGTAATTCGTCTTCGCGGAGGAAACGCAATTTCAATAGGGAGGATCAGCGGAAAGACGTGGACATTGATGACGTGGATATTGACGCAGACAACGACAACATAGTAGATGATGCGTCTTCATTGGGGGCGTCGAAGGTGGGTCAACACCGTTCTCTGGCAGATTCAGCGCGCAGTTCACTTGCAATGATGGAGCGGTCATACGTGAATTTTTCAGACTCCTTGGTTTCGTCTGCCAGCAGTAAGCAGGGCACGTCACCGGCTTCTGCGGCGAAGTCAAAAAGCGCGTTCTCAGCAGCCATGGGCGCTGCTGGTTCTCGAAGGATCGGTGGCTACGGTAGTAGCCCTCAGGGAAAGATGTCGATCTTTTCGAATGATTCTGAGCGCAGTGTCGGCAGTGAAAGCAGTACGAGGTTCAAGCGTTGGTCAAGAACCGCGCTTAGCGTGGACGAAGAAAGCGTGGAGTCAAATGAAGGGGAAGGTCAAAGCTATGAGCTTGGGCCTCTAGGGGTGACCATGTCAGCTTTCAAGCAGCGTGAATCGGTCGACTCATATGGCAATCAATCGAAGGCGACCTTCTCGGCATCTCGAGTTGACTTTGGTCGAGCCACGGACATGGGAAGCGACGATGGCAGGTACATCCCTCGGCGTCATCATTCAGGCGCATCAAACCAGTCATCAAACCAGTCGTTCTTGAGTGCTCAATCCGACGACAGTGGGGGATACTATGATGTCGACATAATTCGCCGCGATATGCACAGCACTTTGACTCTCTAAACGGGTTCCAAGAGGCTCTTGACGCTTTTAGCGAGGTAGGAGGCCACCAACTGTAGAAGTTTGTGTATATAAAGGAGTTTAGGTTTTAGGAAGATCGATCTTCTAAATGTAGCCATATTAAATTGTCGCCCCGACTGATGTGTTCTTGCAAGCAGCTGGGAGGCAAGGTACATACTGTATTCCTATAAACAAGTTCGTGAACCGACTTTGTAAGAAAATACAGTCTTGTTTTGGCACCAAGCAATAAATCGCGAGTGCCTGCAGCCGTCTCCGACGAAACTAGTGTTTGGCAACAATAAGCAAGGCGCTCGACTCCTTCACGTCAGAAAAATGTGCTAGGAAATAGAAAAGTAGTTCATCTCGACGTATCGTCGGGTCTCGTTCTTTTTCTCCCGAGCGCAATGACAACGAAGCTAGTTCCGAGCCTATACCCAAATCGCTGTGCTTTTAATCCGCTTTAGGTCTTCAAGCCTGGTTGCTCTTGCTCGAGATTTCTCTCACCTTGTTCATCCGCCAATCTGAAGAGCAAAATTGCTATAAAAAAGTCTATAGTGCACTTGTAAAAATGCCTTGCTTCTAGAACTACAGCACGGCTTGATAGAGCTGCTCCAGTCATTGAATCAACGATGCGTAACGAGTATGCAGCTAAAAACATGTGGATTTTGAATACGAAAACGTGTATGTTGCAGTCAAGCGAGATTAAAAGACTTGTCCTTCTCACTAGCAGATTCAACTGAAAAGGCCTACGATTGCAATGTCGCTACTGATCGTTGTGGATGGTTCTCCACCGTAGCTGCAAGGCTAAACTTTTTCTTCTCGCCCAAGCCGAGTTGCTCATTGACTTGAGGTTTTACACCTACTACAAATGGGTACAAGACAAAGGCGAAGTGAAAGAAGTTGACCAATAATTGCATTATAGACAACACAAGCTGAAGTAATAAGCTCCTCATTGCGAGGATTGACATATGTATCAAAGATAGAAAAGGAGTTATGCAACCAGCAGAGAAGGCAATACTGTCATTAGCTGCTTTTATGTTGCAATACACGGATGCGATTAAACAACGGCGCATCTGCTAAGTGCGATACAGATCTACTGCTCTTTATCGGTTTATTGCAATACAACACTAAAAACTACAATGATGGCGAGACCTCGCGATATGGACAGCGCCGGACGGGTGCTGCGTGTGCTACGAGACTGCGAGCTCTTTCACGTACCTTCTTCCCATTAGATCTTTACGAAACAATTCCATAAATTCTAACGTGTCGTGTATGCGTAGATGGAAGCAGCTATAGCCAAGCTCGAGCACGTTGACGCTGGAATCAGATCTGAGTCGCTGCAAACGCCTAACCGCGAAGACGACGCTGATAGGCTGGAAGGCAATGATGCGGTACATTGTAATTCACTGTGACACTTTCCCTTGAAGTGGGATATGGCTGCAAGTATTCATATGACAGTTGACTGTACCAGGGTCTAAGAGTACTGTCGTTGTTGGACCACAAGCAAATCGCACAGCTGATAGCTGCTTTGAACTCGGTCGTCAATGCTTACAACACTCAAGAAATCGAAGAAGAAGAAGGAGCTGGAGGAACGAATTTGAACCGGAACTTAGTATGCACTGTGGCAGGGGCTGCAATGATGCAATCGTTGAAAGGTTGCACAGTATCTCGAACAAATTGCTGTGTCTGGGGCGCACAGGCGAAAAAACTGCACCTCCTATTGGACTGGATGGTGGAGCGAGAAAGTAGTGAGGCATCTATGACCCGTGACTACCTACGACAATTACTGCTGGAACGGGTTCAGCCGGTGACCGAGAAGCAGGATCAACTTACTGCTTGCCTAACGATTTTCGAGCTGTTGCAACAACGTCGCCACAAGTTGCAGACATATGCACGCGGTACTGGGATTCCGTGCTTGTTCGGAGATCGAGCTGGGATGTACTTGAGTGCCTTGCGTGCTATTGTCGATCGAGGAACGATTCGGGTTGGTGACTCGCGTCACGTTAAACCATCAAAGCTTGCGCTGATCGCCTTGGAAGCGCTTGCATTGCTAAGCGGGGATGTTGCAGTGCAGTACATGACGTCGGATCAAGTAGCAAAAAAAATCTTGGTGGAAAAAGGTCTGATGCTTGGAACAGCAGAGTGTATTCGATGTGTCCTAGCTACTCTACGACAGTGGCACTTGCACTCGAAGCATCACCTATTTCTCGGCTATGCACTGCAACACCTACGGTCGTACGCTACACCGTGCTGCGTCATCTTATCCGGCGTAGAGGAAGCTACAAGTGAGACCGCACACGACAGAAACGTAAACATTACAGCTATACTGGATGTACTGTGCTGGCACTGGATTGCAGCTGTTCCGCTACTTTGCACGCGTTCTACCGCATCCTGCAGGATCCGCAAGACTCGGCCATCGGAGACTCTTACTTCAGTCTTACAGAAGTGGGCATTCAGTTTTCTTGAGCCGAAAAAAGTGCGGGGCGACAACGACGCCATTATTAATCCCGAGGTAATCTACGCACAGCTATGCTATGTGTGCGTACTGATGGATTCAATAGGCGGAGTAAAAGGACATTCGAAGACTTATGACGAGATTGCCGAAGAAACAAAAGCACACTTTGTTTTCTTCTTTACCCAAGGTTTGTCGGTGGCAGTCAAAAGAGGGGATGGAGGGACACTGCTCTTCGTATTGAAGATCCTGAGGACAGTCCTTCTGTCCAAAACCGCTCAACATATGTTAAGCTCACAGGATGACAAGCAAGAGCTTCTCTCGCAATTGCTACATATCCACGGCAACTTCTCCGCATCGCGCAGGATCTCTGACAGTATGCTGCAATGTTACGTCGAGCTGGAGTTTTTTGTGGCAGACTTCGTCATTTTTCGAGAAGTGTTCGTTACGGAGATACTAAGATGCCTCCAACACGCATACATCAATAGCGACCAGGTAGGATATGACGGTTTCTGATAGGACCGTGCACATCTGTCGCTGTCACATCGTGTTGTTACTTTGACTGTATAATTCCTGCATGTAGAGCATTCTATCCTTCGTGCGGACATTGTTGTACCGATTGGACAAAGCGACTCGACAGACCAAGCTACACAAGCATTGGCGGTGAGAAGTTGTTATGTTACAGCACACTTGTGTATCTCGATGGAATCGACGTACTGACCGAGACTGCACTTTGTTCGCCTACAGCAAGCTGCTTACACCGGATATTGTACGCTTCGCTGCGCGGGGAAACTGTGACACTCACCGATTTGTAAGATATAGCGTCACGCTTATGTGCGTTTCCCGTACCACGATGACTGACGTTGAATGTTTGTAAGGCCCTTTCTTGCTTGCCGTCGCTGGATGTCGTAGCTTGCGTTGCCGAGTTGTGTGGACCCAACCTTTGTGGCGTCAAAAGTCATTTAGTCACATCAGCGCTCGGGTATCTCTTCGCAACTTCAACGCGAGATTCCATTGAAGCCATGGTGTCCTGGTTTATCGATGCATGCCAGTATGGCAGTACTCAAGTCCATTCCGTTTCCGATACGATCCCGTCGTCCCCTCACGATTGGAACAACAGCGTCATGCAGCCCAACGAAAGCGTTGGAGATGAAACGCGAGAAATGCGAAATGAGTTGTTTTCGCTTTGTTTTGGTCCGAACGGGTACGCTGCGGTAGCACACTAAGATGATAGAGATCCGTGACTATCATTCAACGGGTGGTGACTTCTGTTGTGGATTACCCAGGTGGACTAAACATGTCCTGTCCGCTAGCATTCGAAGTGACGTGTTATGTTTATTGATTCAAAAAGTGTTCAGCTTTCCTCGTGACGCGGTTCTTTTGCAGATGCTGCGTGAGTTCGTGTTGTGTAACTGGGTGGACAACGAAGTGTTTGATATGATAGGAAAGCGGATTACTGCTCAAATGATGGTAAGCGTTGCGAGGGTCACTCTCCCGGGTACAAACGAAACTGACCCGTACGTTGGTTTTCTAGACTCTGCCGCGTTTGACCAAGGAGCACTTAAACGACAATTCCTTTTCGGCAGTAACGTCAATCGGGGGATTACTATTCTCTCGATTGGCACCGCTGCTGATTCTACGAATGGTTCCTCGAGATGTCCTTGGGAATACTTGTGCGAAGTTATTGCCGGTACGCAGCATAAAAAGCTACTACGTCTTTCGAATGGATGTCTTAGTGCAGTTGTGATTGTGTGTTTGCTATAGTGTGGACGCGAAGATTTATATCACCTAAACGCGTGCATTGAGTGTGAGCTAAAGCTTGCTTCCAATGAGTCGGAGGTGTCCTGTGTAGATCGGGAGAGTTTTATAAGCAAAACACTCTTTCACGTTCTCGCCCGATCAATGGTGGATCCACTGGAATTCAAAGAGGTAAAGATGGTTGCGACTGAGTGCCTATCCAAATTCCCTCCACCTCAGGTGCTGCCGTTCGTCCTAGCATACTTGGTTGCTTTCTTGCGAGAAGAAATTGTGTGCGACGACGGCTGTGGTTCACCTGTCGTCGCTGTGGAAAGCATTCCAGATTCATGTGGATTGGTGACTGCCAAGTTGATGGTCTTTTATCTCAACCGGGTGTTTTCTGAGGACAGCAATGCCTTCAGAGATGATGACGTCGTATCCAAAGCGCTTGCCGTGTTGGTACGCGTTCTGGAGATCCCGTGCACTCAAATTTCGAAGCCGGGATCGGCTTCTCCACCCTCTACTGATATCCAACGCGGCTGCATCGATTGCATCGCGTTAATACTTCTCAGACTGTCGGGGATTGATGATGGACAGAGAAGCAAAGGAGTGCCGACTATAAATGTTTCGTCTCTGGTTAACCTTCTAATGGAGTGGGCGTTCGACAAGGCTGCACGAGAAGACGTCGTGGATCATGACGCTGACACGTTTACATCACGCGTGCAGGAGATGCTATGCAATATGCGGAGAGGAGGTTACCCACACCAATTATCGTTGCAAGCTCAGATTTGCATTTGCAATGTTTTTCTGAGGTACGCTAAGTTGATTCGTGACAAGTGGAAGACGAGGTTTAAACACTTGTGTGACTTGTTGTAGTGCTATCTCACGAGCTGGAAACGAGGTTCTTGCGAACTGGAAATCACAGCGGATCATTGCTCGCATTGCACTAGCAATCGGGTGTTGTACTGAAGATGACATAGTCGCCGGTGGTTTCCAGGTGAGAGCTACTTTTCTGCTAGTTTGTTCTGCATTTTTGATTGATGTTTCATTCCACTCTGGCTGCTGCTGTAGATCATTTTTGCGTTTTTGTACAAGTCAAGCGAGGTGATTTCGATGGAAGACAAGGACGATGTGCGATTTCTTCACATCATATTTGACGCTACAGCAACTTGCCTCAAGACCACGGACTGCGAGTGTATCGCAATGAATGGACTGAAGGTGATTGGAGCCGTTATTGGAAAGTTTCCGGGCTTTGTGGGAATGCTGGCACCAGTTGAACTCCAGCAGCTGATCGACGGGTACGATAAGACTGGCTTCGGTATCTGTAAAATTGCAGTACCGACGTGTTTTTCGACTTTCGACTTTGTAGGTGTTTAATCAAGTTGCACGACCAGCAGTTGTCGCCTGCGGTGACCAAGCTTGCTCATGCGCTGTTGCAAGCGATGACACCTCCGTAACGGACGAGCAATACTGGAGTTCTGAACAGAATATTATCAGGAACGAGTTCATTGACAGTACACGTTTCGATGCTAACGTTGAAGCATTACAGTCCAGAATAGACAGCAAGAAGTCCTAGCAAGAGGGTGGGGGTCGAGTCACTGCGTAATACAACGCCCAGGCGCGGCTGAGGCCGTCGTCCATGGGACACGTGGCTAGCACTTCGAGAGCCGCTTCACGGTTCAGGACGCTGTAGTTGGCAAACAACAGTGACGTCCAGCCAGATTGGTGTGCCTTCCAGTCGCGCACAAAGGGTAACTTGCTGAGCACTTCGTTCCACTCTTCTCGTACAAAGCTTGACGATCGGGAGATTTCGAGGATCGGAGACACAGGAATCATTTGAATGCCGTGAATGCACTCCTGATTGGGGCTAAACCACGTTGTGTAGTCGCACTTGTTGTCAAAGAAGACGCCCGTGACCTTGTTCTTCGCGAAGCCTGCAGGATGGATCAAAGGGCCATTGTTCCGGATCAAGAAGTACGTGTTCACTGCACGCACACAGACCTTGAGCATCAACTTTGCTAGTGCCTCTTGTGCTGCGTTCTCCGTGACTTGGCCGTACAGCGCAACGCCATACAGAAAGTTGACGTCTTCGGATGTAGACTCTTCATCCTTTCCGTCGATCATCGGAGTAACACCGTGTGAGTATGAGTGACCGAGCCACCAGTTAAAGTTTCGGAAACGCGGAAAATAGGGATCGTTGCCGATAGGAGATGCGGTCACCACGTCCCGAATCAACGTGTCAACGAACGTTTGGACCTTGGCGGCATCAGCCGAGTGACGCCAGTGTGGATCCAAGTAGAGCGCCATGGCAGCAGCAGTTATGATGTAGCCATAGTGGTAGTGGTGGTCATTGTACACTCCATTGCCAAAGTCAACATTCATGTCGTTCTTGGCCAACGCTTCACTGGAGATGATTCCCTTGTAAATCGTGTCGTAAACAAGTGGGAACGCCGACCGATTGTCTGCGAATTCAGACAGCAGTTGCTGCAGCTTGGAAATGCCGTGTTGCGCCACGTTTCTCAGCTCAGGACTCGTCGTGTCTGCTAGCTGCCGGGCGACAAGACACATGGTGCCAAATTTCTGCAGGGCCTTCCCTTTGAAGTAGTAGCTTCCCTCATGAGGCAAAGCCCAATCTCCATGGATCTCGTCAGTGACGATACGACACAGGTTCAGCCTTTTCACCTCACCTGCATTGACGCAAGCAGCACCTGGTGGGTAAAATGCTGTACACGTCTCGACACCCTGACTTTCAGCTTGAGGTATGTGGCAAAGCCATGACGGGTTGCAACCCGACCGAGTCACCAATGCGTACGCAAACAAAGGTCCACGAGTGTGCGAATGCAGCACAAGTTCATGCTTTGCTTCCACCGTGGACGGATCTAGCAGAGTCTGCAAGTGCGTTAACGCAAAATGAAGGAAGCGATTTTCCGGATTGCTGCCTACAGCAGCTGCAAGCTGCCAGTGGAAGGCAAACGACTCTGAGTTTAGCGTCTGCACCGTAGCTCCTTTCGGGTACACACCTGCACTTGCGTGGTAAAGTTGCAGAATTTTGCGATCGTCTTGAGGTGCAGCAGCTTGCACTGCGCTCGTCGAAACGAACGCCGCTTGAACGACTCCCGTGAACGTTGACGTTGTCGTGAGTTTGTTGGCCTGGTGAAGCAGCGAAGTGTTTCCACCAGCATTAGAAAAGAAGTAGAGCACCCACTGCTGACCGTTGTCCAAAGAGATCACAAAGCTGCTCCCGTGGACCTGGTGACCGTCTCTTGCAGGAGCTCCGTTGATAGCAACAATGACATGTTCTGTACTAACTTGTGCCTGCATGTTCTGGTACTCGACCGTCGTAAAAGCAGCACCTAATGCCAAGTACGTGCTCATCCCTGCCATAGAGAGGTGCACGCCCATATCATCCCACATTTTGATACATAGGGGAGGTGCATCCGATTGATGAGCGAGCTCCACAGCTGAGAAGATAAAGTTCTTGATGGTCGGTGCGTAGTAGTAGAAGCGGGGAGCTTCGTTATCGTTGATGGGACCGTCTGTTCGATACTGCAGCAAGTAGCTCACCGAGAGACCGCTGCCAATGGTACCGGGTTGGCCCTGCACCACTTTATAGGTGTAAGGGCCAGCAAACACGGCGTCACTTTCCCGGTTTCCATCCCACGCTAGCAAATTGCCCCACCATTCATTAGTCGGGACGGGTCTCAGTTGAGCTTCCTGTGATAGGAAACGGGGCGAGATGAGCTTCTGCAGATCTCCCGTCGATCGGAAAAGTGGTGGTGGTGGCGGCGGTGGAGCGGAGGTTGGCGAACCGCAGGAAGGTGGAGACGGAGACGGTGAGTACGACATGGTGGAGATGCGGCTTTAATATGGGAAGTGACAATCGGACTTGTGCTGTTGAGCGGCTGATTGAGGACTGGACAAATGATGGAGGATGAAGATTTCCTAGAGATATCAGGGATCCGGTTGTCGCTGGATTTTGTGGATCAGTGATGAAGGTTTCCAGGAGATATCAGGGATCCGGGTTGTCGCTGGATTTTGTAGATCAGTATATGTACTGAACGATCTTTGCATTTGTATGAGGAACGACATGTCAGTACTGAACGATCTTTGCATTTGTATGAGGTACGACATGTCAGCCCATTGGTGAAGCCCCTTCGCGCTAGATTTGAACCCTCGCACGCTATCCCCGAGTCAGAACAAGATCTCACCATCTCCCTTCCCAATTTGCGCCTTCGGACAACAACAGCCAAGCGACGAAGGCCTCCGAACAGCTGGGCGACCGGCTCCCTTACTCTGGGTGGGAAGTCCCCTATCGTAGGGCCCAGATGAAAGGGGGAGGCCTTCTTGTCGCTGCGTGCGCTACGAGAGGCAGCGCAACGTGCAAACCGAAAGGATAGCAACAACCCAGACACCCCGAGGTGAGGGTACGGCAACAGCGGTTGTCACCCCCACCTAGTACCTACTATTCTACTTCAGCCTTCGAGTTGTCGGTCCGGTCACCGCGCATGACTCCCGATCCCTACGAAGTGAACTTGCCTAGAACGTGATCGAGATCGGCCCAGTCCAGGTGCGTCAGCGGCCCATCGGGGGTGATCGGTCTGGTCCCCGGCGTTTCCTGCGACTTCAGCGCCCTGTCTGCACTCCGGACTGGATATCCGATTCCACGTGCCCTCTGTGAAGTGTCCCCCATGATGACCGAAGAGCCGAGCCAAACAGACTAAGCCAGCGAGGAGAAGATGATGTAGTTTAGGCAGCAGCACACCGATATCGTAAAGGGCACAAGCACTTAATCGACGTTCAGGATTTATTACTACTACAACAAGATCTCATCTTTTGTCACTTTCATACGACAACGACGGTCGCATTGAGGCCTGGAATGGACCACCCTTTTCTGTAGAATATCCTGATTGAGGTCTGTGGACATATCACGCATTCGGTTGGATTACATGCCAGAAAGTCACTATATGTAGTCAACCTCTGCACAATTGAGATATGGATGAAAATGGTCATAACTCCGACAAACTTGAGTACAGTTGTCCTAAGTATGCTATGGTAGACCAGTAAGAGGTTGTCATATAGTTATAACTCATGTATGATCTCAAAAGATGCAGATTCAGCCAATTAGGATGATAGCTGGGGCATTAACGCTCCGATACTATTCCGACATTCTTGTTGGAACCAAGTCGAAAATATGTGGAGGCGCCGTACCAACACCAAATCGGAGGTTTACAATGCTGCATTTCTGAACAATATCGACAAAATTTGAGCCATCGGAACAAGTTTATAGAGTATTTTAGGAATTTGTCCGAGCAGTTTACAAATGTGAAGTCACCACCACTATAATAGAAATCTATGATACAACCTGGAAGTATGTTTGAGCGGTATACATATGTTAGTCAAAGTTGCAAAATACTGCATATTGTAAATGACTGTATATTCACTAGGACACGTCAACAACAAATCAGCATATGAACATGAGCATTCAGTTCGTTAGTGCCAGCCAACACCAAGTCAGCCATGTCATCTGCAGTGAACGTGTTCAAGGTATAAATTCCATTTAAATTAAAGGACCAAACACATCCATCTCAGCGATCCGTCTTCTGAGTGGTTCGTCGCTGTCACGGATACAAGAGCGGGAATGAATAAATTTGCGATAAACTCTGTGATCTTCTATCACAGCAAGTTGAAGAAGTGGCTACTCGGTCTACTTCGCAAACAACGATCGTGGGAGACAGGCTACTTAAAATGATTGCACACTGGAAAAGTAGTACCGGGTAAGATTGAAGGGGGACTTAAAGAGATATCCTTTAACTAATGGAATGCCTCTTCAATATTGCCACTTTTCCAACGGAAAACCATAAAACTGCACTTCTATACCTAATGTGGTATGTCTTTGACCGCGGATCTGATTTATTGCTTGTCCTCAAGCAAGGCCTTTTCGTCAGCGCCAACATCGTATTCTATCTTCGGATGATCCACGTCAAGACGTCAAAGGAATAAAGCCCCTACCTGTTCCCCGATCGAAAGACAATCTAAATATATATAGTTCATGCCATCGCGACCCCCTGCTCCTGCAATCGACGCATCTCGCTAATACCCCAGCTGACATCCAATACTGATTCTTGCCCAATACCATGTCCTTAATCTCTCTTTAGAAGCTTCTAGGGGGTGGATATATCATATTGAATTAGTAATATTACAAGATATAGCTTTTGGTTCCGCCACCTTTCGGGCTTCAGGTGTCTATAGCTACGCGAATTGATTTCTCAGAACTCTGCACAGGCGGCATGTAGTTGAGCCACACAGCTCTTAATCAGAGGAAGACTTACGATTCCAGAAGTCACTTAGTTCTACGGAATTAAGTTCCTATTAGTTAAAGAGTCTTGAGTTTTTAGAACTCATCAACAAAGACTCGGAGAGTCTTTAAGCTCGTAGAGATTCTCGTCCTGGTTCAGGGGACTAACAACGACTCTAGGAATCGTACGCACAATGTGCTCTCGAGTATTCGTCTCAAGCTGGCTCTTACTCGTAACGATCTACTGACGTCTAAAGTTGACACGTGTCAACCTGAGATCAAAAGGGGAACTGATTTTTTATATCTTAGTTTTATCTGTAATAAATCTCATTCAACTACCTAATACTAAGGTTAAACTAATTTGCATAGTAATCTTCAGTCTACTAAAGATTGATGGATGGCACATCAATCTGTCATCAATGGATGACTGAGGTTATCAACCACATTGATCATCACAGATAAAGCTTGGGATTGTATGTCACATATACAAGGTATATCCCTTTATGGTGGTAACTGTCGTGTGACCCCGTTTCACCCTCCCCCACCAGACTGACGTTACCGAATAACGTCAATCGACTCGTTACCTTATCGAGGTTATTGGCGAACAGTAACCTCACGGTTTGTTCAACGCGTCAGACATGGCAACGCCAAACGCGTCTTCGGCTTTTTCCGACCTCCTCGGCATTAAGGAGGAGGAGATGGACTATGGCAGCGATGTCGAGTCCAAAGTAAGGACACCCGTGCGAGACGACATGTCGAGACAGGAATCTAATCCGTTCCCTGAACTTAGGGCTGTGGATGCGCTAACAGCGCTGCACACGACACCCGGTATGGGGTCGGCAATCATCACGAACCCACTCGACGAGGAGCAGGAGAAGGTGCTCCAACAACGGGAGAGCATTCAGCGCAGATCTCAGATCATGTCGACACTCGAAAGTCATACTTAGTATGTGTTTACACCTCTCAGTTTGGAGGAACGTCTCTGACAAACGACTAGTCAGTCTTTGGCATCGTGGACGATCGGTCCGGCATCCATACACCTGAAGAGGTTGAAGCAGGCAGGGTATTGCGTGAGAAATACCTGTTGCCGTATGTTATGACTCCAAGTCAATACAAGGCAAGACTTTTAGGCCAAGGTCATGGTGTACCAGTTCCACCGATTAGGGGTATCCTCGTACTCCTAGACGTGGGGAGTTGGCCTCTGAAGAAGACAATGCGTTTATACGCCTGGGTGCATAAATCATGGCGCCTGAGCAGCATTAATGCTTTGAGCGCAAGCGCCGACAAGGATGACGTACATCTCGAGCGGAAACTCCGTTATGAATTCGCCAAATTGAGGCCCAAAGACCAGTTGCGGGCAACGTTCCGCACGCGATACGCTACGGCTGTGCCGATGACTGCGAGTCCACATCAGGCTTCGGTCGCGGACCCGCCTGCTTCTCCCATTACTGGTGAGAAGCGTGAGGGGTCGCAAGTTGACCCTGACCGTAGTGCTCAAAAACATCCACCGCATATGGACAATCTTGCCGGAGGGGTATCTCGTACTCCCATGAGTTCTCAGACTCAGGGTATCCCCGCCACTTCACCAGATACTGTTATTGAACATAACGACGACGTCGTTGTAGTACCTTCTCCACATCGAACTGGAGGTTCCCTTTCTCGTCAAGCAACGCCAGTGGCGGTCGGTGTGTCGGCTGCAGCCCATGAGGCTTTGGTTCACGAGGTGAACAGTCTTCGCCAGACTTTGGGTCAGACCCTGCGCATGATTAACGCGGTGCAAGCTCGCTTGTCGACGTTTGAAACGAGTCAGACGCGGATGGCGGTGCAACTGATTCGGATGCAGTAGCCTGTTTCAAAGCCAACTTCCGTGGCGCAAGCGCCTGCCGATCAACCTGGGACGGATCCGATACGGCTTAAGGAGGCCAACATAAAACACGGGGAGTTGTACGCAATCTGTGCGGTAAGTTGAGCGTATACGCAAGACCCTTCTTGGCCACGACCGTAAATGGTCCAATGAACCGAGTACGTAGCTTAGTCTTAAAGACAGAAGACACTACATTTGTAGGTAGGTCTTTAGCGCTTAGTAAGACTTGGTCACCGACCTCATAACTTTCAACACAGCTTCTGCCTTTAGCATCCGCTTGTTCCTTCTGTTTGTCTTGGCTATCATCCATTGCGTCACGCACATGTCGTAAGACATTCAATCGCGTTGTGAGGAACGCGCTAACCTGTTTTTGAACAGTAGAAGGGCTGATATCAGCAAGACGGTTGGCTTCCTCTCCCCCACCAAGCCTTGACCCACGTAGTGGTAGCGCCAACGGAACGCGTGGGTGTGTGAGGCCGTTCACATAGGAAGGAGTATAGCCTGTAGAGGCATAAACGGCATTGTTCATGGCGAACTCAACAATGAGGAGCATTGAGCTCCAACGCCGAGGAGTCTCAGCGCACACGGTGCGTAAGACGTCACCGAGGACGCGATTGACACGCTCAGTCTGACCATCGGTCTGCGAATGATCCGCTGTAGACATGTCCAATCTGGTGCCGAGCACCTCGAAGATGACCTTCCAGAACTTGCCCGTAAACGAGGATCGCGTCCAGAGACAATTGCCAGGGGCAGTACGTGTTGGCGAAACAAGTTATCAATGAACAGCAAAGCTGTACCTTCCCATCAATTAAATCCGGCACATCCGCTAAGTGAGTCATTTTGCTCAAACGGTCAACAAAGACTACAATACCTGTGTTGCCATCCGAATCCTTCGGTAGTCCAAATAAGAAGTCCATTCTGATGGGCTCCCAACACCTAGACGGTACAGGCAAACTAGCTAGCGGCACAGTCCCATATGACGAGGGTTTGACCCGTTGGGATGTCTCACATGTGCGCACATAAGTGCTTACCCATTTATAGAGTTTGGGCCACCAACAACCCTGGCTAACCAAGCCGTAGGTATTATCACGACCGAGATGACCGCTAATAGCTTTGTCGTGGACCTCATAGAGGATACGATACTTCAGCTCCTTATCATGAGGAACAATGATACGCGGGTATCCGCAGCATCCGTGCACTAGCACAACAAGCCGGTTTCGATAGAATATCGATGTAGCCTCGCACGCGAACGTGCCGACAATTTAATGTCCGAGTCTTTAAGCTCATCACTTCCAAGAGCACGTAGAAAAGATACACATTGTTCATCCTTGGCATAAAATGCACGGAGTAAGTCAGTAATTGACGACGGCAAAATCGTAACATGAGCAAGCTCATAGTTGGGCCGTCGTGACAGCGCATCAGCCAGTGTATTTTGATTTCCTGGCTTATTCTTCACCTCGAAGTTATATTTTTCAAAGAATAAAGCCAACGGGATATCCTCTGCGAGAGGTGAGGCGATTGGGTCGCCGTGTGTAAAGACGCATGATCGGTATAGACTACAAAAGGCTTAGAGCCAAGCAGATGAACTCTGAATTTGACTAGGGCATACTTCATAGCAAGTAGCTCCTTGTCTTGAACTGGATAGTTCTTTTCAGCAGCTTTAAGCTGACGGGATTCAAAAGCGATGACACGCTTGTGTCCCTCAACATCTGTTTGTAACAGACAGATGTTGAGGGACACAGCCTATGGCAAATCCGAAGCGTCACAGACGACAATAAAAGACCGATCACAATCTGGCAAAGCCAAAATTGGGGCATGTAAGAGACTCTACTTTTACGGCCTTAAAAGCCTCTGCTTCAGTGCTAGTCCAGCACCACTCCACATCCTTTTTAAAAGAGATTGGATAATGGCCGAGCCATATCAGCGTAACTCTCGCTATACTTGTGCAAGTAATTGGCAAGGCCAAGCCATTTGCGTAGGTCCGT
Organism: Hyaloperonospora arabidopsidis Emoy2; assembly: GCA_000173235.2. Lineage (NCBI taxonomy): Eukaryota > Oomycota > Peronosporomycetes > Peronosporales > Peronosporaceae > Hyaloperonospora > Hyaloperonospora arabidopsidis. The sequence continues at coordinate 86,183 of ABWE02000278.1, forward strand.
TTGATTATTAGGAACTGGACTATGGCCTTTACCTATGCAGGATCTGCCCGAAGGCTTCGCTTCCCATTAAAGCATCCCAAAAATGAAATCTCATTTTGATGCATTAGCATAAAGCTTATTAGTGTGCATGCACTCGAGCACAGCTCGTAAATGGTCGATGTGGTTATTCACGTCCGACCGACCCTGTTCCCCCCGACTATGGACAAATATGTCATCGAAAAATGTTTCTGCATACGCACGGTGAGGGCGGTTAGAATTTTCACCAGATGATTAAACGTAGCCGGGGCATTGGAAACTCCCTGGGGCATAAGCAGCCACTCCTAAAGCATACCGCTTGAATTACTAACTGCTGTAAGCGAGATATCACTCGCTTGCATGAGCAGTTAATAATAATCATCGACCAGGTCGAGTGAACTGTACATTGTACATCCGGCCATGTTGTTCTGAAGAACGTCCTTTCTAAGAATGGGTGTTTATGCCGGTATAGTGGCCGCATTAATCTTATTATAATCGTGCACAATACGCCACTTACCATTAGGTTTTTTGACAAAAAATGTCGGTGTGAAATAGGAGACTTACTCTTCCGCACCATTCCCACCGCGTGCTTAGCACTGAAAAACTCGTCAATGACGTCACATTTTTCCTTTGGTAAAGGCCACTGCCTAGTAACGCAGTACTTGGTTCCAGGAACTAAGTCAATTTCATGACGTATGCCCCTATCGAGAGGTAATACAGACGGTGGATCATGACATACCACGTCTTGAAAGTCCTTAACCAAAGGGTAGTAGGGGTCTGAAGGGTTCTTCAAATAGATGATCCACTTCGTGCACTAAGTGCCGCCTTTGTACTTTCGAGGACCGTCTCATCCAATAGAGACGAGGAGTTCAACTCATTATCGGGTCTAAGGAACACAATATCGGATAAGTCGCCTGCCTCCAAGGCCTGACTGAACTCGTCTACAGACATTTCGTCTAGCTCTAACAGAGAAGTTAACAAAGGGAGAGCCGCAAGACCAACTTCACCATCCTCGTGACCTGTCACGCCATCGACCAATGTATATAGCTGATCAATAGTATCGCTAAGCGACATTACAGACGCTCTCCGTCTCTCAGCCGCCATTTGGCGTTGCTGCCGCCTCTGAAAAGAGACTGAACTCTTCAGTGAGGGCGGACCATTTGGTCCTACAAGGTGATTAGCTTTATCAACCTTAGCGTACTCTAAACAAGGTATGATGTCATTACCGACATCCTGTGCAGAGTTACTTAACTCGAACTCATCACCCGGCGAGTTATCCGCCACTGTACACACATCAGAATCTTTACGTCTAGGCGTCTCGCCAAAAACTTCATTCAGGTTCTATGACAGCCGCCCTCACTATGTGGATGTTCACGTGCCACTACACATGCATCAGAGGAGCCTCGATCTTGATGATGGGGCGTTTCGCCAACAATGGCATTACCGACATTCAGTGAGGTGCTATTGCAGCCACTCTCACTCTTTGGATGTTCACGTGCCACTGCACATATATCTAAGGTATTACACCCTAAATGACTCGACCTGGGGTCACCAATGCTATCAGCATCCAGTGATTCATTGTAACGACAAGTGCTAATCAACGGAGTACGTGCGGTCTCACTATTGTCATTGACATCAGAGTCGACTAACTCAGACATTCCAGTGTCCAGCACACTAGCTGACTCAGTCAGTGGATCGGTCCAATAGCGCTTAGTTGTCTATAAAAAGTGCGTTCATGACTCTCCAACGCTTCACTAAAACATTGCGCGTTGCGTCTAAGGTCTTCGTCCTCCAATCAATCCATGGCTCATGGCATTCCAGCCAGACCTTACCGATAATGAGATTATATGTCGAGTTCAAATCTGGGACAAGACAGCGTTAAATGCTGTTAAAGTCTAAATCCTTTACAACTAAGCTTAACGGAAATTCAGGTACGGTGACACGGGCCCCCGTTGCTAGACGTACCGTGATAACATCACTATATGCGCTTTCAGCGCTTCAGCACACTGGTGACTTCCGAAAAAGATCGGCGTCGGACCTAGTTGCCCGATGCCCCAGAGTCAATCAAAATTGGCTACGGCTCTTCGAAGTCCTTATATGTTGCCGAGGCAACCAACAAGCCTGACTTGTATTCACGTTTCGTGCCAACGTCCACAAGATAGTGTGGGGCTAAGCCCTGTTCAGCTCTATCTCCTAGAGCCTCTACAAAGCCTAATTCCTCCTCAGTAGGGCGCCCCGCGCCTACTGGGAGTCGACGTTTTCCCGCACCGTACCAGATATCTGGTTTGGAGCGGTATTACGGCTCGGCCGATTCGGTCGCGGTTTATACAATAGACAGTTGGGGCAGAGATGCCTTGTGCTTTCGCACGTGTAGCATCTACGGATGTTAGGTTGCTGTTCCACAGCTTAAGTTCTGCTTCGTCATCGTCCGAATGACTGAGATCGATGGGCTCTGCCCTGTCAAAAGAAGATTGGGCGTGCCCATGCGTACCGTAGCGAGCCGCTTCGAAGTTAAACTAGGCGTTCAACGCTTTGTTCACAGCCTCCTCAAACGTTGACAGGTGGACACGAAAAACTTCGGTCCGGGCTACCCCAGTACGGAGACCTTCCATAAAAATGGGTGACACGGACTTCTTTAGGAAGGGGATCCAATTGCGTAGCAGCAAAAAGAGTTTTCAACTCTTGGACATAGTCCGATAACTCCTTCTTTCCTTGTCTGGAGGATAAAAAGCGTGAACGCACTCGATAAGCCTGATTAGGCGGTGCGAACACGCGAGACATCTGCCTCTTAAGTGAATCCTACTTGGAAAAAGCGGCGTCTACAGACGCATCACACGTCAGAGCCCATTCTTTGCTCTCCCGCCAAGTCTTGATATGGCTAAGCCAACTTTCTGCTGCTCGGTTCGCAGCATAGCGGCGCTCATTGCCATTTCGACTTCTCGAATTCAGAGGAGGAGACTTTTCCCCCCTTCCCGTCAAATACTTTCACGCTCAGAACGAGCGGTCGAGCTTTAGTCTCTTCATCTGGCATCGGGATGTAACGAGTCGGCTTAACCGACGCGACATGGTCATGGTCCTACCCGATTAACGTGGTCTCAAATTGCATAAAACTCCCAGCCGTGCATTGAGCACTTCCGGGATTTTGGCTACAATATGGTCGATTAGTTCGACACCAATCGACGCCCTAATCTTTTCAAGCGCGAGGCGTTCAACCTGAGAGAGATGATCTAGGATTTCCATCTCAACAGAGGTTTAGTCGATTTGCGACTACGGTGAAGGATTGACTACAAGTGCTACCAAGTGTAGTGGAGCTACACAGCGCTTAATCAGAGGAAGACTTACGATTCCAGAAGTCACTTAGTTCTACGGAATTAAGTTCCTATTAGTTAAAGAGTCTTGAGTTTTTAGAACTCATCAACAAAGACTCGGAGAGTCTTTAAGCTCGTAGAGATTCTCGTCCTGGTTCAGGGGACTAACAACGACTCTAGGAATCGTACGCACAATGTGCTCTCGAGTATTCGTCTCAAGCTGGCTCTTACTCGTGACGATCTACTGACGTCTAAAGTTGACACGTGTCAACCTAAGATCAAAAGGGGAACTGATTTTTTATATCTTAGTTTTATCTGTAATAAACCTCATTCAACTACCCAATACTAAGGTTAAACTAATTTGCATAGTAATCTTCAGTCTACTAAAGATTGATGGATGGCACATCAATCTGTCATCAATGGATGACTGAGGTTATCAACCACATTGATCATCGCAGATAAAGCTTGGGATTGTATGTCACATATACAAGGTATATCCCTTTATGGTGGTAACTGTCGTGTGACCCCGTTACACGGCAGGTGCGAAGAGTGATCTAACGTCACACTCATTTGGATGTGGAGGTGCTTAACACCCCAACGGCGGTACTGAATTGAGCGCAAAATGGATCTTCGACCGAGTCGCATAATATCTGATAGCGACAACTAAAGTAATTTATAACGTCCATCAGCACAACAAGTGAATACCATACGATTGCACGCATCCTTAGTGGTCGGAGTGCAAACAAGAGCGTACCTGCAGCCGGGCTATATGTTCTTGATATCCTAACCGAATGATAGAATGCAAGTGTTCAAGTGCCCATGTTCAGCACATGCTCCAACCTCAGCAACAGCTGCTATAACGTCGACCATTGCGTGCTCTACCACTGCGCCACAAATTGTGACCCGCCATTAACCGCGATCAAACGCACTAGGCTTAGGTGACCCAGCATTCAAGCGCCTGGAGTAATGTTTTCTCGCTGCAAAGTGCCAAGTAGCGGAAATGGTGACGTGGTCAATGAAACAAAATAAATCGATGCTTGTGAAAGAGGAAGTTGAAAGTGAGACGAATAAAAAGGGTGAACAAAAATCAGCACGAGAAAGCCCAATCGACTATCAAATTTCGAGCGGATGTGATTAAAGGTTTATAGATCTGAACGAGCGCTGGGAGGAGAGAATGAAGGCGTTCGAATCTGCGCTGAAGATGCGAAAACCAGATACGAAAACATATATGATTGCGACACGTTCGGTGGATGTTTGGATGAAATCGGAAACGTAAAACCTGACATTCCATGCGTCAAAAATAAAACAAATACGACACTCCAGGCCAAAAATAAAGTACACCCCACATTCTCTAAATATCAGCGACATTTTTGGATTAGGAACTTCTATTTGAACGTGATATATCTTCAAGTGTGTTTAGTAGGGTGAATGTATAATCGACCCGGTTTAGCAGTTCGTAGGGGTTATCCCACACATATGTCGAAAAATGCACGTGACCAAAAGATAGCACCCACCTTAACTTCGCTGAAACGTTCCGATGAGATTCGATTTAAGCATTTGCCACATTTATCCGTACAACAATCAAGATTAAATACGAGGGAAGGGCTGCATTTATTCAATTGTGGGTGTTCAACACGGGCTGAGAGTTAGATGGAAAATAAGAACTAAATGTATTTGAGAGTGTGATCCTAGTTATAGCTGTCCGTTAACTTTAATCTCCTCTGCGTTGGTTTCTTCAAACCACTCCCGACGATCTCCTTTTCTTGCAACCGTCGCATCCTTTGACGCAACAGTAGCATACTTTCATGTCAGCAGTCGCGCCCTTTCATCTCAGTAGTCGCTCTGATTTAACACTTCTTTCCGGTGGAATTTTTATCCACTGAGCATCACAAGTCCGCGTAGTTCGCTGAGTCGCGGTGCTGGGAGGACCTTGTCAGGATGTCCTCACGCATACTCTTGGATTCGCAGCACTGTACCTTCATTACCTTCTTTTTCTCGAGATCCTTAACAAACTTGTAGTGCATGTCAATATGCTTGGCTCGACCAGAGGTGTACTCACTCTTGATCTGAACTATCGCTGTTTGATTGTCGCCGTGAAGTGTTGATCGGTTTTAACTCAGCACGCCGATCTCTTTAAGTAGATCCATTATGCCGACCATCTCAGCAGCACTTTGAGAAGCCCCACAAAATCAGCCTCCATTTTCGATAGAGCCACTCATTTCTGTTTCTTACATAACCAGCCCACAATCATACTGCCCACCATCAACACGCCACCTCTCACTAATCTGCGGTTAGTCTTGTCCGCTGAGTAATTAGCGTCGCTGAGAGATTCTACTAGCACACCTTCTCCTTTCATCCCAGATGGTTCACCGCGTATCATGAACTTGAAATGACTGGTACCCGTCAGGTACTTGGCTATCTTATTAATTAAGCGCCAATCACCTACGCTCGGCGCATGCGAATTTCGGGTCGCCCGGTGTACTGCAAATGCTATATCGGGGCGCGTGCACCGGCTGATCCATAGGAGACTGCTTACCATCGACTGGATTATCTGCACAATAGTTCTTTGTGGTGTGCCGCTTCCTCCCGATGGTATTAATGCGCTGCTTACATCTCCGCCTTCTCCATCTTCTCCACCGATCATCACTCTGACTGATATCGAATTGGAGAATTTCTTCGATGACACATTCTTGGTCTAATACCCAGCGGGTATCGGCGTCATATTCGAACACGATGCCAAGAAACTTGGTAGCAACGCCGAGATCCTTTAGCTCAACAACCTTCATATCTAAAAAAAAACTCGTCGACCTTCTGTACAATGGTACCCGTAGCTAGTACATCGTCCACGTATATACCCACGAGTGTCTTGCCCTTGACATCCTCTATAATTTATAAGCAGCTGTTCGTGTAGCTCTGGCTGAAACCGAGTGGCTTCAATCTGTCGTGGATCATCAGGTTTCATAGCCTGCCTGACTGGTTTAATCCATACAAGCCTTTCTTGAGTCTCAGAGCGAGCTATCTCTTATCCTTCACACCGAGCTTTTCCATTAATTCGCCGTCAATGTTTATCCCGTACGGAATGTGAAGTAAACAATTCCAAATCTTTTTCCTTGTCGGCTTTGACGTAAGCACGTGATACACCGTCGTGACGCACATGCACACCCCAGATTCTTGACACCGCGAGAATCACTTTGCCTAATATCATCTCCATCACAGCCGATAACGTGTATGTGTAATATACGACATACACTTGTTCATCGCCACGTGCCACTAGCCTCTCTTTGTACCTCTCGATAGTATCGTCGGCGTGCATCTTGAGCTTATACACCCACTACTATGAAGTAACTTAGTGTCACGGGGATTCTTTACCGCTTTCCCCAGCGTCGTTGTGCTCCGATGCCTCTATCTCCGTTCGCATTGCCTCTTTCCACTGCTCCACCCGCAGGTTTTTTATCGCATTGCGATAACTATATGGTTCCTTGAGCAATACTCCCTCACCCGGATTACGGGCTCTTGCTTGAAGCCCATATGCACGTTCGCATGTGATTAAACGTCTCGTTCTCGGCGGGCCAGTTGTTCGATATCGCGGTCAGAATAAATTGACTTAGCTGAATCTTCATCTACCATCAAGATCCTTTTTGCCTTAGATGATCTCTTCTTTGACTTAGCTGAGATCTTCTTAGACTCTGATGTGATCTTCTTTTGCTCTGGTAGAGCTGTCTCCGCTTCCTCTTAGCAACATCGTCCTGCTCTAGTACAGCGCGTCGCAGATAATGGTCTTCACGCTCCAGCTGAGCCTGTAACTGCGCATAGTGATCACTTTTAAGCATCTAAACGTTTCAAACGTGCTGCGTCGTAATAATGATTCTATTCTGTAGAAGGTAGACCCTGAAACCCTCCGTTTCATCATTTTTGCCTATTATCATTCCGACCTGTGATCTTGGCTTCCACGCTCTTTTGCCGGGGTTTCTGAACACCGAGCAAGTACTGCCGAAAGTCACTATATCCGATAAGTTCGGTACAGTACCTGTCAACATCTCGATCGGCGACATACGTTTCGTATTGGTGCTGCACGAGCTCCGATTTACAACATACGCCGCGTAATCAATGGTATCGCCCCAAACGTACAGCGGTATACCACTTGCAAACAGCATGCATCTCGCCATGTTGAGTATCGTCCTATGCATTCTTCCAGCTTTTCCGTGTGAAGCCGCATTCTCGGCTTCGCTGACTTAGCGTCTTACGCCAGACGACTTGCAAAACGGGTCCACGGTGGCGTAACCATCTTGCGCAACACAAAAACGCGACAATTAAATTTCTTCTCAAAGTATATTATGAAGTTTTCAAAATTCTTGGTCGCCTCGACCTTGTTTGTTCTTTGCGACAGACACGCGTACGTAGTTGGTCGAGTAATTAACGAAGCTGAATAGGTACCTGTTACCACGCCTGTCCTTCGGTGTCATCGGTCTCTTGATATCACAACCGATAACCCCGTCAAGTTTATCAATTGGTTCGTTTCTGCCCGTATCAATCTTGGACCGGTTGTTTTTACTTTGCTTGACCTGCTCCCAAGGAAGGCAAGTAGGCCGAGATTGATACTTTAGTCGAATTTCCGATCCCGCCGAGTCGGCAATTCGTACAACAGGGTCGTAGGTTAGGTGGCCGAGTTGCTGGTGGAATTCCAGAAGTGTTGTATCAGTTACGGCTTCGTAAACCTTGTCGTAAACGTTTCGCACGACCGAACTGATCCCTCGAGATTGTTCATCTTTTGTTAATTCGTACTTTACGTCAAGTGTTACAACGTTGTTGCGGCGGAGGATCTTAAAAGATCTTCATCTAGTCCACTTGACGCACTACGTAGCTGTCGTTGCCGTGTCTCTCGAGATAAACCCCGCGCCCATCCAATACATCATAGATGATGATGTTTTCAGCTAGGTTTTCTTCATAAGGGTCGACCATGACCTCTTGTCAATCGATCACTGTTCTCAGCTTAGCTGATACAACCTTAGTCACTCGGACATAGTGTTATTCGCCACACGACACGTATGGTCACATTCCACTGCATTCTTCAGCATCCTCAAATCCTTTACGAGGTGCACGCTTGACCCAGTGTCTAAGATCCAGTAGGTAGAGTCAGCACAAGTACCGGTACCAACGAATAATGCGACTTTCTAAATGCCGGGCCGGCGCCACTCTTTTTCTTGAAGCAATTAGGTTTAATGTGTCCGGCTTCACCGCATCCATAACATGTTCGTGAGTAGGAGGTCCCAACTCGTGCGACTAGCCCCCTCTACGCCCACCTTGATCCACTTGCCCATCGCTGGTATTCCGACCTCCATGTCCATTACCTGAGCGTTCATCACGACCACCTCCGTTTCTTTGCTTGCTAGTGATGACTTTCAAGTCAATTGTAAATGCATTCAATTTGGCTGCTTGTACAAGACATACAGCTCCCTGGGCGTTTCGCCTGGTCAACATTGCGAACTGGATGTGTGCAGGAGCTGACTTGCACAAAAATTCCAGCATACTCTGTTCCTAATTTCCCGAACCGCTCCGCGTACATCAAATACTGATAGTGTCAGAACCATGTCCTGTTGTGTTCCTTCTCGATCGTCATGAATTTGATCCCATTGTCGATAGTATTGGTTTCATGTATAGCATCAACATGCTGTTCATGATGTGTTCTAGATTGTTTGATACCGCCGTCCATACTGACAGCATCTATCTTCACAACAACTCATGGACGAGCTTTCCAGATTTTCACTTAGTGAGAGAATCTTGGATTCCTCCGACCATTCGCCTCGACTCATTACTTGCGTCGCGCAAATTCGCTGTAGAAAACGCATTTCGTACGCCTTGAAGTCTGCACCCACATCCAAGTCAGTATCTTTTTCTAAGAGCTTAGCGAAACCTAGCCAGTCCAAGTCCCGAGGCTTCGGTATATTTAGTCCATAGCCTTCCGGTGGCACGAAATGCTGTGCTGAGGTTGGATGTTCCCTTTTTTGAGGCGGAGAGTTAGGCGAAGGCATGCACGGGGGTGCAGTCGGCGCGACGGTTGGCATTGGATCGTTTTGCGATCCTCTTCTCATGCGACAGTCGCACGTTTGAAAGAAGTCCGTAAATGCAATTGAATATTTGAACGAGTGCTCGGAGGGTGGAGCTTAAGTCTGAAGATTAACTCGCGCCATCTTGGGCATCGGGGATATTTGAGATCTATCGCGCCTCTTCTGGCATCTCAGATGGGTTCTTAACCACGTTCAGTGCGTTCACGTTCGTCTCCAACGTCGCGTGACGGGGTGAACTGAGAGAAGGTGGAGTCAGTGTGTTTTGGGCTTATAACATGTTCAACACGAGCTGAGAGTTAGATAGAAAATGAGAACTAAATATATTTGAGAGTGTGATCCTAGTTATAGCTGTCCGTTAACTTAATATCCCCTGCGTTGGTTTCTTCGAACCACTCCCGACGATCTCCTCTTTCACGCAACAGTCGCCTACTATCATATCAGCAGTCGCGCCCTTACATCTCAGTAGTCGCTTTGATTTATTAATGGGTCTTGTTGCCACGCAGCTCGATAAATTCAACGCATTGTTTTGGCATTGAATTAACGAGGTTGCGCATGGTTTCCGACTCGATACCTGCCCACTCGGACAAAATAGCCGTAGTTAGCTTGTTGAAATCGTAATACTCCTTACCGCTAGCGTACAATTCCACTGCCAATACTGATCACCAGTTTTTGATCAGGTTAAGATCATGTGAACTTTCTGGCCATTTCATCACCTTTACTTACTGCTCTTCAATTACGCTGTCAACTCCGACGTGGGAATCGATGCGTTATTCTGATGTATGATGTAGTCGACACCGTCGTGTAAATGAGCAAGTGGAAGCAGAAGCTTTGAAAGCGTGTACACATAATGCTCAGGTGCTTGCTTACCAGTGAGCACTGCTATCTCAGACTTTACATTCGCAGTGAATGCGGCCCAAACCATGACCTATCCACCACTTTTTGTCTACAAACTTTCTCACGAGGCGGGGAGCGCAGGTCACGCCAGTAGTGCTTGAAACCATCGGGACCATCGAAATAGAACTTTTTTGGATCCGAGAAAATAACTGCGGCCCATCCGTCACCATCATCATGTGGCTGCTAACCCAAAGATGTATCGCTTTCTTGTGCTCGCGTGTGAGAGGTAGGGTGTAGCCCTACCATTTTAGTGCATACAAGCTAGTCCACACCAAGGAGGATGCGGCGGACGGTCCTCACGGAGCACTTGAGCTCCAGCTTGTCATCCAACTGGATGGACGTATAGCTTCACGTCGCTGGCTTTCGCACGACGCACCGCAAGTCGCGGCTTGTAAGAAGAATGGGACGGCCTGCCGTGATCTTTACATGCTGAAGCTGAAATGCAGCCTGCACACACGTGCGGGAGCGTATAAGACGTCTCGCAATGTCCTTACCAAAGTGCCCTACCTCACGCAGATCGCGGATTCTCCCCCGCTCTTCATCCAACAACTCTTTTCCTCGAACCATACTTGCATAATGTCATTTAATAAGCGACCTTTCTCTCGGATTTAATCTCGATTATTGTATGGATAAAGTTGACTTATCTTTTGGCCACAGCGAAGGAGATCAATACGAGAGGATCGAGGCGTACAAAGAGCTGATTTTGAGAGCTATATACATCACAGATAGAGAAAAAGTACGCACGTCGTCATCACCATAATAATTCGGAAGAACCACACATACACCGACTTTGCTTAAGCTGACAACAACAAGATGGAGTAAGAAAAAATACGACTTAAATGTAATACTGAGTGTCCATTATCACATTGGTATCTTCGTAATGTTCGACTTGGTATCTATATCTGTTCCACCGGATATACGTTTTGTTCATTTATAAATATAACATCATGGGCACCCACTATCACGATGTTAACCATGCAATACATGTACAAAACATCGTATCAATGGTCTTCAAGTCACAAAATAAGCTGGTGTGTTCATTGATGTGCATTATTAACTTCGTAAAAAACCAGCGTATCCTACGTTTCAAAGCCCAGCGCAACAAGGTATATACCCGTTGTTCACTTTTCTTTATATGTTCACTTATAATAACTTCCTTCTGGGCAGATGTGTGCATCGCTTACACCATGAAACGAACTTCTAGCGGAATCCTGGGAGTCTTGAATGACAGCAACGCCAAGGTCTCTGCCTTATTGAGTATTTTAAGGGCGTTGTAAGGATTAAATGAACTAAAGGTCGCTGTGCAGTGTAGCTTTTTGAATAGTGCACTTGCATATTTATTAAAACCCTGGGATTTTTTTGTAAATTCACATGTCAGTGGTAAATTTTGAGGAAACACCTAGTTTTTTCACGACATTGGCAATTAATGTAACACAATCATAATTTTCAGGGTAGAATCAGGAAGAAACGTTTGATTGCTACGTATGTCGTCCTTGAAAATTTCGTCTCGAACATAAGCACCCTCCCCGGTTGTAGAGAGGAGAGGATCGATGGGGTCCTGCTGCCTACGAAGTCTCCACCTGTCTGTACTACATTACATGATACATCGATTGCGTCATCCACAGTGCGCAATTAAATTCTTTTGAATATATAATAGATATGGATATATATATAATATATATATGCTGTTGTGTTTTATTAGCTTCCACCTATAGAGGTTCCTTTAATAGTAGACACTTCTTCAATGGTAGAACTCACTGTTTGTCAGAACCCTGTGTCAAATAAAAACTATGTCGAAGCTTTTCATGTTATGGCTTGCTGTGTAAGTTCATACTGATGCAGTACGCAAGCCGCACAGATTTTTCGCGATCGTATAGATGTCACGCTTTCTACCATTGAGTCCGTTACGAAAGATATTACGTAGACAAAATCGTCGTGTCCGGTGAATTATACGCTCAGATTTTACAATGCCAAATGAGAAGATGTTATCTTTTAAGGGTATATGTTGGATCAAGGTATCACGTTCTCGGTGGTGTAGAGCTAACTCGCTGATCACACAGTGCATTTTCTTTATCCTTGGAGGTGGACCTAGCCACATCGCTCAATACGAAGCCACCTTTGCTACGTACAAAGCAAGACCGACCTTCTGACTGCCATGTTTATTCATGTAATTATCCGAACAGTATCTCGATGAGTGAGACAAACGAGAAGATGTATAAGTATTACCTAAACTCGAACACTACGCTTTCTGCATTAGGATAACTTATGGAAAAAATAGCCGCATGATGTCCGACCTCACGATGCTGCTCTGACTCGGCAGATTTCTTGTAACTGATTGCCAGGGATCCCCGCGCCGTAGTGATATGATCCGGTACGTAAAGTTAAATTGTAGGTGGCTCATGATAATGAAGAGCCCATGTGGTCGACTCGCAAGTCGATGACGATATAGTCGGTAAGTTCGATGACCAATATCAAACTACACTAAAAATTTCTGCGTCAACTCTGATAGCCATCGTTCATTCTGGGGACAAGCCCATGAAACTGAATCACCGTGGCAACTGAATCGGTGACGATACAGGGTGGTAGATGTCTAGATTGCTGAATATATTTCAGTATCAGTCAACGATCCTTCTAGGGGGCGAGATATGCCGATAGATGGTGGTGCTTGCCTCGCGGAACCTCGAAACCAGACGCAAATTATCCCTGAGAACCGGCATTTTGGAAAGCATCTCATATTAGCAACAAGTGTGTACAGCAACAAATACTTTTCCTTTCTACTCGGCTTATAGAGAGGAAAAGGGTGCGTGCAATCTCTAAAACTGAATGGTGCGCATGCGCAGCTATATTTACCTCACCTAGCTACCGGTTTATTGCAAGGAGCTGTTCATATCCTACTCACTGTAACTAGAATCATACGTTGTACAACATCAGACTTCGATGAAATTGCGGGAGCCCGACGGCTCAAGTCGACAACCTCTAAAAAGTAGGGTTTTGTCCATTACGTTGTTTTAAACGTCTCGGTGAGCACGGCCGCAACCATGATCAACACATCCATGTCTGCAAAACGAAGCAGATTTTTATGCTTGTAACATTTCAGTTGCTAGAATTTAGTTTGCTTCGGCTCATTTTTTTGGGAAGGAGTACAGTTCCTTTTTTGATTTGACTTTTACAAATGTTCATTACAAACACGTCTTACGAGTGAATGCACGCGCTTGATTAGGGCGCGCTATATGTCATTTTTAGCTCAGCCATATTGCGTCATCAGGCCATATTCTAAATAAAAGACATGGAAGGTCATGTAACATACTATCACACCTGCGTGGTCACCACCGCCGTTCTTCAAAGAGTGGCACATGTATGATATTGAGAGGATGTTGGTACACAATAATTGCATCAGTCGTGATGAGTACAGATGCCTGTTGCAGCATGAAAAACACAACATCGCAAGATATCTGGTGTCAGAGGCAATAAACAATGTTCTGTATTGGTCTTTAATCGCCAACAATGGCGAATGTAGTAATATTTGCTTGATATTAATACATTTACCATTGTTGGTGATTAAAGATGATATATTCAACGAATTCCCTACTCATCTGCTTCACTACCACTTTAAACTCTTCCTAGTCTACAAGAAGATGCACAGTCATCTTTGCATGTGACAAAAGGACCTGTGCAAGTGCTTGTGTAAGTAAGTTACTTCCTAATATAAATTTTGTATTCTGTACATCATATGGCACGATTCTGGGATTGAGTTTGATATTTTAAGGTGAATGCACACAGTGTGCTTACCGTTGATGCACCAAAGAAGTGATATTTTGCTAGCTGCGAAGATGCACTTGCTAAAATTTGCGTACAAATAATGCTCTCCCACCAGTGCAAGGCCTCCCGGAGGTGGACTACATATACAATTACGTCTGTTCTTCCATCCATAGCCTGGATGGGGTCGAACATATCATTGAATAAACTCTGCGGGAACTCAATCTCCAGCAGCCTCATTAGATGTAAAACGCATCGTTTTTATGTGTCTTGAATAGTAGGAAGCCCTTGTGACATGAGCAAAAATTAAAAGGGGTATAGTATCAGTGTTACTTACTGAGTGTATGAAATGTCTCAACCACGCATTATGATCTGATCGAGATAATTTATTAATTCCATAGTTTAAAGATTGGACAGCTTTGATATACCATGGATAAGTTCCACCGTCCTCCCGTATCTTTTACCCAAAAAAGTTCGGAAGAATATTTTTATATATATATGTGAAGGCAGTCCCCTCCGCGAGAATTGCCCGCGAATGAGCAAATAGGAATGAAATAATTGATCGCAACAAATAATATACAAGACACTGGCCACTGTTTGATAACACTGTATTTGGTGCCTCGCTTTGGTTTTAGCTCATGGAGAGCACCTTTCTTTTTGGGTAGTTCGCACAGTATGATTTTATAGAATATATCCTTGAGATCGACTAAATGATTGTAACGTTGATCCGCCATGCGCGTCTTTAAAGATCGAGACGTGTCCGTCATACGAATCTTCTCATCGAGTACACTTTCATTTATCGATGATCTTCTAAATATATTTAAGCGACCAGTTTCATCCACTTTAGTGGCAACGAGTTTACCTATATGCTTTAATAGCACCACGCAGATCGCGCAAGATTATTTTCTTTCTCGATCTGGCAAGTAAAAGATTAACAGTATTTGGAAGCACAATCAGATTAAGCGAATATAAGCGCCTACATCGATTCTCGATCCATCGATATATGCAACTTCTTATAAATAACTGGGAATTCATTCCTCAGAATTTCTTTGCTGGAGCCTCTACCACCAATTCCTCTATCTTAAAAGGCGCTACCACAGCGGAGTACTCTACTACCGGCGTCCGAGTTGGTATGTAATTACCGTATTGCCGCTTTCGGAAAAACAAGTTTCTTCTTTCGTGGATTTGCCCCTTCAACTGGGAGCTCATACCCCGTTTCACTCTACTTATCTGGCTAATGGACCCTCGACGATACCTGTAATTCAACACATCCACCGACAGCTTTCTTCACGTGTGTGCTTATCTGTCGCACTTATTATGTTCATGTGCAATTGTGTGAGCGATGGAACAACAATTGGTACCATTACACTCACATGTGGGCAGTATACACGTTTTTAAACTCTTCAAATGAGTGTCATATTGCCTTCTAGTGAGCAAGCGGTAGGTAATGTGGCAACGATACTTCCAGCTAGATCCACGATACAAATATTAATGGTGACATCAAAGAGGTCGTTCAGATTCATTACAGGTCGAAAATCATCCCGATGAGTATCTTCCGTCGTATTAAGTGAATTTCCATAGCCGTAACAGCAACATTACGGATACGCCGTTTGCAAGACACCACGTCATTCGCATTGGAGGGTTGTTGAGCCCGACTTACTCAATCCTACAGTGTTTGAGTGACTGAAGTCGGACAAACATTTTTTATCTACCCACTGTCGAATGGTGCTAGACGTGACTTTGCTTAAATCTTTTTTGAAATGATAAGGAATTCCCCATCACCAGGACCTGCAACACACATAGACTGTGTGATGGGAGAAACTCTCGTGCGCGATTACAATTTATTCTATATTTGCTGTATCAGTCGGGCGATAACCTCAGGTGACCCCAACAATATTTTTTATACTACACTTTTAAAGCTTCGTAGAAACTCCGGACCCACTTTTATCCTTTCACAAAGATAGGTAGATAGTTTCGTCTATCGTTTCGAGACATTTAGCGTGGGAATTCTGCTCGCATGCGTAGTGGCCTGTCTCATGACATTGCATTTCCGCATTTCTTGTAACTGGGAGAGCGAGTTAATTTACTCTCTACGAGCTAGGCGTGGACAGGCCCTGGAGCTCCGCTTTCTTGTTATTCAGAAGGACGAGCGGAAGCCAATGTCAGCTAGTCATATATAAAGTTATGAGTCCATTTGGTATGCTATGGAGATATATTGGTGCAGCTTATCAAAGTTTTAGACAAAACAGTTGGTCATGACGCGACCACCAGCAGTACCCTTGATAAATAAATTACTCCGTCTGTTTGCTCATAATTTTACCAAAGAAGAGACTGCTTACGAGTTATCATGTTTCGTATCCGAAGTGTGTAGAACATGCTCACCCTGTTTTTTTAAGGATGATGTTATCCACACCCACTATTTGCTATCCCCACACCCCTAACCTGGTATTATATAAAGTACCCATCGGTGATTGACCGGGGTTGGTATAGGGGATGTGCGGATAGCAAAAAGTGGGTGTGTGGATAACTACGACGTTTTTAAATCCCGTAAGTTTGTCACGAGTCTCGAATCCGGCTAGAGGATCAATCGTGTAATTGAGCCAAGCAAAATAGACTCGTTGGAATTCAAAGCGAACGTACAACGAAGCTTGACGACAAAAGGAAGCTTAAGAAAGAATGCCAGGTACTATATGGCACATGTCACCTTTATCGCATTGATCCTTCGTCTATCTCGAAGTATCGATGCACTAAAGATACCGATTCAATGCGGCGAGTTGACTGCATCGAAGAGTATCTCTAAAGGATAGTGTTTTGATCAGACTAAGCTTAAAGTATAAATAAAAGGGATTCAGTTTGACGCGTTCGAAGAAAGGGCTTGAAAAACTAAATATGCCCGGCCGAAAACCGTAGGTTTGAGTCAACAGAAAACAAACCAGTTCCAATTCTTCTCATCGTGAACAAGTGGCATTCACACTGCAAGTCCCTCTGTCGTAGATTCACCAATCGACTTCCCCCTCTCCTGCCGTTCTTCTCCTCTCTCCGACTGTTGGTGTCGTATATATTATTTTTCATCGCACTTTTACACTTTTGCATCTTTCTCACCATCCGTGTCTCGATTACCTCGTATACTTATCGTTTTTCAAGCTCTACCTGTCATACCTTTGCTGCCTATTATACGTCCACAAGATGGTGTTGCCACCGTTACAGGTGCTGCCTTGCATGTTTGTAAGGGCGTTGAAAGCTCTCCCATTGCCGATCATTTGGGTTCCTGCGCCTGCAGCTGTCCGCTTCGGTCATCATGTGCCTGTTAGCTACTTTTTCCAGACTTGGAGAAGCCATCTGACAGTGCGCCATCCGCTAGATTTAGGAATTTCGCCATGTGCGACGTCTAACGTGCGCGTGTCGCCGTCTTCAAAAAGCTCTTTGAATTTATAAACTACGGAGCCATCGCTGGGTCCTCCCAATGGGATGAGACTATACTCTCAATTTAAAGTGAGCAACACATTGATCTCTGAAAGGAATCAGACGCTCTTTGATTTTATCGATACCCTGTATAAGGGCGTTCGGTAGACGTACACGTCCTGCAGCGTGATCTCCAGGACGGTTGGTTCAATGTTGAGTAATTCCGGCGCCATGCACACCATCAGCAGGATCAGTCTGTACACGTTACAATACACTTATTAACATTAATCGGATCACTTCCGTCCTGAACGGCACTGCCAATTATGAATTTCTAGGCTAGAAATAAATTCTATATCATGATTACAGCTGCTCAACAGGTCGGCGCCAGGATATCGCGCGACCATATCATCTGGTGCTTTACGCACGACTGAACCGCTGCACTCGCCTATCCCGGAGAGATAAACTTTAGATGGATTCGAAGGGCCTGAGACTTACAGAACAATCACCGCTTGAATAATACGAGGCCTCTTTCTCTAACCCGGATCGACCTGGAGCACCGTTACACTACTGATGCACGGCTCTTCATCGGTATCCTTTGATGGAAATACCTAGATAGATGGAATGGCCGCTCTAAGTCTTCTGACAATCCTGCTTCCACGGCGTCGCAATCGAAGACGAAGGGGTGATAGAATTTTTCTCGCCGTCCCTTGAACACATTTGCCTTGACCTTGTTAATCTCGATGCTACAGATTATCTACTTGACTGACAATAGAACCCGCTCAACCGTCTGTACCCAGATCGAATTGAATTCATAAATGAAGGCGTTCGATTGAGCGGCGGTCGTGCTTGAAGATTGGCGATAAATATTGGGCACTTAATCATTGCAACTGATTCTAAGCTGGTCTTTGCCGACGACTAGGGCGATGTCAACGTCCGTATTTAAAGATCACTCAGCCGCTGTCGCCTTAATAAATCCTTCAGCCAATTTGGGCTAACTCATCACGTTACTTCCCTTCTTTAGGTCAACTGGACCAAGATGCAATTTCTTTGATTCATTGGGATATCTCAAGTGGCATGAATCCAGTTCCTATATGAGTAATATCCCGGGTGTTGTAAGCCTGCATTGCGTCCCAGCAGCCGGTCATCTCTAAGACACTTCAAAAATAAATGAGGTGAACTCCTGTGTCCTGTTTGAGCATGCTCTTATCCAAGAATATAGCGCGTTAACTGCTTCGATCCTCTCTACGTCTCGCAATCAATCTCACGTGTCGAGACGGGCTTTCCCGATACCCGCATTCATGCTACAGGGGTCTTGGACCACATTTTCCGACTCGTCATTTCGATGCACGTTCTAGTCATATGCGTCGATCAACCTCTTCTTCCACACTCACGACGAAATGATTTATAACGATCCAACAAATATCGCCGCTGGCTCCTTAGTCTAGGCATATGGCTTCATTCCGATTGTTATTCTAAATAGGCCCTATGCCATCTTCCACGCGCTCTGTCAAACCTACATACCGGGGGCATTTGAGCGACGACTCCTTCCTCACGTGGGATAGTCCATATCTATAATTTGCCTTCGTCCGATGACGACTTGGGATTTATCGGTATAGCCTTTTACCTGGTTGATGCAAACTAGGTGAGACACTCAGTACACTCACCGATTTACCCGTTAATATCAACGAATTCAACGAGTCAAACAAGCAACGTTTGGACCAAAATTTTCCAACTTTTCGTGCGTGCCTTCCAAAAATCCAGGTTTACCTCCTTTTACACTGTCAGGTGCAACCATTGCATCCTTTCTGCTGACCCATGATAGACCTCTTTTTGGTCAGACCGTACCTACAGTGACTGCTACGGGTTTCGTGGGTGGATTGAAGTTAACGTTGTCTTTCGTGGTGGTCACCCTTTCGAATCACTCGTATGACTTTATCAGGTACAAATTTGATGACATTGCCGACTCTACATATCGATAAATCGTGATTATGGAGATAATCTGCGTGTTGCATATATTTTTATGTGGTATAATGTATCAGTCAGGGCTTGATTAAGCCTCATTTTATTTTGCAGAGGGTTTAGTTTTAAGGTTTGAACCAATAAAATCTTACCTAAACCTCATTTAACATATTTATTAAACCTCAAATGTTTAATTCTATACGAAGATCACTCAAGATCATCATCCGAACAGCCGATATCGAAAAGATCGGATGTATAATCGCATTGTGCGAACGCACGGTAGTTTTTTTTGATGTTGAATAGATTCTCGACAGACGAACGCGCCAAACAAGTTCATAGCTTGCTATGAATGAAGCCCATGGTGGAGAACTGCACTTAGACGCTGCAGACGAAGTAGATAACGAACAGAAAATAGCGCAGATTTTATTGTAGGCCCGGTCATTCAGCTCCATCTGTCAGCCAATACTGTGATGGAGTCTTGGGTCCTTTCGTTAGCATCTGTAACCGGAAACTGTCGGCAATCATTTCCTGCCGCGCCGAAATGATGTGCGCTGTCAATCTGATATATGTTCGTTTACGTCTACAACCATCAACCGGAGTCCGATCATCCACGGGCGTAGAAATCAGAATGTTTCCCACTCCACTGCGATTGGCCGTGTCCAAACATGCACTTACAATCCTAGGATCGAGCACGTACGCGAGTCCATGTGCCTTGCCGTACAGGGAACGTAATCGGTGTGTTGTGAGATTTAGCATGCAATCACCCTCTTCTGCGCTCACGTAATGGTATTTCGCAAGCCGTGTAAATGAGTTGGAAGAGCATAAAATTCTGCACTACCTCCAATAATAAAATAGCGTCGAGTTGGTAACTGACGATCAATGTATCTATCGGTGCGAGAAGACGCAGTGACTCCTCCAGTAGAAGCACAATAGATTCACTTGTAACGACCTCCTGGACTTTGTGCATTTTGTTTTCTGAGCGGCAGTTTTCATGATGGAGTCCCTCACTGTTACAACGGTGTGTAATCGTTTGGACGATGAGAGCGTCTCGCAACAGTTCTTGGCCGTCCTCCAACGTGTTGGAGACGTATGCACCAATTTTCATACGTTAGCCTTGTACTGTCAGACTGTAAATTCACGTTGAGGATGTGGCGATTTTAGAATAAATTTACAATATCCTTGTATGCCACAATGAACTCAATAAGATAGTCGAGCGGGTAGACGGTTGGGTAAGTATACTACAAACTGATTGAGTTCTTCGTATTTGTGGCAGCGAAGATGCCTTGACCAACAGAGGCATACCGTGGGATTTACAAACCTGTAAATAGGCGGACGGGCGCGCCTCTGCAAGATTCTCCCACGCGCTCCTATTTGTCGATGTGTTGTTAGTGACGGAGATAGAGAACGTGGTCTTGGGATGAGACGACATCACCCGTTCAATGTCAGATGAAATTCAATCAGCATGGTGGCCCTATTCTCCGGTCGATGCTGACTCTAGAAAGAGCTTTTTAAAAAAGGTGACGCTGCCATATAGTTCACAATACGCTCGTTGTTGACTTTTATAAAGCATATGAAGTCAGTAAAAATGTCGCATTCCAAGGTTTGCGTCAGTCTACTTTTTCAGATCGAGGTGTCGAGCAACGGTCCGGAGAGCTTCTTCCTGGTTGGTAGAACTACGTCGAGACATGGGACTTTTAGTACCGCCGTCAGATTCTCTTCCTCAATGTGCTGGAATGATATGACCCTGATGTATAACGCATTGCTATGGATTGCTCAAATTCGATTTGGAGTACGCATCAAGTTTGGTAGAAGATAGCTTGTGGCCGATGTTGATCTAACTGCGTGCGCAGGATCCGCCGAAGTTTTTCTACCTCAGCAGGAGTGGTCGATTGTGCGCGTTTTTGAGCTGACGGTTATTCCTGTTCTAGTCGCGTGTTTGAAAGAAGCACGAGATGGGATTTGTGTGCGTTGTGCGTGCCTCTAGCATTTTGAACAATCCCAGAAATTGGGGGCACAATGGCAAGCTGAGACTGTTGCTGCTCCCTGGTCCCTGATGGAGATTCAATCGGCACCAGTTGCAGCTGCATTCCTCCGCCGAGCTCGATCGGCACGATTGAACGGCTGGAGCCAGATTTTTCTCCTCGGTCTCATCGGGGGTTTGTCCTGCAGGTGGTAGGGTGTGCACGTAAGCGGAGTAATTTTCTCCCCAGTACCTGAAAATCAGCGGCCGCTCCTTGTCGTGGATTTTAGCCAGGTGTAATGCCTTAGTACATTCGCCGACTTCCAACGTCGCATAGATCTTGTTACCTCGCGTAGTGGTACTTAAGCGATAAAGAGAGCATGTCCATTCGTGTTGGCTTCCCCCTGGATGCGCGAGGACGAAGATTTTGCGCTGTAGAAAATTGTCTGCCAATGATAAGATTTCGCTACAGCCCCAGTTGTAGCGTTCGATGACCGCCTGTTGCGTGGACGGTGTGGCAGCATATCTGCAAGATACCATCTGAATTGCTTTTTTATTCACTCGGATCCATGCCGTCCCACCGGTGCAGCACGTTGATTAATGTTGTAGTTCGAACGTAGTGATCAAACTACCCCCCAAAGTTAAGCTGACCCGTTCGATGGATGCTCCGATTGATGAGTGCTGTGATAGTTTCGAGGTTGTCGTCCAAGGATGCCATACCGTGATCAGATACCGCCTGTGTCAAAGCAATGGACATATAATTACCGGATGAATCCGTGGTTACTGGTCGAATGCCCAACGCCTCTTCCAGCGCAGATAAAGTCCTCTCTTGACCGACAACACTGCTGGCCAGAGAAAGTAGTAGTCCTCGACGTATAAGTTATCCATTGACCGCTGCAGCCAAAGCCGCACGTTCACGTTGCCGTAGCGTGATCAGTTGCGGTGTCACTGGTAATTTAGGCGGTTTCATTGCAACGAGGTGTGGTAAAGCGGATTGAAGCAATCGGGGGCGATCGTTGGGTGGAGTGATCTCAAACTGCGACAGTTCAGTGAGAAGGATCGATTGGCTGTTAATCTGCGCAATACCAAGACTGAATATCGCAATATCAAGATCGAATACCACGATACCGAGAGTGAATATCGCAATACCGCGATCAAATATCACAGCAACGGGATCGAATATCAAGTTGCCAAGATCGAGGCAAGATACCAAGATCGGGAACACATAAGGTGTTCAAAGTCGGGAAGATGACCGACAAATCGGCAGGGATCACGGTCCTAGAGAGTGATCGACGATCAAGTGGATCGAAGATCAGGAGATTGACGATTGATCAGAAGATGATCGAACAAGGAGATCGACGATCGGTCAAGGAGATCGATGATCTATCATCGGAAGTGGACCACATATGCGAAGGAACGATCAATGGAATGTAGAGGACACGTGGCAGCATATCCTGGCATATAGACAGGCATATTCGTAGTTTTAGCTTTTGGTTGGTTGAAATTAAACATAATTCTATTTGCTTCTAAGTACACGTGTCGACTTCTCTTCCGGGCTGGAATATTGGCCTCCCGACGTCAAGAAAGCCGCGCATACTGAAACCAAGTGATATCCCCAGATAATTGGCTGGGGATCAAGAATTCTCAAGACAACCCCAACTACGATTGGACGCAGCAAGAACGTAAAGGACAAGGCGCAAGATCGCGAGACGGCTCAAGTGGTCAGAAGGCTCGCGTATCAAGCATCCACATAGTGGACAAGTCGATCTCGGTGAGATCTAGGTGGCTTACGTCAAGTAACCTACAAGTATACCCATGATCGTGTGAAGGTTTCCACGCGATCACAAACCCCATTCCCAACACGGCCAAGTTTTCTCTCGACACGAGTCCACCGAGAAGAGTGCAGCCCGCCCTACCGACGGGTTCACAAGGTGAGGAAGGAAATACAAGGCACGGAAACGGAGTACCCCCCTCCGATAGTCGGTCGTCTGGGCACCAGTGGAGAGTCGGGGTCGCCTCATAAAATGAGCGATCGCCACTCCACCACAGAGGTGTAACCGCGCCTTTCAAGCGGCAGCGATCTACGGCGAATCATATCCATCGTGGTCTGGTACAGAAAATATCTCTGGAGCCGCAGGGGTGAGTTTTAAGTCTTCTGTAGAGCCTTCGTCTTCATTCTTATCATCATCAGACCTGTACGCGAGATCTTCAAAGCGATATTATGTGGTGGATGCTTTTGTGGCTGATTTCTGAGGCTGAGACTGGAACCGCCGTCGTCGACGAGGAGGGATCGTAACCCACGATTTTTTGGGGGATCGGCTTTATGGATTCATCACTATATAGTGGCTGGGGAATATCGATCGGTGTTCGCTGACCATGGGACAGAACCACCGGCTCCGTAGCTGTCCGCGGGGGTTCTACGGCTTCCTGCGTCTTCTTGTTTTGCTCCGCCTGTATACGGAGACGTAAGTCCGCCATTTTGTGGACTTCTTCCATACTGGCAAATGGAGTAGCCAAATCTTCAAGCCCGGCTACCTCTTGCTCTGTGGCTACCCTGCTTCCCGGACCGTTCAACTGCGGTGACGAATATTAACACCTATCCATAGTGTGCCCTAAATTTACACATTGTAAACATTGAAGGCGCCTCCCAAAATCTGGATGCTTGAGAACAATCGTTTGTCCATACCAGATGATGCGGACTATGCCCCGAATAAATTCAGGGCACCCCGCCATTTTCACTGTTAGTCGTCAGACGTTTTGACGTCTGCGAGTTGGGTGTACGAATGTCCATATCATCCAACTCGAACTCAGCCGCGATATGTACTTGCAAGTACGCCGTAAGAATATCTATATCCGTGAATCGGGTGACGTTGTGTAGCTCCACAGTATATTCCGATGAATGGCCATCCAAGTTCCATCGTTTCCCAGCTGGCGTGCCCAAACTGACCCTTGGTGCAGTTGATGCATATTGCTGACACGGTACACCATACCCTTGGATGGTACAGTAGCCAACTCGTACTTGCACGCAGTATTCCGGTCAAAAGCTAGAAGTAAATCCGGCGGTGAACAGGATCGAAACTGATGGTATTGGCCACATTGAGTAAGCTTCGGAGCTCTGCTTGGTTTACCCGCAACCCTTCGGCCGCTAACAAAATGTCTTCCTTTATTGCGCTTGTGCTTTGCCTGCACACGTGAATGTTTGTCCCACTACGAAGCTGTAGCATCCGTTATCCTTCCACTTGCGCTTGAATAGTTCGGTACAGTCGTAGCCGCTCTATGGAATTCAAGACACTCTTCAGGAAATTCGGCATGCGCCGGCCGACTACACCTCCCTCCGCAAGACTGCTGATTATCTTACATTCCTCTTGAGTGCCAGCCCGGAGCCTACGCTCACTCGGTTCCACCTCCGGTTTCAGACATTGCTCCCATAATTTTGCGATGTCCGCCTTACTGTATACTGCGGAATTGAACAAAAAATACAGGTAGTGTCCCCGAGACACTTGCGCGCTGCTGGCTCCACCGCTTGCGTCACCGGAAGTCGTACTGGTGTCTGGCCATTGATTAAGAGGTTTTAGTGTGGACCATTTAACCTTGCTGATTATGTTTTGCATGATGTTCTTAAAGTACCAGCTGGTATTGTACAATACCTGAGTCGCCTTCTTCGCGTGCTGTTTCTAGTCCGCGAAGGAGCCCTCACCGACTATACATGCCTCGTCATAAAATTTGAACATCAGGTCTTTCTCGTCCCCGCGGAGTTTCGGGTAGCGTTGTTTGCCGGACGGAACGCTCTCGGCATCGATTGTCAAAGAAATTTGAGCAGTCGCGTACAGTGTAGATACCGTCGTAGTCCACGCCACGTCCCAGGGAGCTTCATGTAGCGCCGCCTTCCATGCCGCAACCACGGCGTCAAACATCTATTGCGGATAAACCTCGTCAATATGATGTTCCTCCAGATCTTCGTGATCCTTGTTGCCGCTGGCAACACTATCAGGGGGTGACTCTCTTACAGAGGAAGAGCCCGCCTCGACCGTCGATGATAACGTCGCTTCAAGAGTAGAGGCTGCTTGCCCATCCTCAGCTCCGACTAGAGCTATATGCGTGTCGGGCCCTGTCTCATCTCGACAAGGGTGTAACGTCTTACTCGTGCTTTCTCTCCCTTTCTCATAGTCGCGGCTGGTATTGGTCCACCCGGATCCGGCGGTCTGCATATCAGCTCGGATGGCGCTCTCCCTGGATCTGCCGAGCCGTGCATGCCGTCGGCCTGTCGTCGATAGGTCTACGGTTCCCAGTCGCGAAAGACTTTGCGTGATGGTAGTACGAGATCCTCCCAAACCTGGCAGATTGTAAGAATCTGTCAGGGAATTGCTAAATGTGATGCTAATTTGGAAGTGACATCGTCAGCATTTTCAAGATGAACTTTCTCAAATCAGCGTCCTCGTTCTCGGCTGCAATGTGTGGACCTCCTCAAGTTATATTTTTGGACTCGAAGCACTTGTTCAATATTTATCAGAAGTTTTGAACGGTGTTGAGACTTTGGGTTAGGGCAGCGTTGTGCGAGAAAGTGCTGTATTACTTGCGCACCGATATAAACATTTGAGGCAATTCG
The DNA here is from genome assembly GCA_000173235.2 of Hyaloperonospora arabidopsidis Emoy2. Taxonomy (NCBI): domain Eukaryota; phylum Oomycota; class Peronosporomycetes; order Peronosporales; family Peronosporaceae; genus Hyaloperonospora; species Hyaloperonospora arabidopsidis. Next base: position 112,148 of record ABWE02000278.1, read on the forward strand.
TGGTTTTTGCCACCAAAAGTGAAGTACTTGTAGAGGCCTGGGAGACATTTGTACAAAACCCTCATTAAACATCAAAAGTCCCCGAACTGGAAGTCGAGGTATGATTACGAAACCTAAAAAAACTACTTGAAAAAAATCTCACGATGCCAGCTTTGATATGAGTCAGCTTCGAGCGCAGAGTGGCGATGTTTTCTCTATGCCCTTGATAATGCATTTCCGTGTGGATGACAGTATTTGAACCCTGGTGGATTCAACGTACCCCTCATTCCTATACTTAACGAACATTTGTAGACACTCCCTTCCATCAGGCGCGTTGATCTCTTGAGCTTGCAACTCCATCTTGGCGTCTTGGACGCCTGACGCGCTATCCATACACTGGTTTCTATATGAATGGTACTGGCCATCGCAACTGCCTATCTATGAATTTGCTTCTGCGTAGTTTGAAAGAACTTCTTTGTTATCAATATCCATACATTAGAAAAGGAGTTGGAATCACTAAGATCACTCTATATTCTAAACTCCACTGGAACCTATTCCCTCGGAACTTCCGGAACTTTTCTACTTGGCTTCTAAAGCACTCGGTGTTCGCTGACGTTTTGCATCGCACTCTTGAGGCATCGCAGACTCGCCTGCGGACTGGTACTGACTATAAATCATGCGCTAAGGTGGATGAGTATAAACGTGCCAAAGAAATCTGCCTCCACCAAATGTTGCACGGATCAAGTGTAGTGATGACAAGCGAAATATACACTCACAAGCTGTTACCACGACTCACTCCTAAGCGGCACCCGATTCGACTTCTCATGTCCTACGAAAATAGAAAAATTCTTCGGCGCTCATATGGACTGCATCTCAGCTCGTTTGGAGGTTTCTAAATTTTACAGTGACTTCAGTGTCATCGACGCCGGATCTTCGGAATCTCCCGGCCGCCTCTTTCTGAAAAATTAAGGGTTTTGATTGCCAGCACCTTGCGCCCTAGTAAATTTTGAAGACCCATCCTGATAAATTGACCAAGATTCATTGGCGTTGCTGGGGCCTATTTACTATAGTCCGTCCCAGGGTCTTTTGCCATCCGTTTCGTCTGTGCCCTTCGTTTCTTAAATTTATTACGTTTAATCGAGTACACTAGTTTTTCGGAATCGGACGCTCCTTCCTACCTTGATGTGACTTTGACGGCAAAAGATTTATACTACGCTATCAAGGTTTTCTCGAATTCCGCTGGGCACAAATGTGGTGACGCGTTTAGTGTAAGTAGGACAATTGAGTTTACGTACAAGAACTGGATTGGCAGAATACTTCTTACTACAGCTGCCATAGAACGTCATCGAGAACTTCACATTGCTAAGAACTTTACTCTAGGGTTAAAACAATCTTGGAACGTGCTGGGCACAATGCCGGCTCTCATACCCAATCGAGGTTAGGATAAAATGTATCCGATGAATAGACAGTTGAAAACATGAAGTCATCACCAAAGGCGTTGTGCATGTATCCTCACGCTGTACACATCGCCTAATATGTCCCCCTGGACCTCACAACGTTAGCTGACATATGAAAGATACCGACGAATATATAGAATACGAAAGAAATATATCTTTAAAGGAAAATATGTACGCGGCTGGAGCGAATGAAGACATCTAACGAAACAAAAAAAGTTGAAAAAGCTATAACACATATTACTGAATACATATCTATTTCGTGGTTCAGCTACCGGGTGATTCCTAATTTGGTCTTCTTTAGTACGTGTTGCTTCGTTGGGTAAACCTTTCGGCGACAGAACAACAAGGTAACGGCGATCGAGTAATTCCCGTAAACCAATATCAATTAATTGTTTCATACTCATACCATTAAAACGGCAGCCAAGTTTCTATCGGACAATGTTAAGCATAGCGGCGAGTTAATGAAAATATAAGTTGACGTGTTGGAGTTTGATGTACCCGACCGATACAAAAGCTTCGTTATTGCCCCGAACTGTTTAGACCGTTTTAGTAAACTTTTAAAGGGTATAGTTTAATACATCCCACTTTTTGCTAAATACACCCCATACACCCACTTATACCACACCACATCATGGTTTGTACGACGAATATCGCGCCACCATACCTCTGTACGTCCACTATCACATAACAATCTGCATCGGTCGTACAACTATGAAGTGATTTTACTACCAATCCTTTTTTTTGACAGGCAATGGCCTGGTAACGCAGATCCAGGACATGCTGACCAAAAATACATATAGCTGTATAATGCAATTATATGTTCTAAGAGGTAAGTTATGCTGCGACAGATGTATCCGGTTACGTTTGGTGAAACCTGACCCTTTGTTTCGTTCATTTTTGTACCTTTCGCGACTTAAACCTGGCTGTAGCCATTGGGAAAGATAAGAATAGCAGTCCAGATGCATCTGACATGTAGTGACGAGTGGTTCGTGGTCGTCGGTCAAGTCAATTACGGAGGCAAAGTATTTCAGTCGTCGATTGCGTGCTAAAAGGAATATGCATGGTAAAGTCCTTAATATTTGTATGACAGATGTAGATTGTTGTAGGTTAGCTGTAATGGGGCACCGGTCGCTTGTACTATCATAGTAGAAGCTACTTACACTGAGCACAGAGTAAGTAGGTGCCTCGGAACTTCACGTACACATATCGTGCAGAGGAAGGTTTCAATACGAGATAAGGGTAAAAATAGAACTGTAAGTAAAAACGTCAGACATCACAATGAGTATTATCAATTAAGAATTTTTTTACTTAACGTATGCTTTTAGCTTATAAATAGGGATGCATTACAGGGCTGAAAAACCCGATTATTTTTGGCGAGGCAATCGGGTTTTTAGTTTAATATATTAAAACCCGAGTTTTGGGCAAAAAACATGGCTTTATTTGGCTCGATGAGCGGGCGCCTACTGGGAAGATTCACTGCCGGAATCATCTCCACCGTCGTACATGTAGTCGTAGAATGTCGGCAAGTTGCTCTCAACGAGCGTCACTTCGTCCCCTCGTTTTAATTTGAGTCAGTTGTCTGCACTTAGGAGTGCTGAGAAGAGTTCGCAAAGAGAACAAGTGGAAGAAGTGAGTGGTCACGACGTAGCTAAACCAGAACTGAAATATATTATAAAAATGTCGTAAACTCTTGCTCTCACTTATTGTGTGCTTACCAGAGCAAAAATCAACCAGCAGGTCTTTGTCCCCGATCAGTAACATAAGATCCAGGTGCCATACGACTCATGCTGTGCACTGTCTGTCATGAATCCCACAGACTTCCAACAGCAGTTCCTCAGCCTAAGTGAATGTCGCCGCAATCACGAACTCGGTCCAATGAATGCCAATGGTCTGCGCCCGTGTTTCATCGAATGCGTCGCGGGGCTCGACGTCTATAGGGAGCGTAAACAGGACGCCCTCCGGCTGGAAGCGGTTGCCTCTCGGCAGTCTCCATCCGACAAGTCACGAGAGTTGAGATGTTCCTTGGTACTTTCGCTCTTCTTATGGTGATTAATCAGATTCTTTCAGTGCATGCATTCGGCACTCTTGGCATTTAGTGGAGACGCATCGTCGGTAAACTAGTTCCATACTATGCTAGGAGAGCGACCACGTTTCCGTTCCAGCGCCGGATTTCATGTCAATATCATCATTAACGACCATTGTGAAGTCCAACATGGCGACCTGCACGTCTCACTGCTAAAGGTCGAGAACGTCGTCGTTGAAGTTATCGACATGCTCGTCTTAAAGAAAACGATGATAGCGACATAGTAGTAAGTACGGCTAGAGGGTGCCAATCATGATAATATACTGACAAAGGATTGTGTCTGTTGGCTTCCTTGCAGTTGCAGGGATCGGCGGCCGGCCGGATCGTGCGTGAGTCACACAATTATCGGGGAATAAAATCTGATATTGGAAGATCGCAGGCTGTAGGATTTTAATAAAAACCATAAAAACCCGATTGTAAAAACCACTTGGTGCCAGCCTTGATGCATCAGCACTTTACACCAGCTTTTTAGCAGTATTATGTTAGACAGGTTCTATCGAAGTAAGGTATCGGTTTTTTTTCCAAAGAAATGCACCACAGAATAAGAGCACATTGCAAAATAAAGATATCTATTTTATAGTCTCCTATGTCTCGAACCGCAAGACATGTGTTAGAGCTCAAATACTCTAGACCTAAAGATCTGAAAGCGGCTGTTACAAATCCCAGCGCTATTTACAAAAAGTCGTCTGCGATGCTACAATCGAAATGTCAGATTAAAACTCCATGCACGGCTACTGCATGCCTACAGAATTGCCGTTCACATGCCCGAAATTAAGACAAACTGACGTTACATGGGCACCTTGTCCTTCATAACACCAACTTAGAGCTAGAATACTGTCAAATGTTTTGCAGACTACAGCTTTTGTGATATATTGCTTGTGAGACCAAAAAGCTCATCAGACCAAAAAGCTCATCAGACCAAAAAGCTCATCAGACCAAAAAGCTCATCAGACCAAAAAGCTCATCAGACCAAAAAGCTCATCAGACCAAAAAGCTCATCAGACCAAAAAGCTCATCAGACCAAAAAGCTCATCAACGGCTTCACTAAAAAGCCCATTGGAATCATACATGCTACCCACAAACCTGGCCGACCCGTCGGGTCGCGAGAAGACACTTACTTTTGGTGAGCGACAGACGTCTGACGTTTGCACCATTGAAGATGAAGTCCAGTGCATGCATAAAGTTACTGCAGTACCGATCGTTCCACTCTTTCGCAGCTCCGAGGTCTGGAAAGAAAAAGTAATTGATTAGTAATGACTGTGGCCGTAGATGTGGCGAGCTCTACGCTGCGACTGAACCCGGAACTGTATGCCAGTGCACCCATCAAATTAGTGCATACTGCTAATTGTGTACCTGGTTTACAAGTCATGAGGATCCCCGTCGATGCAGTGCCATATGTATAGCTCAATGATGCAAGTTTTTTGCCCATATTCAGGCTTTGCATTGCGTTGGCAGCACTACATGTAAAAAGCGTGAATGAAAGACCATGAAGAACCCAAAAAAGCGCATAGTCCGTCGACGTGAATTTATCTGAGTTCTAATTACACGATTGCCAAACTGATCTGAAGTGAGCTTACGAGGCGAAGTCTCGATACCCTAAACCAAATCAGCTCTCTGAGATCGAACAAGTCAGTCAATGGCTTTGCCTCGCAGCACTGATTTTGTTCCGTATGAATACAACTATTCCGGTTCGGCACAGCTCCAGATGAAAGCATATTTGACGACGTATCACGTGTGAGGACATGCGTGATCGTGTCATCACTGAGCCGATGAAACTTCTGTGAGAGCTGCCCAACGCAACACTGCGCTGCTCTAGTGCGTCAGCTTCACTGAACATCCGAAAGTCAATACGCTGCTGAACGGATCGTGATTGTAATGTGGTGAAATGCTGCAACGTAGGGCTCAACTAGAAATCATTTTCGGTGCTGACAACGCCACTTCAACTTTCCGTTTCAACACATTACACCTCGTGCTGACGACAGCTTGAGCGAAGAAGTTGCATCACAAGTCGTCGATCGAGAGTAGTAGTGCAAGACTTCTCGACTACCACAAAACAGCAGGAGTCGCTGATACTAGCGCCTATTGTTAGTTAGCTATACGTCCATAGCAACGCCAACTCAGTCGATTTCCACAACGAATTAACCAACTCTATTACTTTGCAAGCGACACATACAGACGCATTACAAGCCAATCTGACGCTTTTTCTCCTTATGCACCTACCGCAGTGAACAATTGCTACAATATTTGCTCGGCTTCGTGCGTGAGGACAGCCTCGCAAACAAATGTGCTGGCGCCAGAATAGACATCAAACGTTGCATACGTATCTAGCTGCTTCACACGGCAGTTCTCGTGGCAACACCTGACTCCAGTCAGCTCTGGGCTGATTCGCGTCGTTGCCTCGCAGGTCACCGTGATAGTTTTTACTGCTCGCAACAGAGTGAGTTCAGCTGCTTCATTGCTCTCTCGGCACGACTTCGGACGGTAACATTGAATGACACCTCTTTCGCCGCCAGCAGCAAATGTGTATACAAGCCGAGACCTCGGCACGAGGACAAGAGCAAAGCAGAGTTGGTCGCAATGGCTGCCCATCGCACAGGCACCGAGTTCACCTAGTCTTAAAACCAAGTCGTAGCCAACCTGATTCGTCCTCCAGAAATCAGAAGTAATGGTCTGGATGAGCTAAACATCCTTATCCCACGCTACTGCTTGAATTAAAAGCGATTTTAGCCGGAACTACAGTATATTCCAGATTTAAGACGACCGTGCAGAAATGTCGTTCGTTGCGTGGGGAGACACGAAAAAACCCTTCAGCTTCTCGTCCATTGGTCGGGACGCCGGAAAAACTAGCAAAAGCCGCATGAGCGCCAAACATAAATCATCTCCGACGTCTCCTCGCCAGCCGGCTTCACGGAATGCTCTTTTGTTAAGTTGACACTTGCCTCCTCTAAAGTTGACGCGTGTCTAGCATAAGTCCAATGGTTTGCTGCTGCAGTCGTAAGTCGACACCATAATAGTAGTCTCTCTCTCCGTGCTGAGAAGATTCCGCTCCAGCTCCAAGACTTGACCCATAACGCTCACTTTTCAATTCATCACCTCCATTCAAAGCGCGCTTCCTTCCTTCTTTCAATACGAATATGCAAACCACGGACGATGAATTCAGCGCGCTCAAGTGCCGCTACGCCAGCAAACGCTGCTGGAATCTACGCGCCATCAAGCGCAATGGCGAACGCCACAACTTGTGCGAGATGCACCGCCAAAAAGCCAATAGCAATCAACGTCGCCTCGACAAGAAGCGCAAAGCCGGACAAGTCCCACTGGGTCTCCCTGCTCACTTGCCACAGCACGCCGGTGCCGACCTCGAGCGTCGGATGCGCATGCGCGCGTCCATTGCACTCAAGCTGGAGCGGGAGCTCGGTGGGTTACCGCTCACGATGCAGTACATCCGTCCTCCCCCTCGGGCCACTGCGTCACTTGCCGAGCTGCAGCGCGCAGCAGGTCTCAAGACATTGGGGAACGTCCCAAACCGCCACTTGGCGTACAGTAGTGACATGGATTCATGGCGGGAATCTGCTCGGTGGATGGACGCGGCGTACCCACGAAGCCCTCGAGCCATGCTCCGTGCAGCGGCTATGGTCAAAGGAGCGCCAGTTTCAGACGCCCACAAGTGGACACACCGGGACTTGTCGAGTACCCCTCCCAAGGCAGCACCAGTAGTCGCTCTTCGGGATGCCGCTCCATCGATGCTTCTGCCATCCATTGCTACGGCAGTTGCAAGGTCGGGCGAAGGATTACATAGGGCGTCGGTCGTGCTTCAGCGTGCCTGGCAGCCAGAGATCCGACGGCCTCCAGCCCTCGTCGCTCGTGCCAACATTTAGAAGTTCGTTTTCCCTGTAAGTAGAGACTCGAAAATGTACAACCAAGTGGGTAGCTCTCGTGAGCGAGCCAGACAGTGAATAATAAACGCCGCAACTAGTTGTTGCTCCATGCACAAGCACGATCCTGTTGCACCCATTCATTCATTTATTCATCATTCCTCTCGTGGTGGCGAATCAGACAAGATGTGGATTGTAACACGGAACAGGTTCTCGGCTTTGTCCTTGGAAGAAACAGAGCGCGCGACTACAGTGGAAGCCGCTGGCTCTGTCCACCAGGTGTCAGTGGACATCAGCACCTGCTTGTCATCGTCAAGCATCGATGCCATGTCCAGAGCAGCTATCGCCGTTGGTTGATACTATTCGGAAGGAAGCCCGTTCGTCCGCGCCGCCAAGTCTTCCTGCAGCTTTCCCGCTTCAAAGCGCAGTCAGGCATCGGGACAAAAACACTTGGAACCCAATTCAATCGAGGTCAAGTGGCGCTCCAGCTGCAAAGCGAGATGGCGTCCGCCTGATTGATTTTCTGAGCTGCACGTATGTAGAGTCCGCGCAAAAGGGACGCGTTCAACCATCTGGTTCACCCATTTGACTGTGGAGCCATCGTGCTCGATTTGCCGAGCCGCAGAGTGACGGACGGGATCTTTCTTCCAGCAGCTGCTGACGCTGGGCGACAGTCTCTCTTCCTCGCGACAGCCGTGCGCTCATTTGCCCTTTTGCCGTCTCGACCACAATGACCTCCTCTCGTCTCTGCGCAGTCGTATCCAGTTCGTCGTCACCCTCCTCCTCCTCCTTCTCTTCCGAAACACACTCGGTCATGACAACGTTACCCCCTGAGCAGTCGCAGTCGCAGCACGACACTGACGTCATGTGCCGCTACCCGAGCAAAAAGTGCTGGAACCTGCGCGCGCTCAAGCGCAACGGCGAGCACCACAACCTCTGTGACTTCCACCGGCAAAAGGCCAACAAGAACCAGCGTCGACTCGAGCTCAAGCGCAAGGCCCGTGCGCAGGGGTCCTCGGACTTGGCGCTTGGTGACAAGAAACGTCTTCGTGCGCTCAAAGACACGAGTTCCACTCGCGCTCGCCGGGCGCCTCTCAGTGCCCACTTGGCCATGAAAGAGGAGGCGAGTGCCAAGCAGCAGCAAAAGCAGGAAGCTGAAGTCAACAGAGCGACTGCAGTCTCGGGGCTCACGAGCTGGTTCCTTCAGGATCTCGTGCTGTTAGATGGCGTGTACGACCGAGCGGGCTTCCAGGTCAAGGACGAGCTACCGTTAGCTACTGCTGCGTCCATGTCACCTATTCCTTTTATCGAACTAACTCATCCACCGGACGCGGTGGACGTGGAGACTCTGGCGCACATTTTGGCGGACGCGCAGGGCGATGCCTGCAAGAGCTTGGAATACGCGACTTCTGGACTGGACGTGCCCGTGTCAATGTATGAAGGCAAGACTTCGCCTGTGGACGTTGGCGAGAGCTGGGACAGCCTCGATCTTGGGGCTGCTTCGTGGCTGCCAGTGGACCAGCCAAGTGTGAACTTCGATGCGTCGGCTTTTGTCATGGATGAAGATATGTTTGTCGCGGACGTGTGAACGTGTCGCTCCTATTTATTTTATTGTACAGATTAGGGATGCACTCTCAGTCAAAGAATAAAGCCGAGCAAGTTTGTCTCGTTCTTTTCTGCTGCAAATGTCGAGCTCATTAATTAACTACTTACAGGGCATCATGCATCATGAGATAGTCGTGGCTGATGCCGGTGTCGGGACACGTGAATAGCTTGATCGCAAAAAAAGCACAAGGCCCGGTAATGCTGACGGACAGACACACAGCAGTGGTGAATGGTCGTACACTGCTGCGGCTGTTTGTCGTAGGTGTCGCCCAGCAGCAGGTGTAAAGGCGCCTGCAACGCACGACGAGATTTTCGATTCGATCGTCAGGTGGCGTAACTTCTACTTGGTCTTTTTTTGTGAGATACAGAGTACTACTGTCCACCTCTTGGGCTATGGCAGTCATCAAGCAAAGATGCGCTCGGGAAAAGATGTGGAAGTGAAGAGGGAGGGGTCTTTGACGACACATTGGGGATTCGAGTACAGGTTGCAGCATGAAAGAATCTGGTCACGTCGATTACCGGGATTAGCTTCGGATCTCGAGTTTCACTGTAGAGACGAGACGGTGTGACAATGCAGTTTGACCTCTTTCGCTTCCCATAGCTGAACTATTTCACTGTCGTTTTCAACGTTATGAGCCTCCACTCTGCTTAGGCAGACATGAAAATAACCATCGCCAACATTCGACTCATGCTCGTCCACTACTTGATGAGGAGTACAGAAAGAATGAAGCTTTTCTCACGTACAAAGAGAAGCTACTTGTGTACAAGCACTCACTGCAGACGGGGTCGGGAAAAGCTCTTTAAATTGCTCTTGAGTGCAACGAAATTCGATATCTGCCAACTTCCAATCAGTCTTCCAATGCTACGGCTACAAACAGTAGCTACAAGCCCAGCAACACAGCACGTTGACGGAACTCATGATGTCTAACTACCAAACAACATTGACGAAGAAAGAAACACGGTGGTCAACTACAATATCTACCCAATCCGACGGGCAGGGGAATTGCACGTATCGGCACGATGCCTTCAGCTGACTCGTCTAAGCTCAGATGCAGACGAACGAACGTTTTTATACAACGAACCAGCTGAGAACAGAAGAGAGTGCTTCGAAAAGCCACACCCATGATAGAACACGACTTGCAGCTATGCTCCGAAAGACGAAGCAGTGAGAGAAAATGGAGATGAGTGAAACAAAGGGTTCGGAGGAATCGAAGTGTCCACGCAAGCGACCAGAACCTAAGATCAATGTCCAGTCATGCCTGGATGCGAAGAGCAGGCACACGCCACATTCCGATTGTTCGTCGCATTTGGAATAACGATAACGTGGCACGATGGTGCAGATCGGAGCCATCTAGCACGCTCGACGACTCATCGTCGCTTATGCTTCGATTTTGGTCTTTTTGCTGGATGGTCGTCGAGACTTTTTCGAGGACCTGGGCGTGGCAATCGGCTCACGACTTCCTTCGGGCACCTTTTCCAGCACAAACTTCTCCAGGTCACGGAATGTCTTGTTGTCGATGTGGTCAATGACAATATCCAGCTCGTCCGGCGAGCTTTTATCCAGCGCTTTCGGACATTGTTCCTCCAACAGCTGCACAATAGCGCCCATTTCCTTGGGTGCTACTTTGTATATGTTTTGGCTGAAATAGATCTTTTCTTCTAGACTCGGAGCTCTGGATCATCATGCAACACATTAGAATCAAACAGAACCACGGACTGAGCAATGCCACCGGAGCACAAGTGAAACGTACGGGATACTCTTGTCAGCCCTAGACACCGGACCCACATCCAGCTTCATCGTCTTGACCCGGTCCTCGAACTTCTGGGCAAGGTCATCAGCTAGCAGATACAGGTCGGATCCGTCCTGATTGTAGAGCTTGCAATTGCTCCACACGAGCCGCATGTCCCGCGCAAACTCTGCAGGTTTCTTGTACTCGTTCTTAGTCAGCTTGCTGCGAATGGTGCCCAGGTCCATAGGTTCCTTGACTACCTGCAGATAGTCGTACAGACCCCATTCCTCCCAGTTCACACGTTCACGAAAGGGCTCTACAGTGGCACAAACACGAGACAAAACAGTTCTGTCACCAGCGACGCACTAGATTATGATTAAACCCGATCGAAGCTGCGTCTTACCACAGCTATCCAATTTAAAGAAATGCTCTAGGACGTCGGTACATTTCTTCTTGTTGTCGGGATCCATTATAAGTCAACGGAAGAACTCGACGGCGATCGATTGCAAGAAACGCAGTTGCTAAACAAGGCAAGGGAGAAGACATAAATACGATAAGAGGGTAAGTTGTTGTGCACCACGGGGGCGTCGCCACACACAGCATCGTGACGTAGTCAAGGGCACTCCTCCTACCTAAGGAAGTAGTTTTGAGTATCGACTGTGACAGCGAACATGTCCGATGTGGCGTGGTGTGGTGCACTGTAGCCAACCTCTGAATGGCTACATTTGTCTGCAGACTTGAAGCAAGTAGTATGTTTTTTCGTGCCTTTCCGTCGTCTTTTTGCGGTCAGTCGTAGTTTCATTTGCTCCGATCAGATACTGACTAGGCAAAGAATGCAGACAGCTGAAAGTGCACTTTTGCCACGGCCTGTCCGGAGTCCGTGCCAGTTTAACAATAGTAAAGTCAAGGTAGTCGTGGAAGGCAAGCGTGCACATCTGTCAAAAGGCTATATTTCAAACGAGTCGAATACGTTGCAAACGTAACGGTGCACGTAATGGCAGCTTTTGCTTGATCACGTGTGGGCTTTAATGCTGTCGTCGTCACTTAAACCGCAACTGAAGCAGCAATGGAAGGTGCTTTATGGGGATTTCCAATGCTGGCAAATTGTGACGACATGTACCAATATGAACTTCCAGGCAACAAGCAATAGCTTTTGGTAAAGGTCAAGCTGGGAGGTTGACGCAATCTGGGAGCTTATGATTAAAAATGGTGCAGACGCTAGTTGTTGATCTTTCATCTGCGCTGCGTGTCGCGTGATTGCGTGCGTTTCCGACAAATCCTGTTCGAGGACACTTTCACGAGCAAATGTAACGCAAAGCGCGGTCAGTCTCTCTACTTGCGCCACCATCACTAGATCAGGAGGAGTAAAGCCCGTAATATGGATCAGTTCTGACTGGTCGATTCCACTCTTCAAGCGCACCATAGAGCACAAATGCAACCCTTGCTTGCCGTTCGCTGGAGATTCCGTACACAGACGTACTCAGACGTACCCGTTGTTCCACCATAAAGCGAGAGATATCGGGCGTTCATAAGCTGTCCAGATTCGGGGAGTTAAAACCATAACTTTGGAGCCTACGACGCCTTCGGATGTCTTTTGGTGAGTAAGGAATCTATTCACGTATGCAGGCGACTTCCAGATTCCCAAGTTTCGGAGAAATAAGCGGTAGTTGGCTTGACGTCCTTCGTGAGTACCGTCATGCCCAGCGTTGTCTGTCTGCCCTGTGCAGTGGCACGACGACATGCAAGCAGTGACGGCCGTATCGAACAGATAGGATGTACGCTGACACAGAGAATTAGATCTGTCAGGATTACGGTGACAAATAGATGAACAAATTGTCGGCAAAAAAACTCATGACCACTTGAGTGCTACCGATTTGCACTGTCTGATGGCATCGGATTGTAGGCATCGCTAGCAATGTAAAGTAAGTCCAGGCCTGGTAGATCACACAAGGACAATGCGATGGCGATGATAGAGTAGAAACAGTCATCCTTGGGACCGAACGGATCTGCATCAAACGATCATTGTGATAATTATTATTTGATGTCTGCTCTGTCTTCACTCATCTCTGATATAATTATTATCTACGTCGACCATATACGTCTGTAGTTAGAGCTATTCGACTAAAAGGAGCTCGCCGTGAGCGAAGAATAAGTAACACCTCTACGGGGTCCGTGTCTACATGAAGCTGCTAAGCGGACTGCCAAAAGGTCTCTACACTATCTCATGTCCTGTAAGTGCTCAGTGTCCTCCATAATCGTGTAAAGTTCTTCCAGACACATCACTGAGGCGTCTCTTAGACTGGGTGATTCATCCGGATCGGTATCCGCGGTGCTAAGCGGCGATACGCTAGATATCACGGATGGTGGAATATCCTGCACTGAGACTTCATCGGAACTAGTGGTGCCATGGCTATTTGATTTCCAGCCAGCCAGCTCTTCTTCGCCCAAGTCCTTAATATCCATGAACAATCGAATAGCGCTAAGTACGCGACACTTGGTATTGACACAACAACGCACTTGGCGCTTCGGCGCCATGCGGTACACTGCAAGAATCAACTCGATGAAATGCTGCAGCGGCGCTTGTCGCTCTCTCGCAGTCTTGATATCGTCGTCTCGGTGCAGCCCGAACTTTAACTTACGTCGCGGGAATTTGAGTACAGCAAGTTGCTGTGCAAGTAGTTGACATGCACCGTTAGGGCATTGAAGCTTGCGTCCCTTTTTCCCTGCTTTTTCCACCACTTTTGCATTACGCAACACTTGCTGTCGCAACTCTCGAAATTTAGAATAACGCCTCTGTAAGACGAACCGCTCTTTACCAGTGTCCACGAGCATCACAAAGGTACAGTGGTCGCTCGCACGGATGACGTCTAAGAAGCGGACGTTTGTTCCAATGATCCCATGATCGGGAATCATACCGATGCATGAGAAGCGGGCCCCAGTCATAGAATTGCGACCTTTCGATGTATAGCGCGAACGCTGCAGCAACTCATCGAGGGAAACGGAGTGGTGATGGTCGATGGATTCAATTACGTGACGCATTACTAACTCGCGCGTATGAACTGCCAACTCGTTGGCAGTCAGCGCAGGTACGTGAATTGGCTCCATAGTTCAGCTAGTGCCTAGAATTGCTGTCGAGGTCGCCTTTCTCGAAGTGAGTAGTAAAGTAGTGAAGGAAGTTCGTCTGACCCTACAAACATGAATAAGTAGGACAGAGAGAAAGGCACAACGCTTGACTGCAGAGTATGGTGAGCCACAAGTGGACGACGGTTAGATAATCGGGTTGCGGAATGTCCGATTATAGAAGCTGTCATTAAAAAGACGCCAGGCGGAGGAAACGCTGGTGTGACGGGTTCATAGGGCAGCTAGAGCATTTTCCATGTTAGATGAGAAATGAATCTGAGTAGGATCATGTCTGGCCCTTGGCTAAATTAAAAAGTAATCCCCGATCATTCTGCGATAAAATGCTTCGGTATCATTTTGGTGAGTATTATAGGCTTTGGTATAGGTTACATGTCCATAAATATGACTACTATGTACACATGAATTTGTATAAAATGAAAATACCAGGACCTTCCGAATTAATTAAAAAAAAAAGCTTATATTTATATGGCAAAATCACCACTCACAAATAGAGAAATTACATTTGCTACAGGTATTAAGCAAACTGCATGATAACGTCATAGACCTTTATTTTGTACGTTGGCAATGGCTAGCTGAGGTAGGTACAATCTGGCTCAGTCGATCGTGTATAGATACGCCCATTGGTGTATCCCAAACGATTCGAGTCTGACCGTTTTTCGATTAGGAGTGGGTGACTTGGTACCTGGTGTTAAAAATCACCGGAGTTCACCATTTTTAACGAGAGCTACGATCGTTTCGAGTTACATACCTCAGTCGTACATGTGAGATAGAACGATAGAGACGGCGGAAGTTTTCTTGCACATTATATGAGTATTTAACATTAAAAAAATATCCGAAAGAATGCATTTCGTCTTAGAGTACATTCACCTTCTTCTGAAAAACACAGATCGCCATTATATACATAACAATTAGTGCAGATTTCGACGGACGTGTAATGAATAAAAAAACAACGATTACCGATAATGCAATGTACACATGTGGTACTTACGTATCTGCGCACAATCACAACAATATTGAGTACACCATGTAAAATACTTCAGCATCTGTCATGCTTTGTCCATCGGATACAACTTGCCTGCCCCCTATATGTGCAAGATGTTCATAATGAAGTTTCCTCATCAAGCTAAGAACGAAGTTACGGGACACGGGCGATTGTCTTATGTGCAAACGACAACCCGTCATGATCTTAAAGAGTGCTCGCAACCATGTTGTAACGAAGATATACAACAACAACGACGTTGACATTAGTGCCATTAGTGCTTCTGTGTAACAGGGATGTGCATATCGACGTGAACACTAATGTGATGATCCAGATAAGGGTAATCGGACTTCTCATGTTACTGACGCCCACCATACCTTCAGATAGACGCATGTTCCTTGACGATGCAGCTGTGGTATTGCTGTAGCGGTTACTACTGAATGGTCAACATATGACAAAGGAACACTAACATTTCTTGTAGGAAAAACTAGTAAGTACAGTACATGAAGAAGACTTTAGAGGTAGCATGTAGATCATGAGAACAAAAGACCTTTACTAAAAATAACACTTCGGATTTTATAAACAACTGCCAACATCAACTCAAGAAGACGACGAAAACTAGGTATGTCAAAAAGATTTGCTGATGTTGAAAGTTTTGAACTATTTGCACGTATGGCACTGTAAAGCACTTCGGCGTTTTTCATACGAGGCTAAAAGCCTCCACGGAAACACGAAGATGTGAGAAAAGGCAATTCTTTTAAGTGTTTGTCGGTAGATCCTGACACTAAGTTGCTGACGCTGGATTGCAACTTGTAACAATTGTGCGTGTCCGTACTTAGCAAGAATACGCCTTTTAATCAAATTCCATACGGACCTAGCCGTGGTGATGAGCTAGCGTGATCTATTCGTACATTTCATCTTGCACGAAGCGTTCTGCACAAAGTATGCTCAAAGACGGGTTTTCCGTTTGCCAAAGTCTTACATATGTTCTGATCGCTCCTTTGCCGATAATCGAACGAAAGAATGCCTGCGCAAAGTGCTTTCGTTGATGTAATGAAACTTACCTCTAAAGTCTTCTTCATGTACTGTACTTACTAGTTTTTCCTACAAGAAATGTTAGTGTTCCTTTGTCATATGTTGACCATTCAGTAGTAACCGCTACGGCAATACCACAGCTGCATCGTCAAGGAAAATACGATTTATTAGGAATTTATACGTGCGGTAGGATTTATACATTCAAAGGTTCTCGAAGTAGGAAGCTACAGATAGGATTCGATTGAATGCGTACCAAAGATTGCAGTTTCGCTGCTGCCCTTGTACGATAAAAGACTATCACATCGAAGGTTTTATAAAAGAACAAAGAAAGGTTTATTCTTATTTCTACGGAGCACGCAGACAGTGATGATACTTATCATTGTGGAGGTGAGCAAAATGGCAATTGGACTTATAAACTTTCGCTTTGAAAAACTTAACTCCTTCCATATTCTCTGAGCTTTAAGCTAATTAGTGTATATCACCGGATGAACGTTTACTCTAGCTCATGCATCTAGTCCTCTGGATGCACTGTCATGTGCTAGCATTCCATAGTAATGCAATTGCGCAGTGTTGAGTGATTCACTCGAATTCGAGAATTTCGATTGGTACGTTAATGAAAATCTTACGATCGGTAAACTGGCTTCAATAAAATTTACTTTATTCATGCGTGTCTGCAAAAAATCCTCCGTCATATGTAGAAGCACATATCGGCCTTCGTTTTATATCAACATTTATTTTGGTTTTTTGGTCATCCTGAAGTTTATGTTTTAATTTTTCCAGCTTTTGGTATTATAAGTCAAGTTTCTGCAGCTTTTGCAAATTATTTATATAAATTAATAAATAATTACCATTATAAATACTTACAGAATGATTATTATATTCAGGTAATATTGTTAAGTTTTTATTAGTTATTTTTTAACCATTTTTTCAAATAATTAACTTTAGAAAAAGGACCTTTATATTTACTTCTAGACATAATTTTATCGAATAATTAATTTTTTTTATTTTTTTCGTGTAGGTTTTCATTTTGTTATTTTACCTTCTTTTTGAATCCTTCATACACTATGTGCAGAGCCGTCCCAAGATATTAAAAAAAGCAGGGTTCCACGCTGTGCCTTTCTTTTTGGTATTGTTAAACATACCCCACTTTTTACTAAATACACCACATCCACCACCACATCTATACTACACCACAACATGGTTTGTACGACAAACATCACGCCACCATACCTAAGTACGATCATCATCGTACAACGATCTGCATTTATCGTACAAATGGTAATGATTTACCAAGCAAACTTCGTTAGCACGCAATGGACCTCTGAAGATCTTGGCCTTCGTCAATGATTTGATCGACGACCGCGACGCACTCGTCACTACATGTCGAATACATCTGGGGCACTATTTGTATCTCTTAGAAATGGCAACAGCCAGGTTACAGTCGAGAAAGGTACAAAAATGAATGGAACAAAGGTTCACGTTTCACGAACGTAATCGGTTGCAGCGAAGATCACCTCTTCGAACAAGAAATTGTATTATTGCGAGCCCGAAGGGTGAAGCTATTAGTGAGTGTGCGCAAGGTTGAATGCCGAACTTTTAAATCGTACTTATCTGTGTGTCTGTGTCTGTGTGTGTAACGGGGTACCGGAGCAACACACTGGACAACCAGTGTGGAGCTACTATCACCTACAGTAGTGCTAGTGGTACCTCGCTACCTCTGAGCGAACGTGCAGAAGAAGGTAAAACAACTAGAGACAGTCTAGATGTTGGTAAAAGTAAAACTGTATTAAATATAATTAAGTCCTAATCATTAACCTATGTCTTAGTCCTAGCTTAATTATATTTATCTACAAAAAAAATGTATGCTAAAGTTTTGCTCACCACTCATTGCGCGCGTCCATCGTTGATTGGACCGCTAGAACTGGCGGATATAGTCACTCATATATGCCAATCGGTGAGTGTTCTGAATATTACCCCTTATGGTTAATATTCACGAACATTATCAACCTTTATGATAATATTCTAATTAACAAGTATCAAGGGTTAATTACATGTAACAGGCTCACCCCGTTACAGTGTGTGTCTGTAAATAACGCGGTTAGGCGTACCTTACACGTACTAAATACGATCTAGCCTGTCCCCTTCTCATAGTTTATATACGTGTATTCAAAGTCACTCTTTGGCTAGGTCAACATTGTGATGCACGCATGTGATTGGCTTCAAATCAATAAAATGGTGAATATGAGCCCATAAGCAAATGCTAGACGCTCATAAGCAAAGGCTGATCGTATTGCCCAAGTATACTGTACTAGATTAAACAGACATTAACAGCATCACACTCCTTCTTCAGTCACTGCTGTTGTATAGTGTTTTGCAACTCAATTCAGTTCTATGAACTGGGTCACTTTTATCAAAGGGCGAGCTCCAGAGCTTGCTCTCCTATCTTATAAGAGTTGATTTAATCACACCCTTTTTCCTTAATTCATACCCCTTGACAAATTTTATACTCCCAACCTTTCTGCTAAACGCGATATCCACACCCTTTTGCCAAACCAGTCGTTACACCCCTTTCCTCGTACTCTTTCTCTATGTAAAGCAATTGAAAGAGTTTTCATTTTAAATGTATATTATATACCTTCATTGGACACCCTTCTCCGATAATATGTTTCGCTTGGCAGGAGTGCAACGTCAATGGCCATGTGAGAGGGATCGAGTAACTAAAGCTATTATGCACTAAAAAAATATATATGAGTGTTTTGTTTCGTATTCGTGTAATTTTTGGAAGGGGTTGTTATGACTTGGTAAAACAACGTCATTACCGGCACTATATAGTCTGCTCATACATAGTATATACCATATATACGATTCTTCTTCAGGTTTATGCGTCTGTACCATATATACGATTCTTCTTCAGGTTTATGCGTCTGTACCATAACAATAGAATAATCCCTTAACTACAACTGTCATGGATACTATCCTCGACCTCCTGTGATATCGGTCCGGTCCTTCTCCGCACCACCCACAGTCAGTCTGGAACAAAGGAACTGTGTAAAATGTAATCTGGATCTCGATTCGGATGCACAAAGTAGTTTTAAAGTCATTGCCGCACTCGTTAGACTTAAGCACGTCACTCTGCTCAGCTGGGGAAACTCTCGCTGTGGGGCAAGCGAACGATCGAGATCCATATTGACCATATCAAACGATGTAAGAAAGGTGCAGGGGTGCTTATATAATATCAAACAAATTCGTTGCTTATTGTCGATGGCTGTGCGTTTATGTGGGCGAAAGCGCGCACTATTAAAATAATGCAGGCAGCTTGTGTGGTGCAACTGTATGATTGGTATGCTGTCGGTCTCTCATCTGTCGCATAACTTTTTTAAATCCATGAATGGTCTGCCAACAAAGCAGCAGCATAAATCTGCTGAACTGGAACCAGGATAAAATAATTTATTTTAATAGACGCCCTGAACTATATACGACTAAATGGCAGACAGTTTTATAAAAAAATTGTTATATCTATTATTATCCGCGTAGTGAGTAATAAATCCAGAAATTGAATATAAACCTTTAAGAAGACCAATATAATATGTCGGGGTGCAAATATCGGCGTTAACAGGAAGGGTGCGAATTTAAGGAAAAGGGGTGTGAATATATCAATTCCCAAAATTTATGGCCATTCTCTTCTAGCAGTAAACTTTTATATTTTTAGAGCTACTGCCTGTCTATCGGAAAGCTTGCCATCAGCGAGTCAAGTGTTACTAAAAATTCCATGCCGCATTCACGCTTAACCTGGAATGGGCATACATGCTGTAAGAAGGACATTATATTTCGACTTGCTTGCAGCAAAACGCTAAAAAGAAGGGTATTGTTAAATACACCCCTTTTTTTACAAAATACACCCCATACACCACACATATACTACACCACAACATGGTTTGAAAGACAAACATCGCGCCACCATATCTATGTATGATCATCATCGTACAACGATCCGCATTTATCGTACAAATGGTAATGATTTACCAAGCAATCTTCCTCGACAGGTAATGGCCTGGTCCTGACACAGATTCAGGATAGGCTCAATAAAAATACATAAAGCTGTAAGATAGGGGAGCGCGCTCTGGAGCTCGCCCTTTGATAAAAGTGACCCAGTTCATAGAACTGAATTGAGTTGCAAAACACTATACAACAGCAGTGACTGAAGAAGGAGTGTGATGCTGTTAATGTCTGTTTAATCTAGTACAGTATACTTGGGCAATACGATCAGCCTTTGCTTATGAGCGTCTAGCATTTGCTTATGGGCTCATATTCACCATTTTATTGATTTGAAGCCAATCACATGCGTGCATCACAATGTTGACCTAGCCAAAGAGTGACTTTGAATACACGTATATAAACTATGAGAAGGGGACAGGCTAGATCGTATTTAGTACGTGTAAGGTACGCCTAACCGCGTTATTTACAAACACACACACAGACACACACAGATAAGTACGATTTAAAAGTTCGACATTCAACCTTGCTTCACCCTTCGGGCTCGCAATTATATACAGGCCGCGACTAGGGGCACATCCCACTTTTGCTACGGGTACACCCCGTTTTTGCTACGGGCACACCTGCTCGTTTGAAAGTATAAAATGACTAAGAACACTGCATTGCAAAGACAAACCAGCTGAACCTATGGGTGATATGGAGAGGGTACATTCCAGGATTCTATAGATGATAAAGCTTCGTCTATAAATACTTCATACTCTCGCTGATAAAGCCAAGTTACTTCACAAGCCGCCACCGGAAACAATCTAGAAGGGAGCCTTTCTTCTGACCCCTGCGGAGTAGTGAACTTGCAAATGCCTCGCCAGTTTATTCGCTGGTACAGCTGTTCGCGAACCAATTGCAGTTCTAATCATGGATTGCACGGTGGTACCCGTATCCTACATAAAAACGAAACGGACCTACTGTGCACACAACAATCATAGGAGAATTTATGCTGATGACACAATAATGACTGCATGCTCAGTATTTGGACTTCTGCTTCGTACGACATACTGGATAGACATGGATCGCCTGCTGTCAAGTCGGTAGAACCGGCGTTACCGTCGCTGAAGTTATAACTGTTCTTGTAGGTCCCGCCACGATCGCACAATTTTCTTTGTTTCAGACCCCGCCCCGTTTTCTTTAATCTGGCGACGACGATGGTATACCCTTGGGTAGCCAAAAAAACCGTTCAAGGCTGTTACATTTTCGTTCCAGGGAGGAAAGCTGGTTTTAACGAGAGCGGCAACTGGAGGTTGGAGCTGTTCCAGCGACGGTTGCCCCTCTCTCGCGTTCTCGTCTGACGGGAGTCCGGAGCTGGTGAATGCATAATCCGGTGTGTTCCGTCGTAATGTATGGGTGTGAGGTGACTTAGAAATAATTGCGCGGCCAAGACGGGTCTTTGATAGAATATTCTTTTTCTTTTGTGGGAGGGCGAATTCCCCTTTTTAAGCTCCACAACCCTTGCCCAGGCAACTCTAGCAATCCGGTTAGGTGCATCTACATACAGATTTACTATACTGTACACGTAAATTATTCTGCGCTATTAATGGTGATTGGATGCCTGCACTTTCAGGCCGGCGGGTGTTCCCGTAGCAAAAACGGGGTGTGCCCGAAGCAATGTGAGGTGTGCCCCAAGTCGCGGCATTATATAAAATATATATATATATATATATATATATATATATATATGGTTTATGTTTGAGGGCTACATGGATCAACTAATGGTAAATTATTTTTATCGAATACTTTAAACCACAAGATGAGAAGAAAACATATTCGATATCCTATAAATATGAAATATATTTAAATATTTAGCCTCAGACTAGAATATAAGCAATGTGCAACGAGGTGAAGAAAATGGAAAATTATATAGTAAGTCGGTGCTATATGTATAGCGCGACAGAATTTAGTACTGATTGCGACTCCAAGTTAAACATTTGACCACATTCGTGTGTTGTCGAAAGATACGAAAGCATACAAGAGACAAAGCTCGATTTTGCTAATGACAAGGCCCCTATCAGCATCTTAGCCGGAAGACCAAAACTCACGACCCAAATATCCTCTGAGCTGAATTGGATAGAAACAATATCCCACCAGAATGATCATTTTAACACGTAATCGAAGAAGTTGTTCTTAGCTCGGATATGTAACTGCGGAAAGCAAAGTCGGCCCTGTCCTGGTGGTCCCTCTTTCCTATATGTTTCTTTCTCTTGTGATACTCCGTCGATTGACTCATAGAAGAGCGACACAGGCTTTGTAAATATACATCCAGGTATGCGACGAAACAAGCACTTTCTCAAGCACGTGGGAAAACCGCTAAAGCTACGCGGATTTCACACATATCGAGCCGATATTGACGTGTAACTGATCGTGGAACTATTTTCTGAATGTGCAAACGTGCTACTTTATGCATGAACAAAAGCATCAGTTCGACGTCATTTTGGCATCAATCCTCAGCTTTTTATATGTAACCAGTAATCCGTAATTGTATATTATCAAATGCGATTCATTATTTTACGACTCAAGAAACTTAGTCAGCAGTCCACTCAATAACATACTATTCAAGTGGTACACCAACCCAAAAAATACAACACAATACAAATGTCGTAATCACATACCTAAATACAGAGTATAGCTAAAATTTATATTGTTTAAATAAAAGCTTTAGGTATCGGCTTCCAACATGTTGGTAGGATTGGTTACGACGTCCATGTCAGTGTTCAGATCGATGTCTAGCGCCAAAAAATTTGGCATTCAGGCATAAGTTACTGAAAGGCGCCTCGTCACTAGTAAAATTGAGCTTTGTCTTTTTGTCTCTTTTGATGCTTCTGTATTTTTCGACAAGACATAAATGATCAAATTTTTGGCTTGGCTTCACGATGAATGCTAAATCTCTCTTGCTATATGTATCTTATACGACTTTGGTATATATTTCCATCTTCGTCATCTTTTCAACTTGACTCTTGTATGTTTTATACTATTCACCCCAGCTGTACATACAAAGAATATTGCTTGTCTTATCATACGAATCACTCGATCTTGCACGATGATCTCTATCACAAACGAAGTAATCGATCTCGTGACCCCACTGCGCAGCATCTCGTTATCTATTCACCCCCCCCCCGCTGTTTTTGAACCACTTCGGACTTATTATAAGTCGTACAGTAACAGACACGCGCGGGAAAATGAAGAGAACACCGACCAAGACCAGGTTAACACCATGAAATTTAATATCTTGCGGATGCGGTCGGAGCAAGTATCTTGTATATGACTGGTAACATTATCGAAGTTCGTAGCTTTGGTCTGTAAGGTAGACATCAATGAACGGATCGATAATAGTTTCTTGTCTTTCTTGTTCATTTCTTTTACCACCACTATATGTTTCTTCTTGGCAACATCGCGCTATGTTTCATTATCACAAGCTATTATTTATTCCAAACCTGTTCACATCTGACATATACTCCGTACCAACACCTCTTGTACCTCAGCCTTTCTGCTTTTCATCTGCGTTTAGTATGATAATCTTCCCACGGCGTTACCGTGTCACGCACATCGCCCGCCGAGACGCAGTCCTCCTGCTTCTCCATCTTATATTTATCTTTATTATCATATTTGTCTCATGTGAGCATAGGCATCATTTTATCTTAGATGATATGAAAGTGACATAGACAAAGATGAATAAATTAAAAGACGCAGCCATTGTCAGAGACATACGCTCAAAAACTCACCAAGAGAAATTTATGCGAATAAGTGGCAAGTATGTCTACTTTCGGCTCCAAGGACCGAGAAATGAACCCTAATTTAGCCTAAAATCTAGTAAACTAGGGGTTGTCTAAGTGTGAACGATCTTTATTTTGAGCGTGAACGATGCCACTCATTACCTGCCAATTTTATATACATGACTCGTCCAACGGCTGCGCAATATATCTGCCTTATATTTAAATAATATCACATGTGTCCGTCGAAGCCGTAAGCGTCATTACCTGAATCCCAAACAAAAGACTTACCTTGTTCTCACAGAAAGCTTTAGATGAACGAAAGTCTATCCTCATAAACATGCACGCATGTAAGGGTTTGCATTTTCATTTTGAACTTCGAGGGTACGACGATGTGTTACCATATATGGCTAAATATATACTAATTTGGTCAACTGCGGCTAAATATATATATAAGATTACGACGGCGTAGCCTTGAACGTGCTACGCTGTCGCAGTATAATGATAAATCTATCCTGCTTGTAAAAAATGAATTTCCAATCGTCTTCTGCATTTTTATGATCTTATCCCTAAATCTATAACTTCTCAATGTGCCGATCGCTCGTTCGTTTATCGAGAGTCATCCAGTATTCCATCGTATTTGTATCTTCTCTATCTATAAAACTACTGTATTTAATAAACTGGGTTGTTACCATTTTTATGCGTATAAATCTTTTGAATTTTTGTGTCTCTACATCGTCACTTGCCACTACGGAATCCTAGATGTCCTGGCCATGTCAATGTATTTGCACCCACGTGAGGATCGACACGAAACGCCATATATTTCTGCGAGGTTGGGTAAGAATGTGGTGGTAGAGGTGGTAGTAATATGTCAAGTCTGCTGCATTAAAGTCACAGTCTTCATCACCTACTGACAGCAGATTAAGTACTGAATTGTTTTATAGAGGAGTATAAAAACTACTCTGAATGCGTAAAGAAAGTAGCGCACATTCTCCGCGGAAGCGCGCTGTTATAAGCGAACCGCGCGCCTCAAACACTACGTTGTTATGCATAGAAAAACAAACACACCATGTTGTTTCAGACGCATCATTTTGCAGTTAGACTCATTGATTATTGCTCGCTTAAAAACATGTATACGGTATATCGATTGCACAGCCGCTAGACGCTATAATTTTTAACAGATAATTTTTGGCATCATTCAAACTCATAGATAAGATAGTTCACGCTCATAAATTTCCATAACTACACACACAGACATCATACCACCTACATGAACCGTAGATAGTCTTAATTTTTATTTTCCAATCTTGTGATATAATTTTATGATACCTTAATATATATACGGATTTTCCTTTAATTCACACCTTTTGCCAAACCTGATATTCACACCCGTATTCCATACCAATTAATACACCCTATTGATCATTCTCAATCGCTACATAGAACAATAATAAGGTGCTGAACTTCGAATTCTTACCTTAAATTCGTACCCTTTTCTATCGAAGGTTGCATTTTGCTAAAGGGAGCGGACCTAACGGGAAAATTCAAGATGGATCTCCTAGTTTTGGGTATCATTCAAATGAGCTACTTATATTGTAATAAATGATTGTATTTTCATTTCATATCGTAAGGGGGGTCGTGAAAAGGTATAAACTCATTATTGACGTCAGATCCGTGAAGTCTAGTGAATTGCAATGCATACTAATTTACAATACTAATACCATCTAACGTATAACGGGGTCACTCGTCTGTTGGTATAACCAGTATTATTCCGTGTGACACATACAGCATGACGTTGTATCTATAGGCATATTATTGTATTTAATACGCTAGCGGTAATACCGTACCTTATCGATTACAGTTAGATGGTATCTATCCTAAAAGAGATTTCTAAGTACGCAGTAGTTTCTGATGTGGTAAAATCAGTATAATTAATACTAGGGTTCCTAGATTAGGTAGTAGAGTTCAAAGTATAGATACGTCGATGAGGTTTATTATCGCTATGAATCAGTAATAAAATTCAGTTCCCCTTTTGATCACTATAAGACACGTCTCTTGTTTTGTATATTTTGATCGTAATCATTAAGAGTATGCATTGAGGCTAGTACTCCTAGACATTCATGCCACGTGATTCCTGTGAATCTTGAGTCCCTTGAACCAGGATTAGAAGCTTACGCGCTTGTTAAGATACCCAGGGAAAGTCTCATTAGCCTGTAAAGACTTGAGATTCTTCAGGTTTATACCCGTTTAGTTTAATAGAGAGGAAGATCTAACGAGTCTATAAGTATTTCTCTGAAAAGAAGCTGAGTTATCTCCACTAGGCTTAGTAGCACTTGTAGTCATACTACACCTGATTCTTTTAAAGGTAATCGTCCGTAAGGATGGAAATCAAGATTAACCTCTCCTAGGCCCAACGACCAGCGCTGGAGAAGATACGAGCGTTATCCGGGAACGAGCAAGCGGATATAATCCTTTCACTAGGGCTAGAAGCGATCCATGCGCTTCTTATTACCTTCATGAAAAATAATCTCAATTTACTTGGACAGGAACACGACCACTTGACATCTGCTATGCCTACTCTATATGTCTCAATACCGGAATAGGAAACTAATTTCCGCTCACTTACCTTGAGTGTAAAGGCATTTAGTGAAAGGAGGATAGGAATAATTTTTGTGGACCCTAGAAGTGGAAATGGCCATGGGATCAGCCATCCTCCTATCAGAGCTCAATCGAGTTGGTCTGGTCATCTAAAAACTAAATGTCGAGCCAAAAGTGGGCTATTAGGTGTGGCAAGTATTTGCACGAGGCTTTCCCCACATCGTACCCGCTAAGATAGCAATTTTTAAAAGAAATTATCCCGGGTGTTTGCCTCACCTAATCAGGCATATCGCATAATTTCTCGCCTCTTAGCTGCCTGTCAAGGTAAGAAAAGATTTGTCGGACTATGTCTAAGAGCTGAGAACTCTGATAGCTGCCATACAGCTTTACCTTTTACCGGAAATGGTTCTGGCAACATCTTTTAAAGGGTCTTCATACTGGCGGAGCGGGACCGGAAGTATTCCGGGTCCACCCCCAAGTCCTTCAAAGGCGGCCGCGTATGTTGCGTTTAACGCAGAGATTAACTTTAAGGAATCCCGGTATGGTACTTATAGGCATAACTCAAGCTCGTTGGACACATTTAGTTTATTCGAAAGACCAGATCCTTTGGACCTCAGTCTCTCCAAGACGGACAATAAGTGGAGATTCGCTGTGGAACAGCATCAGAACATTTTTCGATGTTTCACGCATGGAAGCACAAATCATCTGAGCCCTAATTGTCCTTCTCGTAAGGCAAGACATACTTCTTCAAGCCAAAAATCCGTGCACTCTGATGCGACGCTGAAATACAACCAAGCTCGTTGGTCGTGAGAGCAATTGATAAGGGCTCTGATAATCCCTCGTCATTTTTATCGACTCCGGGTTGTTCGGTAATTACGTCAGATTGTGTATCCTCAAAGGTAATTAGGAGTATGCTGAGACGCTTCAGACGCAAAAGAGCAATAAGATCACTGTTCGCTAAGCTACAGGAACCAAAGTCACCGTTCCCAAAGTTTCTGTGATCCTAGGCGTAAAGTTTTTCGATTTTGACAGCACTAAACGCTGTTTATTCTTGACTTTGGCTCAATATATGATCTCATTCTTGATATGTCTGGCTTTAACGCTATGAACCGTGGATCAATAAAGAATATCTAAAACCTTAGGCGCAACGTGCACTGCTCCTATCCGAGGTTTAGAGAGTCATGAACCCACATCTGCCAGGAATCCGATGCGCTATCGGCGAGATCCACTGGCTAAGTCTGTCAGTGTGCTGAACATTGGACTGTAAGAATATGCTGCTTCTGACGATGTCAAGAACTCGGGTATCGAGTAAAGCTCGTAATTTATTAGTGAAACGACACGTATTCCGTTGAGTGATATTCGTTGTGATAACGACTCACTGAATTAGGAAATTATTGTTGACCAAGCGAAAAGTCATCAAGGATGAGCTTGGGGCGTCACGTATATACGCACTGAGTGACGTCAGCTGTGGTAGCGACGCACTGAATGTCGAACAGGATATTGATGTTGAAATAGCAAGGCATCAAGAGCTAGGATCAGTGGATGCGCGTAAAGCTGCACGTAATCCACTATATAGAGATCTTGAGTCAAGTGACCCATCATCGGATGTAGATGATAACACCGGCTCTCGTGTAGAGCAATTTAAGGCTGATGAGGCTCAAAACCTTGGAGGCACGGACATCTTGACCTCTTCGAGGTGTTCAGACTCAACCGTGATGGTAGTCTGATCCACGAAGCGCTTGATTTGTCATATAGTGATAATGACGTTCAGATGTGTACGCACGTCAATGGATTGACTGGTGATTCTGTTGTTAAGGATAGACTTGAGACGATAGTATCGTCAGGTGCTCTGCTGGAACCTGATGAGTTGACAGTGAATGGGTTCATCAATCATTAAATAATGATGACGTTTAGGTGGTCGTGTTCGTTAGAGCTGACATTGTCTAGTTAAACTCATATTTGCTTGTGAAAAGGCTGTTCTCGAGGCCATAAAGGCGTCATTCAGTGCTCGCAGTAAATCATCAATAAAAATAATCTCTACGTCCCCTTTTATCCACCAGTCAAAGAATATTAGGACGTGTGTACCATAATCCAATATTGGTCGTACCCCCGTATGTACATCATGAAGTTTACTTGTTTTCTGAGACAAAATATTGTGTCACACGACATTTTCCCTTGACAAGATAATAGTGTGATGTCATTGATGACTTTGTTGCTGCAAAGAACGAGATATCAATGGTATGTGAGGGTAAATCTCCACACCCTTCACAGAGACGTTTTGTGTCATAAAAGCCGACCGGTAACTGGCGTGTTGTAAGTGCTTATAACAAGCTTAATGCGGTCAATATTCTGGCATATACACCCATTCCTCAAGCAGAATTTCTTCATTCCAACATCGTTGATCTTACCATTTAGAGCGCACTCGACTTAGTCAATGAATATTACCAATTACTCATGTGAGCGTGTGATATTCCGCTGAAACCAGTGGGCACTCCGAGTGTTATGTTGTGGGAGTGGCTGGTTATGCCCAAGAAATATGCAATGCTCAGATACGTTTATCCGTCTGGCGACGCAACTTTTTCGTCCCACAGGGGTTATGCAGTGACATACTTTGATCGCAATCTAGTACATAATCGTGCAAAACAGAAACGGACGGATGTTAAACATCACTTCGACCATTTACGAGCAGTTCTGAGTGCATTCAAATAAACAAGTTTTATGCCAAATGCATCTGTCGAATACATCTTTGGTGCAAAGAAGATTCCCTTTGCAGGGTGGGGAAGAGCAGACTAAGACCGGACCTCTATTTGGTTAAAAATGTAGTTGACTGATTGATCTAAGAGATTGCACAAATATAGCAAAAATTACGCTCGTATGGCTAGGCCAATAACCAATCTCGATAAGAAGGACACGGAGTGGTGCCGGGATACCGTACATGCTAATTCTTTCCGAGCCGTAAAGGAAAGCCGTGCACTTTGTTTTGTCAATAGGCTCGGAACGCTAAGCACAATGCCGACTCACAACCCGTGTTAAATTAAACCTAGGTTATGGAGCTGTTGTAATGAAGACGGCTTACGGCCTTAGATGAAAACCGGAAAGTGAGTTGTATTCA
Organism: Hyaloperonospora arabidopsidis Emoy2; assembly: GCA_000173235.2. Taxonomy (NCBI): domain Eukaryota; phylum Oomycota; class Peronosporomycetes; order Peronosporales; family Peronosporaceae; genus Hyaloperonospora; species Hyaloperonospora arabidopsidis. The sequence continues at coordinate 141,490 of ABWE02000278.1, forward strand.
AATAGTTCTTCATCTCGAAACGAATGGCCATTAGAAGTCGGTGACTCTCAGCCACCGATTTCGTGCCCTGTCTGCACCACGGGTAATTACTTCTTGTAATATACCTGCAGCAAAAACTCTACTATAGCCTATGCAGAACAAAGTTCATTGCATGGTATGGGGGACGTAACCTCGGGGAGGTCAAGGCTCTGGTAAACCCCAAACACCAGGTCGCGTTAGTCCGCCACAATTAACTTGAACCACGGCGGGATTCGAACCCGCACTCAGTAGCGTGGATTCCCCTTCCCAAACGACTGAGCCAATCTGTGCCTTGGCCCCGCCGTGCAATGTTTACCTATAGATAACTGCAATACAACCCTACAACATGTAAATATACATCCTACACACGTAGCCGCAACATCACTCTTCAACAACCCGGTCGAGTGTGGGGATGGATTGTATTCAGCTAAACAAAAAATTTGCATTTGAAGTCAACTCCAGGTCTTTGGTGTAGCTCACGAAGCTATTTCTATTTCTACGTAAGAAGTGTACGGAAAGTTCAAGCTGATGGCACTAGTGATCCAGACTTCATAAATTCAGCAAGAAGATGATGGTATTAGTCGAGGCTTGTCTAAGTGAGTGCGAATTTTTGTCGAGTCAACTCCGTACAACAAGTCGAAATAGCTACTGATGATACTCTATTAAAAGACGATACCATCTTTAATACCCAGTGACCATTGCTTCGTGCCTCGGAACGAACGTGATGATCAGAATAAATTTTGTTGAAGACCAGTAAGAAGGATAATGCCGAAATACCTTTTTTTAAAGGTGCCGCCATTTATGGCATTTTACATTAGTGATTCTGATCTTGCGGGCTTTATGGAAAGCATTGGACATAGAACAAAACTCTTCCACTGAAGAAGGCGGACAAATATTAACTTTAATGCGTCATAATTCAATTTAAACTGTGGATATAACATGAAGTTAACACTTGAATAGCGCTTAAATTATGGCCGCTGAGAAACGTCGGAAGAACCCAAGATGTTGGGGGATAATATGCGTCTTGAAAATGAGAAGTCAGACCTTGAGCTTTATGACATTTCGATTATGACGAAAAACTGTATACCGGATATGATTGCCTATTACGAAGAACCGAAGCGATACTAATCAACAACACTGAGAAAGGGCTTTGGTGTAAAACGGACGACATGATCATGTCAGCCGCAAGTACCAGCGGTTTTTTTATTCAAGACAGTATTCGCACATAATATGTGACAAGTTGTGGACTTTATACTCTGTTGAGGATTCGGACGCGCATTGACCGATCTCTTCCAGCCAATTTGTAGCCCTACAGAGTGCGTTGGTGAATTCTACGACGGCTCTTCTGGAGAATATCGAGATGTAAGTACTGTAGGTGTGTCTTTTGAAGAAATAGGTGGAATATGGACTAAAGTTGGTGATTTTTACCCCGCTATCACGTTCTACAGCAACGACAAAAAGGACGTCACAATCACCATTAATTTCGGAGGTGATAACTTTGACAAAGTGAGAGTCGTGGCGGATTGAAACATCACATGGAGATCTCCTGTGAAAGATCTACAAGAAAATATGCTTATTTATACTGGTGGAGTCGTGGACATGAATATTTCTGCGTCAAAGGATGGAAATTTTTGGTTTAAGTAATGTGATTAAAACAAGCGGGTAAGTTACAGCTTCTTGGAAAACTTAATAGCTAAGTTCTGTTGTATAGTTGTTATAATGTAGAGTAGTGTGACACATGTCATTATAGCTATTTGAGTAGATACAAGAGCATATATTGGGATTTCTAACCATTTTCAATTCTCGATATTGTATTAGCTCGAGAAAGAAGGCAAATGTGCAATTAATTGTCGTACAGGATTGTCTAGGACTTGTGGTCGCTGTAGCATACGTAGCCTACTTGACAAGTGGGATACCTATAGTCTGAGTGGTTCAAGGCTTGGTCTACGAATGACCTACTTGATGTAGTATAGCTATAATAAGCTATAGTAGTTAGACCAGATGTAGCGGAGCTACACAGCTCCTTAAGTCAGAGGAAGACTTAGTGCTCAAAGAGCGATATTAGTTCTAAAGAACTAGACTCTATGAGTCAACAAGCGTAAAGCTTAAGGTCCCTGTTCCAGGGGACCGAACGATTCAGTGAATCTACAGCACTTAGTGCTCAAGAGTAGCTACCTCAGGGGGATGTTGCTAGCTCTTAACGATCAACGATCAGAGACGCCTCGCAAGGCACGTGTCTTAGACAAGATCAAAAGGGGAACTGAACTTTATTTACGTTTACCTCTATAGAATATCTTAATCCTAATATTACCTAATCTAGGCACTCATGTCCTAAATTAATATCTTTAATATTTTTCCTATCTTGTGGCTGACACCCGTCAGCCCCTATAAACCGATAAGATATTCTATATCTCTTTCAGTGGGATACCATCCCGTGTGTCTAAGACAGAGGGTACCGAGTACCCTACGATGTGTAACCTTTTTACACCAGAACTGGCAGACTGAAGTTTACCTTGGTTCTTCAACGAGGTCAGTGCGCTTGCGGTTAACCTCCTGGTAATGCATAGCTTCAGTACCATGTCCTCATCGTCTAACGAGTCAAAAACACTTTGTGAATACCTCAGGATGGAGACTTCAGTAGACTATGGTAGCGATACCAGTCTCGCGGGTGATGCTAGGACAATGTCCGACACACCCATGTCTGAGGCACATCCTCCAACTCCGTTAGGTCCGTTCGCTGAACGTGATGAGGTAATCGTTACCAACCCGCTCGATTAGCAACAGGAGTTGGCTCTACAACGAGAAGAAAGCGCTCGGCGCCATGCGCAAATGGTCACGACCCTTAGGAACCAGCGTTACTATGTGTTCACTCCACCCAGTGTGGAGGAACGTCTACGTCAGACGACTTGCCAATCGTTGGCAACGTGGACCATTGGTCCTGTAGCTGCTTCTGCCGAGGAAGGGGAAAGTGGCCAAGCACTTCGTGAGACGTACCTGGAGCCATCTCTGACAACGCAAAGTCAGTACAAGGCACGCCTTGAGTTGCAAGCACGTGGTGCACCGGTTCCACCGATTAAGGGCGTACCCATTCTCTTGTTCGCAGGCGAAACAACGGACGAAGAAGACGACTTCATTTGCTGGGTGCACCGCACTCGTCGCCTCAGCAGTATGTATGCTCTGAGAGCTAGTGCCAAGGTGGCCGATGTGCGTCTCGAACGCAAGCTTCGGTATGATTATGCCAAGCTTAAGGCCAGAGGCCAATTGAGCAATCGCACGCGCTATGCATCGGCTACAACGGTAGTCGCGAGTGCTGGTCAGAATGTGACCACCAACCCGTCAACCCACACCACTAGTGGTGGGAAACGGCCTCGTTCTCGAGATGACCCTGGCCACGATGTTCAAAAACTTCCAAGACGTATGGGCAATCTTGCCGAAGGGGTATCTCGTACTTCCATGAGTCCTCCGACTCAGGGTACCCTCGCCATTTCACCAGATACTGGTATTGGCCATGACGACGACGTCGTATCAGAAGTCTCTCGACATAAAACTGACGATTCCCATGCTCTTCGAGCAGCGTCGGGGGTGGCCGGTGTACCAAAGAAGGAGCATGAGAAGGTACTTCTCGAGCTGAGTGGTCTCCGAGACATTGGGTAAGACCCAGAGTGCGCTCGACGCGACGCAAGCTCGTGTTCAAGCGTTAGAGTCGGGTCACACCCGGATAGAGGCCCAGCTTGCCTCCTGATTCGGATTCAGCAACCGATGGCACAGCCCTCGTCGTCGGTGCGAGCGCCTCCAAGTTCACGTGGCACGGATCCCGATACGGCTTAAGCAAGCCAACGTAGAACACAGGATGTGTGCGCAATTTGCGTAGAAGGTTGAGCGTATACGCAAGTCCCTTCTTAGCAACGACCGTGAATGGTCCAATGAAGCGCGGACGCAACTTTGTCTTGAAGACAGCGGACACTACATTTGTAGGTAGGTTTTTAGCATTGATTAATACTTGGTCTCCGACCTAATAACGTTCAATACAACCTCTGTTTTAGCATCTGCTTGTTGTTTTTGTTGGTCTTGGCTTTCAGCCATTGCATCACGCACATGTCTTAAGCCATTCAATCGCGTTGCGAGAAACTCGCCTACCTGTTTTCGAATAGTAGCAGGGCTGATATCAGCAAGCCGATCAGCAAGCCGATCGGCAACTTCTCCCCCACCAAGCCCTGAACCACATAGTGGTAGCGTTAACAGAACACGAGGGTGGGTGAGACCGTTTACGTAGAACGGAGTATAGCCTGTAGAGGCATGAAAAGCGTTGTTCAACGCAAACTCAATAACAGGGAGCATCGAGCTCCAACGCTTAGGCGTATCAGCGCAAACACTGCGCAAAATTTCATTAATGACGCGATTAACGCGCTCAGTTTGACCATCAGTCTGCGGATAATCCGCTGTGGACATGTCCAAACGGGTGCCGAGCACCTTGAAGATGGACTTCCAAAACTTCCCAGTGAAGCAGGGATCTCTATCCCACTGGCAAACCGTGTTGTCGAAACACACGATCGATAAACAGCTTCGCTGTACCTTCGGCATCAATAGAGTCCGGCACTGCCGCTAGATGAACCATCTTGCTCAATCTGTCAACAAAGACCACAATGCCAGTGTTGCCTTCCGAATTTTTCGGTAGGCCAAACACAAATTCCATAATCATGGACTCCCAACACCCAGTGGGTACAGGCAGACTAGCTAGCGGCGCCGCTGCATGTGCTGAGGGTTTCACCCATTGACACTTTTCACACGTACGCACATAGTTGCTCACCCACTTGTATAGTTTGGGCCACCAATAAACCTGGCTCACTGAGCTATAGGTCTTCTCACGACCGAGTTGACCACTTAAAGCGGTATCATGTGCCTCATAGAGGGTTCGATACTTCAACTCCTCATCATGAGGAACAGCGATACGAGGCTTATCCTCGATATCTCTGCGATAGCACAACATGCCATTATCGATAGAATATCTATGAAGGCCTCGTACGTAAACGTGCCGAAAAGTCTATGTCCGAGTCTTTAAACTCCTCGCTCCCAAGATCCCGTAGCAAAGCTATACATTGTTCATCCTTGGAATAAGCCGCACGGATTAAGTCAGTGACTAATGATGACAGCGTAGTGACGTGAGAAAGCTCATAGTCAGGACGGCGCGATAGCGCATCAGCCAAAGCATTTTGCTTTCCTGGCTTATACTTCACCTCGAAGTTATCTTCGGCAAAGAATGAGAGCCAACGAGCCATTATCTGAGAGAGATGCGGAGACTGTGTCGCAGGGCGCAATGATGCATGATCTGTATAGATCACAAATGGCTTTGAGCCAAGCAGATGTACTCTGAATTTGACTAGAGCGTACTTCATAGCAAGTAGCTCTTGTCATGAAGTGGATAGTTCTTTTCAGCAGCTTTGAGCTGTCGAGATTCGAATGCAATGATGCGTTCGTGTCCATCGACATCTGTTTGTAACAGAGCACTGCCTATGGCAAAGTCAGTTGCGTCACAGACACACTGAAAGGACGATCAGGATCGGGCAAAGCCAGTATTGGTGCATGCAGGAAACTTTCCTTAACAGCTTGAAAAGCATCATGTTTGGTGTTACCCCAACACCAATCCACATCCTTCTTAAGGAGATTGGATAATGGCCCAGCCATATCTGCGTAATTCGCACTATACTTATGCAAGTAATTGGCAAGGCCCAGCCACATACGTAGATCTTTTTGGTTCTTTGGAACCGGCCAATCGACTATGGCCCTTACCTTAGCGTGGTCCGCTCGAAGGCCTCGCTTCCCAATGAAGCACCCCAGAAAGGGAATCTCTTCTGCACCAAAGATGCACTTAGATGCATTTGCATACAATTTATTCGTGCACATGCACTCGAGCACCGCTCGTAAATGATCAATGTGATTATCCACATCAGATCGACCGTTCGTTGCACGACTATGGACAAGATGTCATCAAAGTACGTTTGTGCATAGCCTCGATGAGGTCTGAAAATAGTTGTTTCACCAGACAATTAAAAGTGACGAGCCACTCCCAGATCATGCCGCTCGGGGTACTAACCGCTGTTAGCGGAATATCGCTTGCTCGCATGAGCAGCTGGTAATAACCATCGACTAAGTCGAGCGCACTGTACAATATACATGCCATCATATTGTTCTGAAGAACATCCTTCCTGGGGATTTGGTGTCTGAGCCGGGATAGTGGCAGCATTAAGCTTATTATAAACGTGCAAAATACGCCACTTACCATTAGGTTTTTTTACACAAAAAGTAGATGTGGAATGGGGAGACTTACTCTCCCGCACCATTCCCGCCGCATGCTTAGCACGAAAGGAACCGTCAATGACGTCACGCTGTTCCTTAGGTAAAGGAACTGCCGTGTTACGCAGTATTTAGTTCTTGGAACTAGGTTAATTTCATGACGTACACCTCTATCGTGAGGTAAGACAGAAGGTGGGTTGTGACACACCACATCTTGAAATTCCTTTACCAAAGGATAGGATGGATCCAAAGGATCTTCAGGGATCGAAGATCCACTCCGGGCACTGAGTGCCGCCTTGGTGTCCTCTAGGACCGACTCATCCATTAATGAGGACGAGTTCAACTCAAAATCGGGGCTAATGACCACTAAATCGAATAAATCTCCTGCCTTCAAGGCATGGATAAACTCGCCATCAGACATTTCGTCTAGCTCACAAAGAGCATCCAAAGATGGAAGGGTTTCCAGGCTAACATTGCCCTCAACCTGGCCAGTCACTCCGTTGACAAGTGTATATAGTGTATCACTATTTTCACTGTGTGACTGCTCGGACGTCTAGCGCTTAATAGTTGCCACCTGGCGTCCAGGACGTCTCTTCGATGAGACTTTACACCCCTCTGGGGTCGGGACAACAGTGTCTCCGTGGTTACTACTAGTAGTAGTACGCTCTATGCGAGAGCTGATTCCTTGATCGTCCACCGGTGAAGTGTTACGTAACTCGAACACTTCCCCCAGTGGATTTAACATTGCCACTCCACTTACATTATACGGGCCTAGCCTTGAACTTAATGATGTTTCGCCAACAATGTCATTACCGACATTAAGAGTGGTGCCTTCACGGCCGACCGCACTCGGTGCATTTTCACGTGCCACCACACACACATCAAAGGAATCACATCCTTGATAAATCGGCCCTAGGACAATCATGCTTTCAGCATACAGTGACTCGTTATCACAATGAGTAACACTCAACGGAGTACGTGCCGTATCACTAATATTCAACGAGCTACGCTCGAAATTCATGTTTTCAACATTGGAGTTAGTTAACTCAGACATTCCAATGTCCAGCACATTGACATCTTCTGTCAAAGGCTCGCGCCAATAGTGTTTTTGTTGCCTAGCAAAGGTGGGTTCATGACTCTCCAAAGCTTCGCTAGGAACAATGCGCGTAGCGCCTAAGGTCTTAGACCTCCGATTAATCCATGGCTCATGGCGTTCAAGCCAAGCCATACCTAGGATGAGATCATATCTCGAGTCCAAATCAAGGACAAGACAGCGTTCAATGCTATCAAAGTCCAAAAACTTTATACCTAAGTTCAAAGGAACTTTAGGTACAGTGACACGACTTCCAGTCGCTAAACGAACCGTGATGGAATTCCCCTCATGTGCTGTAAGCGCTTCAGCATAAAGCTGACTTTCCTCAAGGGAACGACGTCGAGCATAATTGCAAGACGCCCCAGAATCGATTAAAATCGACCAAGGCTTTTCAAAGCCTTTGACTTTCGCCTCAGCGACCAACAAGCCAGCCTTGTATCCACGCTCCATACCAGTAGGTATGGAACTCTTTGGGGATAAGACCTGTTCAGCTTTACCTCCTAAAAGCGTTACAGAATCTATTTCTTCCCCAGTAAGGCGCCCCGCGCCTACTGGGTGTCGGCATTTCCCCGTGCCATGCCAGACTTCTGACTCGGGGTAGAGTGTTGACTCGTAGCCTGGCGCTGTCTACGCAAAGGGCAACCAGGCCGCAAGTGTTTAGTGCTTCTGCACGTATAACACCGTCGTACAACCGTTGCTGCTCAGCAGCTTGAAGTTCAACTTCACCTTCATCTTCAGCATAGCTGAGATCCATCGGTTCCGGCCTATTAACGGCTGGAGTACTCGTGGAGTTTGATCTTGCAGAGCTAGGGATGTACCCATTCCAGCCAAGCCTGGCCGACTTGAAGTTATGCTCAGCATTAAGAGAAATTCTCTCACAGGCTCTTCGAATGTAGAGGGGTGAACCCGAAAGACCTCGGTTCTGGCAATGCCAGTACAGAGACCCTCCATGAATATAGTCACATGGACTGCCTCAGGCAGAGGTTCAGACTGCATAGCAGCTATGAGAGTTCTCAGCTCTTGGACAGAGTCCGTTAACTCATTCTTACCCTGACAGGTTGATAAAAAGTGTGAAAGCACGCGGTAAGCCTGGTTAGATGGTGAAAACACCTGTATCAATTGTGACTTAAGCGACTCCCATGTGGGAAACGCTAAGTCTACCGACGTGCTACACGTCAAGGTCTATTCTCTAGCTCTTCCATCGAGCTTTAAGATATCCAGCGAGACCTGTTGATGGTCAAGCTTGATCAGGCCTGATCTCATAACCATCTCAATCTCACGGATCCAGAGGATGAGGTTTTCACCCTCCTTTCCTGAGTATTTTTTAACTTCCACTCTAGGTTGACGAGGCCTAGCTTCTTCGTCTGGAACAGACACATAGCGTGTAGGCATAGCCGACGCCGTTTGGTCTTGGACCTGCCCTAGAAGAAACGCTTCAAACTGCAAGAAGCCCTCAACACGTGCAGTCAGCACCTCCAGGCCTTGCGATAAAATTAATTTCACATGCTCTGGAACCAAAGATGCGGTCAGATTATCAAGCGCGACCTTTTGGGCCTCAAGGAGGGGAGTGGGATTTTCCATCCTCACACAGGATCAGTCTTTAAAGACTCAGCCGTAGATTGAATACTAGTGCTACCAAGTGTAGCGGAGCTACACAGCTCCTTAAGTCAGAGGAAGACTTAGTGCTCAAAGAGCGATATTAGTTCTAAAGAACTAGACTCTATGAGTCAACAAGCGTAACGCTTAAGGTCCCTGTTCTAGAAACCGAACGATTCAGTGAATCTACAGCACTTAGTGCTCAAGAGTAGCTACCTCAGGGGGATGTTGCTAACTCTTAACGATCAACGATCAGAGACGCCTCGCAAGGCACGTGTCTTAGACAAGATCAAAAGGGGAACTGAACTTTATTTACGTTTACCTCTATAGAATATCTTAATCCTAATATTACCTAATCTAGGCACTCATGTCCTAAATTAATATCTTTAATATTTTTCCTATCTTGTGGCTGACACCCGTCAGCCCCTATAAACCGATAAGATATTCTATATCTCTTTCAGTGGGATACCATCCCGTGTGTCTAAGACAGAGGGTACCGAGTACCCTACGATGTGTAACCTTTTTACACTAGATCTAGCAGCTCGATTCAATATAGTGCTTGCATGGGCGCCCACTGCCAGTGTATAAATACAATAGTGAATTTTACACTCATAAGATCAAATTGAGAATACTGATGCGTAGCTAACCACCATATGTTTATCATTTCCTTTGTGGTAAATTACTGGTCACCGCTTTTGTGTTACTTCGTCCATCATGGGTTACCCATATAGACAAATGTAAGATTTAATACAGTAATATCTCGGATGATTCATAAGTTTGGTGGAGAATTTTTTATAATTAGCTGAGGTTGTCACTTAAGTGGACGTACAATTTTCGTTTTCATCAAAAGAAAATTAAGTAAACTCGCAAATTTCCTCATCTGAATTACATTATAACCATGTGCCAAGTACTCCTCGCCAATGCACAAAGACTCGAGATATGTTAGCAAAATGCGAAGAATCCAGCAATAAACGAGAGCGTCCTCGACAATTGGTATCCAGCAAGTTCCGAGTTCATATTGCCCATTCTACTATCTCACTGATACTCAATAAGCGCACCGATGTGGAATGTATGAACGGTACCGAAATTTTCGCCAAACAACTGTGCGTCGCTCAGAATCCGAAGCTAGAAAAGCCCTATCACCTTCGTGCCATATTGCCAAACAAGGAATGTTGCACAAACTAGAGAAATCATCAAGGTCAAGTCCAAAGTGTTATCTGAACGCCTCAGCCTACCTAATGACACCATCAATTTTTTTAGTGGACGGGTGCGACGCTTCTAGCAGCGAAACAAGCTGCGCAGCTCACGATTCACGGCGAAAGTTGTTTGTTGTTTAGCAAGTGAGAAAGCCATAAATTTACAATAGCCTGGACTTCGGTCTGTCAATTCTCTCTACTATCATAGAAATGTTTCTAACATGGACACAATTGGTCTGTGCAAAATTTAAGAAACTTTAAATTTAGGCTGATGTACACTGAAAATGATCCAGGACTATTCAAAAATTTGGTTCCAGAAAAGGTAGTTGTGCAAAAAGAGATGAAGTCAAGAGTTGATACAATTTTCAGGAAAAGATCGGAAGTTTGGAATGGTTCAGTTGAATAAAGAATTCTTTCTTTTTTATTTAGGCATGTATTTCTATTGTCTTCACGGCCATCATGGTGGCACTAAGAAACACAAGCCCTTTTTATATTGGAAGGAAAAAAAACTTTCTGTTTCGAGCGCAATTTTTAGGAGCATCTCGGATTATACAACAGGAGCAACAAGAAGGCCTGGATGACTGGTTGAAACATTGACATTGACATGAGGAAAATAGATTCATTAGTTTTCGTTTCATCAAAATGTATCAGTGCGCTATAAAACTCATCTGATACAGAAGTATTGTTCCAAGTTCAACAAAAAGATCGTGCTTTTTCTAGAAAATGCATTGTCTCATAATACCAATGATCTCTGGATGAAGATTGCTTTACGTACCTTTTCTGCTTCGCAACCGTACCTCCTAAATCCATTCCATGGATGCCAGAATCATTTTTGCTCTTGGTCCCCACTAACGGAGCCTCCATCTTCAGAATGCTGTGGACCGCGACGAACGTGGCAATTTCAACATCTATTAAGTTGACCAGTTGACCGCCTTGAGATGGATCATGGCAGCTTGGGTAGAGATTTCAGCTGCAACTGTGATAATGGTTTTTGCCACACTGATCTCTTTTCACCCTCGCCACAGCGTTATGTGGTTGATCAATTGGACCAAGGGGTTGTGCGGGTGTTGCAGGATGACGTCGAAATTCTTTCTCTTAGGAGATCCATGGCCACTGCCAATATCATAAATTCAGTGAAGGAGGATGAGGCAGAATACCTGGAGCTGGATGACAGTGAGATTACCCACATGGTTCAGGAGGAGGAGCAAGCGAAAGCGGTCGAGACCATCAAGGAAGAAAATCTAAATTATGCAGCTGTTACTGCTTCCATGCCTTTTTTGTCTATCCCGCTATATTATTGTCCATGGGCGCACCCCCGAGATTCGAATGTCCATCCGTATGGCTGCCACCACTCAGAGAACTCTCAATTATTGGCTCCACTAGTTCGTACACCCATACACTTAGCCCCCTTCAGTTGAGTACAATTTCATAGAGGAATACGATTTTTTTCTTTCTAGCATTCTCGGACCTTTTTGTCCCTTAGAAAGCTGCATAAAATCCCTAACACATAACTCATTAAATTATGAGCTTACTTAGCGACCATAGATCGACCATGGTGGAACGAAAAGTTTATGAACTATATGAGTTATGAGGATATGAGTTATCCGAAAAATGACTGTAGTATCAACTATTAAGCTGCGGACTTTGCCATCCATCTCTACTTCTCATATTCTAAAAAACTAGATTCTCAAATTATGTTCAAGATTGCAGCTATGGATGAGCTGGTAATGACTCGTAGGAATCATCAGTCGGAGAGATCAAGGTCCATGGACGCGTAATTAGTTACGATAGATCCGTTCGACGGACAGTACGAATGTGCCGGAAAGCCAGCGGTAGTATCAATTTCATAGAGATTTAATCCTCCAAGGTACCTTCGTGTCATAGCAACGCAAACAGTCCCATCAGCTCAAAGAAAAAGTTCTTCTTGGATCTACTAGTGAATATTTGTGTTGCTCTAGACACGAAGGTAGCACATGTTTCTTTATCTACTTCACCGTAGAGGCCTAAATCTTCAAAAGGCAGTACACGAACACGTTTTAGCTCCACCAAGAGCTAACTTTTGCCCGAACTATATCTTAAAACCCTTAAGACAAGATCGGGGTGACTGCTTCGAGAAGCAACAAGATTTGTACAACCTTCATGCTAGATGTCTCGAAAAATTCCTTGCCCATTTTTGCTTTGTCTGTTGTTCTGGACGCATCGGTGGAGTCTAATACGCAACAACCTGTCAGCCGGGATGCGGATACAAAGCTTTTTCACCTTTTCACGGTGTTGCCTGTTGATTACAAGGTATGCTTAATCTTGACACAATCAAGTTGTTGCTGATGAATGCCACCTACAAGACGAACCGTTGTAATTACCCAGCACTTCACATAGTTGAAATTACCTGTCCCAGCAAAACCTTCACGATTGCGTACTGTTTTATGCGCCGCGAATGTACCGCTGATTACGCCTCGACACGTGAACGATTAAAAGAAGTTTTTACCCGCTTGGAATTTGCCTCGAAGTATTTATAACTGTCCAAAAGCTTACTCGAATTTCTTCTATTGCTAATACCTTTCCTCAAGCCGGTAACTTGCCGTGTCGGTGGCTTATAGGAAAAAATGTATATACGAAAGAGCGGGGATCCTTTCAGTACACAAGGAATTTGATGCAGCGATATCAATCTTGAATGCCATCGATTTTGCGAGTACAGAGACGGAGTATGAAAAAAGCACAGAGAATTTATACTTGGAACTCCGCTGTGATTTCTCAAATACACTTCAAAGGCGTGGCTTGTCCTCAAAGAGAAATTCGTGGAAGTACGGATGCAAAATATATAGCAACATGAGCTTATGTCATCATCTCGATTCGATAGCGCTCACTCGGCACTCCAAACGTGAATTTATGTATCAGCAGGTAATTTTTATGGAGTTTAAGCCACCATACATCAGGCGTATTTAGAACAGGTGACTATTGATGTGGCCGATCAACACCAGAGAATGAGCAATTGTTGACATGCGGCTCGGATACATGTTTGCGAAGGTGATAGGGAAGTTTTGTGTCTAGGCCTTAAAACAGCAAATAAAAGGTTCAAACTGCGCAGCGCAACAATTGGACAATGCGCGGGTCATTATGAATCAAGTATGGGTATTCTCGGTTCACATCCTTTCGTCAGATCACATTTGATCCATCACGCGTGTTTAACCTGCAGTCTATTTAATGAAAATCGGTGGTTAGAAGTACCACACTTCTTGGTGTTGGCGTCCGTTGTAAACGTCAAGTCTGCTATGGCAAACGCTCGAGCTATGTAAGATGCAGAGTAACTTGCCCATCACAGAAAGCTCACTCTAAATGGATTATTGAACTTAAATTGTGAGAATACATCAACGTTCAGTACGCCAAAAATAATCAAAGCACGTGGCCAGTCATTAGGATCGAGGAATTCAGTACCTTTTGTAACGGGGCTAGAACAACCCGTACTTAGCTTACACTAACGCTTGAGGAAGACTCAAGCCCAAGTCTTAGGTATTAAGTAATTTAACTCTGTTTATATTTTTGTTTCTTTAGATCCTAACTACGAGTGGCTCCCTGGACTCATGGGGACCACTCGATCTACGTGTCGATATCTTACTGGCTAATAATGAGTCCAACCTCATTAATCCCACTAAGATATACGACATGCTACATCCGCTAGTCCGGAAGTAGCTCTCCTACTTAAGTAACATGTAAACTTTAATAGAGACTACTTATGTAAAGGGGTGGCCCATTACACCTTTAGCTTGACGCAGCGATTACTTATCGAATTCAAGCATGTAGCAATGGCTGTTGAGCCGATTCTCGTTGCTTGGTGTTGTCGCACATGTCGTTGCGCTGGAATCAACGTGCAACCTAGTCTAGACACAAAACGAGAACCTGTTCCTCCTTACCTCAAAACGGTAGCCAGCCGCACCAAAAATACAGCAATTTAGGAATATGAAAATATAAAGAAAAGGGCTAAGTTGTTTCGGCTTACGGTTAAAAATAGAACGTAGTAATAAAAACAATGAATAAATGTAAAACAGATTCGTCGAATACATATTTGTATCGGGGAGAAGAGACCGAGTGATTCCCAGTATGGTATATTATTTAGTAGTTGTAGCATATATGGGTAAACCTGCCGGCAACGGATCAGAATGGTAGCGGCGAACGAGTGATTCCCCATACTTAACTATAAATTTACCTACGTGGGAAGAACATTCTAGACCAACCTTAGTCGGACGTGCACGGCTAAAATAGCTACAGCAATCATGCACGAATTCTGTGTGATAACTAGTCTCATACGCACAACAGTTTCTAAGATTTTGTGTGAAACTATTTAAAAAATCATTTAAAATGCTACCATTCGTATGCAGCATGAGTGTGGGTGGAGCCCATAATTTGTATACGTTGACATCGGCCAGCGGGTTAGGGTTTAAGTTGGTGTTTGGATTGATTTTACCATGCTGCTAGGCTAAGAACAGCCAATTTTTGTGCATTTCACTCTATAGTGGTTTGTGCTGAGGTTGCGATGGTTTATAATTCATAAAGAGGAAAAAAGACGTTTGGTGTGATAAAATGGAGGGTTTGCAAAGCAAACCATATTATTTTCCTAAAATTGCTCTACAAACTAACATTTCCTATGTCCTCCATATTCTACAATTTCGAAAGCTGATCACCACACAAAAGACATGTAAATATAATCCTTAAGTATCCTGAAGAGTTTGCTGGTAACGTTGTGAAGCGTACCTTTGGAGACTTTCGTCACCGACTAGATGATTATCTCCATCACGACCGTTTTCAGAGAGGAGGCCGCAATTGTGTAGTTTTTACTGGCGTTATATTAATAATTTTGGTAAAACGGTAATTAGTGACGGTGAGACTCATTTTACCACACGTATCATTAGTCTGCATTCGTTGTTAGAGATACACATACTAACTATTATGAGAGGAAGCAAGTAACGCAAAATAATATCCGTGATAATACTTGCGGTGATCAATGTCGGGTAATTAACAGACACACACACATATCAACTTAGGTATCTAAAAGCTCGGCTGTTACTTACGCGCAGTTACTAATAGCTTCGACCTATGAATTGCAAAAATAAGGAGAATTCGTAGAACCTCTCCCTTTCTGGTTTGATTCACTCTTTTTTCCCGTCAAGTATACAACCGACGCAATTAATCTCGATTGGTCGTTGTATTGTGTAAATTGATTGTATTTCTTATCACTTGCACGGTTGGCAAAATTGATTATGTTGTTTTTAAGAGACATTGGTTACGATATTACTAAATAAAATTTCATATACAGGCAGCCTTCAGCCACTATGAACGTCGCTCTAAATGCGTTGCCTTGATGGTGTGAAGAAGGACTATTTAATACCGGCTCTTTTATGTGTACAGTTCATCTTTACAATGTAATCGTTATTTTTCACGTTTGTCACTCTTCATATGGACAATACTAAGAATAGTGCTGTTTCCAATTTCATTACCTGCAACGTGATACATCTAATCACTCCCATGAAGTTCTTCAAGATTAGTTCCTGTGAAATCGTTTCCTGCAACTTACCAGATAAATATTCGTTCTACATAAAGCCCCAGTTTACAAAGGTATTACTTTTCGTTATCATTTCTGCTAAAAATATGTAGCCGACTTGACACCCGCATTGGCCATATACTTTACTTTATCCACCTGTGCATTTGTGAGCTTTGCTTTGGTTAATAGTGCGTGGGAGGAATTTTTTACGGTGTGATCGCGACCGCTAAATATCGTCTACAATTTTCGCTATACAATATACAATTGCTTTCAAAACAATTCAAAAGGAAAAGTAGGTCATTCCATACTTTAATTTTGGCGTATGTCGCTTTTGTTTTTATCTCGGGATGCGTTTGCACCTACATTTTCACATATTATTTGTACAGATAGACTTCCAAATGTACGTTTGGTACTCACCACTTAAGCCAAATCAACGTGAGCTAAAGACAGTAAATAACATAGGTACATGACTTTGTACAAGAGAGCACATCATTAGTTAATCCCGTAATTGGTCACACTATAAGTGGAATTTCATCTAATAGAAATCGGTAACCGTTAAGAGTCCATCAGTCTTCTAGTAACACCCCCTCAGTAGGATGTAAAACTACATGATTGGCCAATCAATAGGCATGCATAGGGGGGGAAATATCACCATTATCTCTTTTCAAACGTCAATATGTCGAAAATAATCGTTTACAACAGTACCTTCTTTGCGCAAGACAAGTCGCTGGCTGGACATCATTGTCGACGCACCAGTTACGGCAAGTCATCTCCCTGATGTAAAATTGTGCAAGTGCGTGTAAGGCCATCTAAATCGACCCGAAGGAATAAATTGTCCATACCATCGATGCTAGAAACCCGTCAGAATTTGAAATCGTATAAGCACCCTTCCAAGTCACCATGAGAGTATGAAGCGGCCGTTGCAGGAGAGTAGACCGCACAACACGACAATGTACAAAGCAATGACACGTACAGTACTTACCAGAGTCAGTTTAAAAGATCAGAATATTTGGTCTGATTTAGGGAGTACTAGCTTCTCACGTTTATGACGCTTTCTCTCGTGTCTCTGCAATAGACATTCGTTTGCGCAATATTGCAGTCTCCTGTTGCACCCTTCATTATATTGGCATTATAGCAACGTAATTGATGTCAAACTTACCTGCTTGTACATTGCCCTAATATGTATGTGTTACAAGTTTCATCCGTTTATGTTTCGCGCGGGTGCTTCTCACGAGGCCCTCGTGTAGTATAAGATTCATACCTTACATCATGCTCTAAATTTGAGCTTATATTTGCGCAATGAAAAGATCAGATACAGCGGGACTCCAAAAACCTATACCGTGCAAGACAAATAAATTTCACACACCTTGCGCGATCGCGACGCAAGCAAAACAAATGTACTCAAACAAAGATTTAAAACTAAGAAGTAATCTTACCACTACCTATCTATGAAACCGTTGCATTTAAGCGTGATAGGGGTATCTCGCTGCGATAAAGGCACCATCTTTCCATGGTAAGTGCGTGGTTGCGCGCAAAAGTGGACGCGGCAGCTACACTATAACGCCTCAGACGTTTCAGACTTGGTCTTGACAAACTCGCGCGCTACATATCAATAATGAACGAACGCGAGCTAAACTGAATTATGGCAAGTTGGCGTTTATATACAGCTGGTGGTGATATCGTTCCTAATATACATGCCTATATACTAGCTAATCGTGTTGCGTTATACTCCCTCTTTTAATGTCCTTGTCCCAAATTGAGCGCTTTTTGTTTTTATAATGTTAGTCCGTTTCAGCAAGATGAATTTATAAAGGTAAATAGGGAAGCCCAGATAAACGAGTTGTTTTAGGGAATTGTTATTTCCACCACACTTTTTACCATACCCACCACACCATAACGTTTAATTGAATAACTCCAGGCGCACACCACTATTAAACCACCACGCACTTTTGTATACGGAAAGTAAAAGACTTTCCTAGCTGTAACATCGATATAAAGTGTGGAAATTAGTCGAGAGCAGCCAATTCGTTTACTACCCCCACACGTACTTACCTGTCCCTAATTTGCTTCTGCCTTTCGGTAGCCGACCTCGAGTTTGCAGTCCAGATGTCACGCCATTACCACATCATTTTAGATCATAATATAGAGAACGCTATCCATTGCTTTGGTATCCGGTACAAAAGCTGGATGACAAGCTCAGCTGACAATTGCATACCTGCCAGCGCCATAGACACGAGAAACAAGCGACGATGAGTAAAAAGATGAAGAGTGAGACAATACTGTGAATTGTAGAGGGGTGTACCCGCTTTGGAAGATACCCTCGGTGGCGTGTTTTTGATGTATACAGCGAGTGGGTAATTTAGAAATTCAAGGTGGAGATCGTCACTGAATTTGTATACGAGTACCAGGAAGACGTTACGTGGCAAGACTTAGGTTGTATACATTGCTGAAGACGTGACACCATATAAAGCGGTGTCAAGTATCCCACTAGATGCGAGTCTGATGGTCCAGTGTCTGTAGGAGATTACATCTTTGCAAAAGTTTGTGTTCCTCTATCAGCTTCTACCCGAACGAGAGGACGATCAAAAGCTCTTGATATTGTGCACAAAACGTTGGGGCGAGGCAGCAATTCCGAGTGATCGAAAATATTTAGCTGCTTCCCGGGCCGTAATACAATGCGTACTACATTGACAGATGATCTTAAGGCACTGAAATGCAGCGACTTGGATGTTTTTGCTCAGCAGATCGAAGGGCAAGTTGCGCACGACTATGGAAAATAAAATGAATTGTATCACCCGATCTTTTTGAAGTCTTCACTGGCAATTTTTGGCAAGGTGAGAGTGCACTGATTGGAGATCGGAGTTGTGGGCGGTGGTGGTAGCGATGTTGTCGTAGGTTTGTGTGGTGTGGCGTGGTGCGCCTGTAGTTTATAAAAACAGAAAGGTTAAACGTATCGGTCGCGAGTGGGTCATCGTACCGGCGATTTGTTTCGGCCAAGCAAACATGACTTTCCAATCTTAAACTGTTATACTCAGTCTAATTCTGATGGTACCATCCTAAATTAGGTAAACCTACCCTTAATCTAAGTATTTTGATCATATTTGCTGTTATGGAGGTTACGGACAGGCAATGAGCTACAAAACGAAAGGTGAGATAGCACAGTGATTAAACATTCGTCGATATAGTCTATATACAGTGGATATTTTTAATACAGTAATCTTTTAGAAAGGCATATTTCACTTGTGTCATGCGTACATATTTGTGCCATATAACTATCGTGTCTTCTTATTGCAGAAATAACTTTATTAGCATCATGGTGAATGCATATCCGGTAACAACATTGACAGACCTGTTCATAAAGCATGCACAGCATATTTTATTAAAGCATGGTTTTCCAGTTATGCGGCTAACAGCAACGTCGTATGCAAAAACGTCACTTACAATAACGACGACAACATTGACGATAGTACCATCAATGCAGCCAGCTTCAAGGCAACCAGCGTCAAGAAATGACGATAAAAGTCATTTCTAGACGATATTCGATGGCTATGGACTCTCACAGGCGTCTTCCTGAATCGAAAAGCAAACAGACACACTTAAGATTTGTGTGGCACGCATATGTACGGCTTAAACAATGCAGTGTGCTCCGCAAGTATCACATCATTAGAGTCACAATATGTAGTTTATTATTAGGTGTTATCAATCCTTACTCTCTGCAACTCCTCCATTACCTCGGCCTTCGTAGCTCATCGCGTGCCGGCAATCCCCATTACAACAGATACGACTAAATTTCGAAGTGGAGTAGGTGTATCAAAATTAGCATCGTTGCAAGCCCGAAGGGTGTAGCTATTTGGGACTGTGCGCAAGGTGAATGCCGAACTTTTTAAATCGTACTTATCTATCCTCCTAACTGTGTTTCTGTCTGTCTATAAATAACGCAGCTAGGTGTACCTTACACATACTAACTGCGATCTAGCATGTCCCCTCCTCATAGGTATACAGGTTTATTCAAAGTCACTCTTTCGCTGAGACACTATCGTGCTGCACACACGTGATTGGCTCAAAATCTATTGAAGATGAATATGATCACATAGGCAAATGCTGGACGCTCATTATCACAGTCTGATTGCGTTGCCCGGGTATACTGTACTAGGTTAATGCATCTCCACCGCACCACTTGATATTATCTCTTAATCGGAGTGCTACTATGAGTGAACTACGCGATCAAAGCGCTCATTCCATACAATTACACACCGGGGTGCACCTCTTTAAAATCGACAACGCTGCTTTAAATTCTTATCACGCTTGTCACCCATAGCAAACGCATTATGGTGCATTCTACAAAAAACTCATAACTGTCAAGGGTTCAGGCATCCGGAGTTTAAAAGGGAAGCGCGAGTAAGTTTTAGATGCAGTTTTGGTGGCAACTTAGCATGTGTAAGTTTGGAGACAGGTTTGGTGTAGCGGAGCTACCCTTACTCCTTAGTCAGAGGAAGACTTCTAGACTCGTAGAGTCTCTTAATATAACAAAATAATTGGGTATTAACTTAAAGGGTCTCAAGTCTTGCAGATTTGGTAACTCTAATTGTATGTACAAGCTCTTGAGCTTCTAGTCCTGGCTCAGGAGACTACGACTCAAAAGGAATCACGTGGCACTAATGCCCAAGACTACTTAGCCTTAACTCAGACACTTAACTCTTACGACCAGAGACGTCTTAGAAAGACACGTGTCTGAAACTGATCAAAAGGGAAACTGGATACGTTCACTGATTTATAGCGATAATATACCTTAATTACGTCTTTAACCTTAGAACTATGTTACCTAATCGAATAGTCCTAATGTAGGTTCTTCTTGTGTACCACACCAGAACTACGTCGCCTTTATGAAGACCTTATTACGATAGATACCCTCTAACCATAACCGATAGGGTACGATATTATCGCTTAGAGTATGTGATACAAAAGTATGCCTTATCAGTGATACTAATCTTTTTCTATGTGTACCACACCGATGTACCTGGTTATGACAATCGTTTGTGTAATCCCGTTACACCCTCCCCCACCAAACAGTCGATACCCCGAATCGACATTCTTCACCTTTCTCATTGAGATAGCTCGGAGAGAACAGATAATCTCACGGTTATGTTTATGACACCTTGCACATCAATGGCGAAGTCTACGCATTCCTCCAAGTCTTTGGAAGACATTATACAAGAAGAGAACATCGTTGATTATGACAGTGACACTGTCGTGGAAGAGGGTGAAACCCCCGAACCTGCCACGTTAGCGTCGTGCGAACCTTCCCGCATAGCGCCAAACTCATTTCCGGAACGAAGCACAGCTCAAGCGCTAAGAGAGTTGCGTACCTCAACCACTCTTAATGAACCAACCTATCATCATCAACAAGCTCGATGAGCAGCAGCGACGCTATATCGAGAAGAATGAAAGAACTAGACGTCTATCGCAGACATTAGCTATTGCCGAGGCGGACTATCGCTTCAAGCCTCTAAGCGTTGATGAGTAGTTGCGAAATTTTGCAGGGCAGCCCTTGACTACTTGGCCCACAGGGTGCGAGGCTACGACGCCCGACGAAATTGCCGAACGAGATGCTCGCAGAGAGAGATACCTGACACCCGAAGCGACGACGGTCTCCGAGTATCAAATCAAATTGACGGAACAAGCACGTGGTACCTCTGTACCGACGCAGAGAACGGTCCCGGTCGTTCTGTACATATGTGAGAGTTAGGCCGAGGATGACAGCACGTTCACTAGTTTGACACATAGGGCACCTATGAATGCCCTTAGAGCTAGTGCCTCCAAGGCCGACGTTCGGGTTAAACGCAAACCTCGCTATGAATTTCCTTAGCTGAAGGCTAAAGGCCAGCTACGTTCGCTGTATCGCACCCAGTATGCAATACCAGTTGCTGGTCAAACCACCACTGTTTCGACTGTGCAGACAGTCGCGGGTCGCTCGGTATTGGCGAGCGAGCCGTACACACCCACACCAATTGATAAGAAGCGCGTTGGGGTGCAAGCTGACCCTCAGTGCGACGCTCAAAAACGTCAACGGCGTACCGGCAATCGTGCCGAAGGGGTACCTCAAACTCCCATGAGTTCTCAGACTCAGTGTATCCACACCACTTCACCAGATACTGGTATTGACCTTTGTGAAGGCGCCGCTTCAGGAGCTTCTCCAAATGGAACTGCAAGTTCCCTTGCTCGTCGAGAAACGCAGGAGGGGGTCGGTTTGTCGGTACAGGCGCATGAAGACTTGGTATCAGAGGTAGAGTGACTCCGAGAGTATTTTGCTCATATGCAGACGGCACTGGATCAGTCTGTGACTGAGAGGAAACAACTCCAGGAGATCCTCGACCATGTGCAACGCGATCGAGAACAGTCATCGATTGAGTTGGATAAGTTGCGTGAGCAGGTGAACCGTCTTGGCTCGATCGACCTCGTCGATAAGCAACTGCCGAAGGTGGAGTACAACCTGCCACGGCTGGATGGCCAGGTGGAGCTCTTGACGAAGATGCAGCTAGCGGGGATGATGTCTCTCCTCCAGGCGCAAGCGCCTCCCGGTCCACGAGAGAAGGACCATGATATGGCTTAAGCAAGCCAGGGTAAAACACTGGTTGTGTGCACAACTTGCGCGGGAGATTGAGTGTATTGGCAAGGCCTTTCTTCGCTATGATCGTAAACGGCCCAATGAAGCGCGGACGCAATTTCGTCTTGAAGACCGCAGACACTACATTTGTAGGTAGGTTTCAGCATTTAATAAGACTTGATCTCCAGCTTCATAGGAATCAATACATCCTCTGCCTTTAGCATCAGCTTGTTCTTTTTGTTTGTCTTAGCTATCAGCCATTGCATCACGCACATGTCGTAAGATACTAAAGCGCGTCGTGAGAAACTTGCTCACTTCTTTCTGCATCGTGGTAGGGCTGATTTCAGCAAACTTGTCAGCAGACACTCCCCCACCAAGCCCAGAACCACGGAGTGGTAACGTGAGCGGAACGTGGGGGTGCGTGAATCTATTTACATAGAATGAAGTAAAGCCGTTCGAGGCATGAACAGCGTTGTTCAGCGCAAACTCAATGGCAGGGAGCATCGAGCTCCAAGTCTTAGGCGACTTAGCACAATGCCTACGAAGAACGTCGCCAATGACGCGATTAACTCGCTCAGTCTAATCATCGGTCTGCGGATGGTCCGCTGTGGACATGTCTAATCGCTTGGTAAGCACCTTAAAGATGGAAGCTCAAAACTTGCCAGTGAAGCGAGGGTCGCGATTATAGATGATTGTCAGCGGCCACCCGTGTTGACGAAACACACGATCGATAAACACCATAGTTGTACCTTTGCTATCGATGGAATCCGGCACTACCGATAAAAAAGTGAGCCATCTTGCTTAAGCGGTCAACAAAGACCACAATTCCCATATTCTCTTCACAGTCTTTGGGAAGACCAAACAAAAATCCATACTGATGGGCTCCCAAGAACCCGTGGGCACGGGTAAACTGGCGAGTGGCGCAGCCGAATGTGCCGAGGGTTTTACTCGCTGGCACGTTTCGCATGTACGCACGTGTGCTCACCCATTTGTAGGGTTTGGGCCACCATTAGTGTTGACTCACACATCCCATAAGTCTTTTTTCAGCCCAAATGCCCACTGAGGGCAGTATCGTGGGACTCAAAGAGGATTCGGTACTTTAAATCCTCATTGTGAGGCACAACAACGCGAGCGGTATCCGCTACGTCTGTGCGATAGCACAAGCGACCATTATCGATGGAATATCGATGCAGGCTGGCCCGCAAGCGTGCCGATAATTGACAGTCCGAGTTCTTGTATTCCTCACTCCCAAGGGCATGCAACAATGCCAGACATTGAGGATCCCGCGGATATGCCACACGAATGAGCTCCTCAAAATGAGACGAAAAAGTCGTGACATGAGCAATCTCATCATCAGGTCGGCGAAAGAGGGCATCTGCAAACACATTTTGTTTGGCTGGCTTATTCTTCACCTCGAAGTTATATTCCGCAAAGAAGGAAAGCCACCGAGCCATTTTCTAAGAGAGGTGAGGTGACTGTGTCGCAGTGCGTAATGACGCATGATTTGTGTAGACAAAGAAGGCTCGGAGCCAAGACGATGGACTCAAAATTTGACGAGAGCATACTTCATAGCAAGTATCTCTTTGTCACAAACTGGATAGTGATTTTCAGAAGTTTTCAGCTGACGGATATAAATGTGATAACTCGCTCGCGGCCTGCAGAATCTGTTTGTAACAGAGTGCTGCCTATGGCAAAGTCAGATGCATTGCAGACAACGCTAAAAGGGTACTCAGGATTTGGCAACGCCAAAATGGGAGCATGGAGGAGACTCTCCTTGGTTGCCCGAATTGCGTCAGCATGGGTGTTGTCCCAGAGCCAATCTGCGTCCCTTTTAAGGAGATCAATTAATGTCCGAGCCGTAGCAGCGTAATTTTCACTGTATTTGTGTAAGTAATTGGCAAGGCCAAGCCAATTATGCAAGTCTTTTTTATTCTTATGAATCGTCCAGTTCACTATAGAATTAGGCTTAGCAGGACCCACTCTGAGGCCGCGATTACCAATGAAACATCCTAGAGAAGAAATCTCTCCTACACCAAAATGCATTTAGACGCGTTGTCGTACAATTTATTTGTGCGCTATACACTCGAGCACGGCTCGCGAATTTCTGATATGATTGTCAACATCTGACCGACCGTCTGTTGCACGACTATGGACAAAAATGTCATCAAAGTACATATGTGCGTAATTCCGATGTGGGCGAAAAAGTTGCATCACCAGACGATTAAATATAGCCGGAGCATTAGACAGCCCTTGGGGCATCACTAGCCATTCCCATAGCATACCACTCGGAGTGCTCACTGCTGTAAGCGGAATATCACTCGCTAGCATGAGCAATTGATAATATCCATCGAACAACTCGAGTGCGCTGTACATAGCACAACCAACCATGTTGTTTTGGAGAACATCCTTTTGAGGAATGGGTGTCTGTGCCGGAATAGACGCCGCATTAAGCTTGTTATAAGCATGCACAATACGCTACTTACCGTTCGGCTTTTTGACACAAAATGTCGGTGTCGAATGTGGAGATTTACTCTCATGTACCATTCCTGCCTCGTGCTTGGCAGGGAAGAAGTCATCAATGACATCACATTTCTCCTTAGGTAAGAGTTACTCTCGTAAGACACAGTATTTGATCCCAGGAACCAAGTCAATTTCATGACAGAAACCTCTATCTGGAGGTAGAACCGAGGGTAGGTCGCGGCACACCTCATCTTTAAATTCCTTGACTAAAGAATAAAAGAGATCATGAAGTATTTCAATATTGATCACCCACTACGCGCACTAAGTGCCTCTTTTGTGTCCTCTAGAACGGCTTTATCCTAAAGTGAAGAAGAGTTCAACTCTATGGTGTCGGGCCGAATGACCACTGCATCTGAAATGTCTCCGTTATTTAGTGAGTGATCAAACTCATCGACCGACAACTCTTCGATTACTAAAAGAGAACTTAGTGAAGGTAAAGCCCCAAGGCTAATTGTACCATCACAGACGCCAGTCACTCCGTTGACGAGTTTATAAAGCTGACAGTCATCATCACTTTGTGACACATCACACGTTGTGTGATTCATATCCCTCTGATCGATACCATCATCTAACGTAATTTTCTCTAAACAAGAGCTGACGTCACTATTGACATCCGATGACGAGTCATTGGACATGACGTCGTCATCACGTGGATTACGTGTCACTTCACGTGCATCCGCTGAGCCGGGCTGGGATGCCTTGGTAGTTCACCAACAAAGCCAATATTGACATTCAGCGCGTCGCTATCACAGCCAACGTCACTCAGTGGGTACTTACGTGCCATTCTCCGCTCATCTGATGTATTCAACCCTCGATGACTTGATGCTTGGTCAACAATGCTTTCAGCATTCAGTATGTTGCTCTCACAACGACTATCACTTAGCGGAGTACGTGCCGCTTCACTATCGCGTATCGAGCTTTGTTTTGTATTTGACATAGTCAGAATCAACTAACTCTGAAATTCCAAAGTCCAGCACACTGACATTTTCAGCTAGTGGCTCGCGCGAATAAAGCTTCTGATTCCTAGCAGCGGTGGGTTAATGGCTCTCCAAAGCTCTGCTAGGGGCCGTGCACGTGACGCTTAAAGTTTTCGACCTCCAGTCGATCCATGGCTCATGTCGCTCAAGCCAAGCCGTAGCAAGAATGAGATCATATCTCAAGTACAAATCAAGGACTAAACAGCATTCGATACTATCAAAATCGAAAAACTTAACACCCATGTTCACAGGAATTTTGGGTGCGGTGACTAGAGTTCTGTCGCCAAGCAAACAGTGATCGTATCACCCCGTGTGCTTCTAGCGCCCCAACATAACGTGGATTCCCTTTAAGGGAACAGCGTCTGGTATATTTACCGAAAGCTCCGGAGTCGATTAAAATTGACCAGGGTTTGTCAAAGCCCTGAACAGTTGCTTTTGCTACCAACAAGCCTGGCTTGTATTCACGCCCCGTTTTAGAGTGCACGGGACTCC
Source organism: Hyaloperonospora arabidopsidis Emoy2 (assembly GCA_000173235.2). Lineage (NCBI taxonomy): Eukaryota > Oomycota > Peronosporomycetes > Peronosporales > Peronosporaceae > Hyaloperonospora > Hyaloperonospora arabidopsidis. The sequence continues at coordinate 167,810 of ABWE02000278.1, forward strand.
TTGAAGATAAATTCTGCTCGTCACTACCTCTTAGAGGCTCAAAAGAATCTAGTTCTTCCCCAGCAGGGCGCCCTGCGCCTACTGGGAGTCTTCCCGCACCGTACCAGACTTCTGGTTAGCGGCGGGAGTTCGGACTGAAGTAGCCCGGCGTGCCCTGCGTAGGGGACAATTAGGTCGCAGATGCTTTGTGCTTCCGCACGTGAAACACCGTCGAATTTTTATGCTGTTTTATAGCTTGAAGCTCTGCTTCTTCGTCCGTCTCCGCGAGGATGAGGTCCATAGGATTCGGCCTATTGAATGAACTAAATCAGCTCGCCGAGTTTAAGTTGTAACTATGGGTGTCAAAACGGGCTGCCTTAAAGTTGAACTCAGCGTTTAACGCAATACCCACATCCGCCTCAAAGAAGGTGGGGTGTACCCGGAATACTTCCGTTCGAGCCGCGCCCATGCGAAGGCCCTCCATGAAGATGGTAACCAAAACCATTTCTGGTAAGGGATAAAGCTGCATGGTAGTGATTAGAGTTCTCAGTTCCTGGACATAGTCCGATAGTTCTTTCTTGCCCTAACGAGCAGATAAGAAACGAGAAGCACTCGGTATTCATGATTAGGCGGAGCAAAGACTCGGTATACTTGCTGTTTTAGCAAGTCTCATGTGGGAAAAGCTTCGTCTACCGACGTGGTACATGTGAGAGCCCATTCTCTGGCTCGACCACCCAGTTTCGAGATAGCCATCCCAACTCGCTGTTGCTCCGACCAAAGCATAGCTGAGTTAATTGCCATTTCCACCTCTCTGATCCACATAAGGAGATTCTCTCCTTCTTTTCCCTCGAATATCTTTACAGTCAAGACAAGGGGGCGAGCTTTTGGCTCTTCATCGGGTAAGGGGACATACCGAGTAAGAATAGCCGATGCCAAATAGTCGTGTACTTTCCCAATGAAAGTGGACTCAAACTGCATAAAAGCGTCAAGCGTGCACGAATCACGTCAGGACCTTGTGCGAGGGTTAGATCCACTTGTTCATTCCCGACTCGCGCTCTGAGTTTCTCCAGCGATAATCATTGGGCCTCACAGAGGGTTATCTTGGTTTCCATCCTACCAGAGGACAGTCTTTCCCAGACTCAGGTGTAGATTGACTACTAGTGCTACCAAATGTAGCGGAGCTACCCTTACTCCTTAGTCAGAGGAAGACTTCTAGACTCGTAGAGTCTCTTAATATAACAAAATAATTGGGTATTAACTTAAAGGGTCTCAAGTCTTGCAGATTTGGTAACTCTAATTGTATGTACAAGCTCTTGAGCTTCTAGTCCTGGCTCAGGAGACTACGACTCAAAAGGAATCACGTGGCACTAATGCCCAAGACTACTTAGCCTTAACTCAGACACTTAACTCTTACGACCAGAGACGTCTTAGAAAGACACGTGTCTGAAACTGATCAAAAAGGGAACTGAATATATTTACTGATTTATAGCGATAATAAACCTTACTTACGTCTTTAGCCTTAAAACTGTGCTACCTAATCGAATAATTCTCATCGTAGTTCTTCTTGTGTACCACACCAGAACTATGTCGCCTCTATGAAGACCCTATTACGATACATATCCTATAACCATAACCGATAGGGTACGGTATTATCGCTAAGCGTATGTGATACAAAAGTACGCCTTATCAGTGACACTGATCTCTTTCTGTGTGTACCACACCAATGTACCTGGTTATCACAACCGTTTGTGTAACCCCGTTACATTTGGAGCCACTCCAAATTTGGAGTGAAAGGCCGAAAATATGGAGTGTTCCCTAAAATAGAGATAATATAAAGTTGTGCGGTGGGGACGCAAACACTTCAAATCCACTTTAAAATAGAGATGTGGCACTAGATGAGGTGACCCGGTGGAGATGCTCTTAATGCAGATATGAACAGTATCACAATCATTCTTCAGTGACTGCTTTTGTATAGTGTTTTGCAACTTGATTTAGTTATATGGACTAAATTACATATATTGAAGGTCGAGATACAGAGCTTGATCCTCTATCTTATCATTAGAAAATAAAAAAGGGTATAATAGTTAAAGATTAACAATTCATGTTTGATTGGCCAAACAAATCGCCGATACAATGACCCACTCGGTTTCGGTACGTTTAGCCTCCCTTTTTAATAAAAACCTAAGAGGTGTAAATAGTAAAAAGTGTGGTGGAAATAACAATTCCCATATTTTATACTTGATACTCTCTAAAACGATGCGCTTGATTGTGTATTATTATAGACATAAACTAATCGTCAAAGAAATTAATGTGATTAGAGCTAACGCTGCGTCTATACTAGGCTTCGATTAGGATTTATTACAGGTGATTTTTCATATTTGGGCACAAATAACGGTGTTAAGCTGTTGTTTAATCGCCCACACTTGACAATTGGTGGCTTAAATACTTCGTAATCGACATCGTCGTCAAACCTTTCATAAATCAAATTTTATTTCTCGGCTTGAGGTTACGATAAAGTACGCGACCAACACTAGCTGAAAGAGTGTAGAATAAGCTTTATTTTAAGGGTACGTAAGCCAATCCGGATATAAGGATTACCTATTTACTGAAGGGGACGAACATGTTAAAACACAGAGTGGAACAAGCCACCAATTGCTTGTGCTGCCATAGTGAAAGCTACATACTCTGAACACAGGGTAAGCAGATGCCTCGAAACTTCGCGTACACGTGTCGTGCAGAGGAAGGTTTCAGTATGAGATAAAGGTAAAAGTAGAACTGTATTTAGTATAGTTAATCTCCTATTATAAATCCTATTTAGTCTTTTTCTAACTATATCTGAATACAAACATGTAATTGTAACTATCTGCCCACCACTCATTGCGTTCTTCTGTTGTGGTTCGGCCTTATTGGTTGATATCTATAAATCTATATCAAACAATGAGCAGTTTATTACTTCTGCATCACAATATTACTTGTTAAGCTACTATTGTAAGAATACGATGTCTATCTTAACATAGTATTCATACTTGATATTTACCTTATGTAAAGTAACATGTAACGAAGGCACCCCGTTACATCAACCCCCCCTCCCCGTTAACCATCAGTCATATTAGTGACTGATTGATGATTGAGTGACTCTGTGCCAGGAAATCACTTGTTGGTCCATTCCCCGATCTCATCGCATGGTTTACAAGTCCATGCGGTGTGCAGCCAAAGCTGCCAGGAGTGCAGCAATGAGACTACATTCTGCTGCTGCGGATGAGGCAAATACCATGAAATGCAGCAGGCGACAACCCTCCCGCTGCTTCCTCTACTCAGCCTGCATTAGTCACTGCTGTAGGATCACGCGGTGATGCACCGCGTGACATCGGAGATTACGAGCTCGATCTCCCATACTCCTGCGAGTCGGATGGCGACACGTACTCGAAGAAGACAGCTACAAAGACATCTACAAAGACATAGTCAGACGTCACCAATCCGGAGCCGACCGAGTTGGAATAGCGAAGCGCTATGAGCCTCGCTGAGCTTCGTGACGTCGTTGGGTCGTCCGATGAGTCGGGCGCTCCGTCTCCAAGGCGAAGTCGTTCTCTCGAGAGCGGTCGAGGCAGAGGCAAGGGCCAGTTTAATAATGATGAAGGTGATGCAGTGATGCTTCACGATCAAGACGACCGTACTGGACGTGGTATCGGTACTTCTATTGACACCACGCAAGAAGCCAGAGATCGCACCATCGTGGGCGTTGCTCCCGAGAAAAATGCGTGGCTGCCTCCTCAGCGAGTGTTGAATCGCTTGTCCAACACCGTAAGCGATCGTTATCGAATACGACTATTCTATTCATCAAGGCTTTATGACCTTGAATCTAGTGCGAGTAAATTTCGCACTGAGCATGATTTCTACATCGACGTATTCTTCAAACCTCGATGGTACAGCAGGAACCATAAACGTGATGGTGCGTTGCATATCCAGGCACGAAACGCGTTTATCCACAATGTTGGGGAGATTGGACTCGAAGCCTGGCTTGGCAAGCTGACCCTATCAATGCTTGAGAAGCGGACTTCTATCGGTGCACGTTACAAACAGCATCTGTTATCGAGAGAGGCCGGGTTACCATGCCTCTCCTGGGGTGATAAATGCCAATGTTGTGTGAACAACATGTCACGAGCTCCTAAGGATCATATTCTATGACCGATCCCTGGTGGTGGGCTCGTGTCTCGTCAGAGATGTACGAGGGGATAGCTAATTTGCAATCCCTCTGCAAACGCGCTGGGCGTTCGTTCTCCGATAGGCCTTCTTCTGCATCGTATTTGCCTTGTCATACTGCTCGACAAGACCCAACACATCCACCATCAATTGCGTGCGAGACTTCCAACTATCCGCCGAGGTAGGATAGCCGCGCCACCGGACGTGGTAACTCGTCCGACATCCTTTCACATCGCGGTGGTGCAAGAGTCGTTCCACGAGGAAGCGTTGACCACCGCACGTATCAACCAATGGATAAGGTGGAGGGAAAACACATTGATGACGGATTTGCAGGTCCAATATGATGCTGTGAGTCAGATCGACCGCGTAAAGTGTGAGTTGCGCGTGGACTTCGAACACGAGAGGAAAAGGCGCCTGGATTTGTTTGGCAATGTGAACCGTCTGAGTTCAGATCGGGAGAAGGGCAGGGCAGAGTATGCCTTTGCCCAGCTTGCGAATGATCAAGAAAAACGTTCTATCTGCCGCGAGCTGATGGAAGCTCGTCAGGAAATCTCTCGGCTTCGCGGGGAGATACCTGAGCTTCAGACGCGGGCTGAGAGTCAGCACCGCGAGCACAAGTATCTGTTAGAGATTCTTGAGCGCAAAGACTTTCATCACCGTAAGAAGCCCCATACTGATAGTACGGCCTAAGGCGACCGACGTAGAACTTATGATGCGTGCGCATCTTACGTGGCAGTTCAATCGTATATGCGTTGCCTAGGCGGCGCATCACACGAAATGGACCGATGAAATTGGGTAGTAACTTGTTGCTACCGACGTTAGTCACTATGTGTCAAGGTAGGTTTGCCGTAGATAGTAGGACTAAGTCGCCTTTATTAAATAAAAAACATTTGCCCTTTCATTCTTTTCAGCTTTTCGTTTTTGTCGATCTACTGCCTCTGCAATAGAGTCTTGTACAAAACGGACAACCGTTTCGCGAGCCATATTACGAATTCATCTGCTGACTCGCTATATTTAAATACAGTGCTCTTGAAGTGCACTGCGGCAAGATCAGTTGTTGACTCAATTAGTGTATCTTCGAACTCGCTAGGCATGATGCTGATTTGATCAGTATTCTGGTTGCATCTTCGCTCTTACTTCCTCTTCTCCACCAAAGTCGATGTGATCGGCGTCGGCGTCGAACGTGGTGACCTCATGGTTAGCACGTGACGAGTGAGATTCGGCCTGGCGTTCGCTCGAATGATTCCCTCCCTCCTCTCAAACTAGAATTAAAAATCTAAATAGGTGGGTAGACGCGGATGGCTTAAGCCATTCAAAAAGAACGGCGTGTGCGTCGTCGACGCGTAAACCGAATTGTTGATGGCGAACTGAATCGGCAAGAATTCGCTCCAAATTTGTATAAGGATGGACGTACACTCGAAGTGTCTCTTCGAGGACACGATTGATGCGCTCGGTCTGACCATATATTGCAGGATGGTCAGACGTGGACATCTTGAAGCGCCTTCCGAGTGTTTTGAACGCGGTACGCCAGAACTCAGCTGTGACCCGCGGGTCCCGATCGGACACGAGGTCACGAGTTAACAAATGTAGGCGAAATACCGTGTCGATAACGACACTAGCACAAGCCGATGCTTTGATGGATTCAGGTACAGCAACCAAATGTACCATCTTGCTGAATCTGTCAACGAACACTAGAATACCAGTATTCTTGTGTGGTGCGGGGAATGCAGGGAATCGGAAGATAAAGTCCATTGAGACAGATTCCCCGCACTCTGCTGAGATGGTCAGAGGCTGCAACGCGGCTCGAAGAAAGGACTAAACTTCACCCGTTGGCAGACATCACAGGACCGAATGTACTTGCGCACTAACTGATGCTAGCGGGGCCAGTAAAAGTCACCGCTCACTGTGAGATATGTTTTATCACGACTACGATGTTCACCAACAGGTGCGTCGTGGTACTCATAGATGATAAGCAATCGCAGGTCACCAGTATTTGGTACGACTACTCGAGGCGAGTCGCCAGAAACAGCCGAATATTGGAGTAAGCCGTTTCAAACTGTATATGTATCCGCAGATGATCGATGTACCGGCGAAAAATGTTTTAGGCTCTTCCCGGATGGTTGCGAGATATGATGCATCAATCGCACCATCTCCGGATCATACGCCCTTTTTGTATGTCTTCCAACAAGGTTGACGACGGGACACTCCAAGTCAATACAGCGACAGTAGTCGAACCAGTGTCGGCTAGCGCAGCCGGTTCGAGATCGGGCCGGCGTGAGAGTGCGTCAGCGACGACATTAAGTCTTCCTGGCTTATACTCGACGGAGAAGTTATACTCCGCGAAGAATGACAGCCACCTCGCCATCTGCTGCAAGAGGTGTGAAATGTTTACGGCCGTGCGTAAAGACGCATGGCCCGTAAAAAAGATAAAGGGTCTATCGCCTAGCTGCCAAGGTTAATGTTGAGGGTTCAAGTCCCTTTTGGCATAATTATAAATAAAATTTTAAGTTTTCAATAAACTTTCATCATGATTTAATGTTTTTTTTAATTTTTAAAAAACTTAAATTAATTCATTTGCTTATGCAACAAAATATAGCCTCCGAATTTCGCCAACACGTACTTCATAGCAAGGAGTTCCTTGTCATGAACAGGGTTCTTGCGTTCTGCTGGTTGCAGCTGGCGTGACTGATAACAGACGACATGTTCCGCATCTTCTGCATCGTACTGGATTAGTGCACAGCCGATTACGAAGTCACTGGCATCACAGACTACATGTAATGGCCTGTCTTGGTCTGCATTTGCCAAAACTGGCGATCGTATCAACTTCGCTTGATACCTCCGAAGGAGCGCTGACAATCGGCACTACATACATACTTTTCGTTTTTTTTTATTAAAGAAAGAGATGAACAGTCATCTCGGCGTAATTGCGTGAATATTTGTGCAAATTTCGAAGTCCCTTGACATGTGTAGACACCGGCCAGTCGGTGATCGCTTTGATCTTTTCCAGATTGGGTCGGACGCCGTGCTTACCCACGATGCAACCAAGAAGTGGTATGTTGCTGGCAGCAAAAATACACTTCTTGAGGTTGGCGTACAACTTATGCTCGCGCAGAAGTGTAAGAATCTTATGGACGTGGAGTCGGTGCACTTCCACATACGTCTGTCCGTCCATAGCCCGGTTATGAACGAACAAATCATCCAAGTAGCTGGGCGCAACCTCTCTTACAGATTCGTCACACATCTGTTGAATGTAGCGGGGAATTATTAAGCCCTTGTGGAATCACTAGCCACTCCCAAATCATACCGCTTGAGGTGCTCACTGCAGTATAGGGAATGTACCTTTCGCGCATAAGGATATGATAGAACCCATCCATCAGATCCAAGGATGAAAAGATGGTACCATTAGCCATACGATCTATGATGACATCTTTCCGTGGTATTGGTGTTTGAGCCGGTACAGTCGCAGCATTCAACTTATTGAAGGCATGTACTATCTACCATCCTCATGTGGCCTTTCTTACACAAAAGTTCGGAGATCTATGTGGAGAGGTAGACTCCCTCACATGGCCGGCTGCTAAGCGATCTAAAAAGAATTTGTCGATCGCTAGTACTTGTTCACGAGACAGTGGCCATTGCTTCATGACACAGTACTTCGAATCCGGTTTCAGGTCGATTTCGTGACGAGTACCTTTGTTCTTAGGTAACTCGCACGGCTCTGATTCTAGGAATACATCCCTGAATTCCATTAAATCCTTGTAAAGAGGATTTGCAATGAGTGATTCCCACGATTGAGATGTATATCGCTCTAACCGAGTATTCTCATCAAGAACAACCTCGTCCATTGATGAGCTGGTGAGAACTCTTTCATCCTCTGCAAAGACCATTGCTGAACGGATATCACTGACGTGCTCATCTTCCGCAACGAATATGATATCTGCTTGACTTTTCCACTATGCAGATCACGCAAGAACAACTTTTGGCTCAGCGGCGGTAACAGAGTGATCTCCAAAGTTAACTTCGGAGGCGCGGTCAGATCAAGTGTATGACTACCTATTCTTGATCCGTCATTCACCAGGACATTCAATGTCTCTGTTATCTCATGAGTGCTTGTTCCCACAGTCAGTTGGGGACTTGTTTCCTCAACTCTAGCTTCTTGGTTCATTGCATGTCCGTATTGACAATTATTTGCAATCATTTGGTTACTATCTAGGTGTGGTCCACTAAGAGGCAACAATGCCCAGTCCTATCGACTTATTCGTGTGTTGGTCCTTCGGCGCTTCCAGCGTTGCTATGCAGTTGCCGGGAACTTTCTCTGCAATGTGATGGTTAATCACATTGCGATCATGTGCAGTCGTTCTAACGACCGAACCACATGTGAGGACATCGCAATCACGCTTAGTACATCCACGTGGTCGTGGACGCTCCAAGACATTCATCAGATGGCCGTCTGGTGAACAAGCGGCGGGCAGATCGACACTTGGTCGATGCCAGCTGACTTGTGGCTCGTACCTTCTGAGCCAAGGTAAACCAAGGATAACATCAAATTTGTCTTCCGAGTCCAATATGATGAAGTCATCGTCATATTGGACTTCTTTCAGTGTATAGGTAGTCCCCACTACACGTTTCATCACTGTTACGGATGCGTCTGTCGCGAGGCGTACCGTCATACTCGTTGGAGGGATCTCGCGCTCAATAAACTTTGAGCTTCCTATCATCCAGCGGCTGGCGTTGCACAAAGTTGTTCGACGCCCCACAATCGACTAGGGCTCGTAGTGACATGTACTTTGCCGCTTCGAGTTTCAAGGTAATGAGTAAAACCTCATTACCAGATGCAGTAACACACAATAATTGCTTGTTGAAAGCAATTCTCTTCAAGAGACCTGCAAATTCACTTGACGTTGCTGGATCAGTAGAGCGCTCTGCGCCTACTGACCCTGAACGTTTTAGCTGTCAGTTACGACGTTGCGTTTTCGTAATAGCATCGGACCCACGCCTTGGACCTTTCTTGGCCGCTGGACGGTTACTGTTTCTTGTGGTACGTGGTAACGCGTTCGAGGAGCTGCATTCGTATGCATAATGCCCTGTCTTTTGATATCCATTGCATCTCTGCACTTTTTTAAAATTGGTAATGCGAGAGTTTTCACTCTCAGCGTAACAGAGGTCCATCGGTTCAGGGCCTTCATTTTCCTGTCGCCTCGGGGGACGATAGGAATTCGAATTCACGTGAGCTTGTTTCACGCTGAAATACTACTATTCCGCAACCGGATTGCCTCTCCCAGGGTACCAAACTCCAGTCGGAACGGGTATGTTTTGACTGGACCGTCCGCGAGAACTTGCATAAACAACGTGATCAACGTTTGTTCATTCAGTGGATTCGGTGATATGCAACTCGTAAGGTGACGTGTGTACTGAATGTACGAGTGTACGTCACGTTTACTTTGTTTAAGTTTTGGATTTCAGAGCGAGCCCTGAACTCAGCTCGCAGCGGTTCAAAGGTTAATCTGAACCGGGATTTAAAACCTCTAACGACTAAAATACATATGGGTCGTGAAGCTTGAGGCCCAAGGCTCAAGTCTTCGCACATCCTGCCAAGTTCGATTGAACAAATGCGACCTGCGTTTGTTCACCGACGATGTGACGGGCCCTTACGGAGTTATCCAGCCCAACAGAACACCTCACCAGAGAGAATTCTTCAGCTCCTTTGTATTAGGAGATGTCATTCTTCAGTGATTCGGGTCGACGTGTGTGTGTCGACCCGGTAGCAGCAGCCTGTTGATGTCTCAACAGCTCGAATTGTTGAGCACTCTGTTCTCTCTACAGCTCTGTCTGTTAATACCCTTGATGGCGAAGAAAATCTACCTTCCCCTGTTCAGCGTCAAGTTTATTCTGAATGAACTTGGCAATGGTGGCGTGTTGCCCGTCTGGACCCAGAGCGGACAGCATTGTGCCTACGGCTTCTTGCCCTATGGTCGAACTCAATCGTTCGACGGCATCCCATTCGATTTGACTCAAATAGGAGTAGGTCTCGTGTGTTGGATGAAAGTCTTCCGCTTCATAATCGAACATGTTTATATTAGTTAAAGGTACTACGAAGTGCTACCAGGTGTAACGAGGCACCGCTTGCTTGTGCTGCCATAGTACAAGCCACATACTCTGAACACAGGGTAAGCAGATGCCTCGAAACTTCGCGTACACGTGTCGTGCAGAGGAAGGTTTCAGTATGAGATAAAGGTAAAAGTAGAACTGTATTTAGTATAGTTAATCTCCTATTATAAATCCTATTTAGTCTTTTTCTAACTATATCTGAATACAAACATGTAATTGTAACTATCTGCCCACCACTCATTGCGTTCTTCTGTTGTGGTTCGGCCTTATTGGTTGATATCTATAAATCTATATCAAACAATGAGCAGTTTATTACTTCTGCATCACAATATTACTTGTTAAGCTACTATTGTAAGAATACGATGTCTATCTTAACATAATATTCATACTTGATATTTACCTTATGTAAAGTAACATGTAACGGAGGCATCCCGTTACAGACAGAGTTTAAACCGAGGGAGTTATACAGATAACTGTGGGGAGATTAACGGCTCCCTTAAAATTGGACAAAATTAAAAAGTGACCAATGAAAATAAGCTGTATACAGTGTATACTTAACGAAAGAAGAAGGGAATGAGTTTATTTAAAAAGGAGGTTAATGTAACAAGCCCTAAACCAGGGAGTTGCTAGATCCACTCCCTTTTCTTTCGTTAAGTAAACATTTAAAACAGTCAATTATAATTGGTCAATATATGTGAAAATCTACCATTTTAGCATACCATATAATACGGTACCATCCTGCTTAAATGAGAGTCACGTAGTGCATACACCTCAGGATCGTATCTGGTACGACAGTCGTCCGCAAATTCTCATCTCTGGCTCTTATGCTACGACATATTCAGTCTGCACAATTCAATCATTCTGCACTCGCGGTATTCGTGACACAAAATTATCCACCGCTTTAAACGACGTATCATATGCTTGTTAAGAGTGGAGTAGATGCCACAGCGGCTCTCAATTTCTGTGGAGGTTTGACGATGGCATAACTATTTAGAATATAATATATGACTGAAATACGAGCGGAAGTCGTTTTCACGTAAACGCTCATTTTTATCGTTTTATGCACTTAAAAGTGTTGATAAGAAGAAGAATAGCAAAGTGCAGGTTCGCGTGGTGTTTATGATAATAGCTAATTATAATAGGGAAAATAAAAAATGCCCCAGGTAATGAGAAAATAAAAGAACGGCCCATGTCCTCGGACACTCTAGTTAACGTGGTACACATAAAACTTCATATCATACCATTTCTAATTTCCTTTCAATGGCCTTGATGACCCCCCCCCTCCCTGCAGGTGGTCCGCGTAGGGGGTTCTGTCGCGGGCGTGCTGCGCTCGCAGCCACTAGTTGCGGGCGCAGACGGTACAGGTAAGATATAAACGCGTCCACGAATCGTCGGCCACGGTCGTAAATGCAGACAATCGGTACTGATGTTGATTTAATTGAAGGTATTGTTTTGGTAATCGTTTTTGTTATCGTTAGTATTATTTTGTAATGGTATATATAATATTGTTGTTATTTTTTCCAGTTGCTGCTGTTTATTTCTAGTGTCGTTGTTGCTGGTGTCGTTGTTGCTGCTACTGCTGTGGCTGTATCCGTTGTTATTACTTATGTCAGTAATTATTTGTTCCTGTTGCTTTTGATACCGTTGCTGCTAAAGTTGGTGTTGGTGCTGCTGATGTCGTTGTTATTGGTATTACTGTTAGTGTTCGTGGTGTTACTACTGTTTTGTGGTGCTGCTGGTACTACAGTGCTGCTGTTGTCGTTGTTTAGTTGAGTGATAGATATACGTTTCCTGTTTGTACGCTATAGTTATTTGAGCTTTGTTAATCATTTAATAGACTATCACGAATCCATTCTACCTGTTTGACTCTTATGTATTAATTCGAAAAGGCTTTACCAGTGCTGATGGCGACATTTCAGTGCTGTTACAGAGTTGAGTCAATGCTGTTATTAAACTCCATGGACAACACGCTGGACCTGGAGAGCTCAAGAGGTAATGACAACACACACGAGACATTCGATTTGGCCGAATTGTTAACACACTCCAACATACATATCATAGTATAAAGAAGTGAATACAATCTGTATTAAAACGTACAATACGGACATCAACAAGATTTTGTTGGACTGTATCCGCCAGCACTTGGCTTGCGACTCTCTAACGGTAATATCTGGTGCCACACCACCTGCTGCGTTGTTCGATGTGCTACAAAACTACTTTTCGTATACTTATTTAACATAAGTTGGTAGTAATTAGTGGCTCTTCTAAATGTTAAAACCTACAAACCTGCTAGATTCGACCTAAGTTTTCTCTACGGCACCTAGTTTGCTCCGTTTTGCACGTTGCAAATATTTATTGAAATAATATAGCGTTGATACGCGAGCATAGCATACATTGTAACGGGGTGAGCCTGTTACATAATATTGTCATTAATATTAAATGACAATAAAGCAATATTATCTCAAGAGATAATATTATACAATATTACTTACCACAGTGTATTGTTGGAGTGACTCAAAGGTCTGCTCATTGGTTGATATAGACCATTATATCAACCCCACCAGTCGCTGCTAGACGCGCCCAATGGGTGGTGTGCAAGACGTTACCATACCTAGATGTAGATTAGTATAATGAAGTTAGGACTAAGAATAAGAACGAAGAATTAGGACCATTATACTAAATACAGTTTATCTTTTCCTGTATCTCAGAGAGTTCGTTTCCTTAGAAAGCCAACTCTTCCTCTTCTTCTGCGTACCGTGTAGGTGAAGTCACGGGGCACCCGCCTACACTGTTGTCAGTGTAGGCGAGCTAGTACTGAAGCAGTACTAGAGACCGGTGCCCCGTTACACCTGGTAGCACTTTGTAGTCCGTACAAGGACCGCATTCCATCCAAAATGAACTTAGGCATGTTGGATGATGACGATGCCAGTCGTCACGTAACACGTGACGACTTCCCCCATTTGAGCGATGTCGAATGGGCGGCAGTCGGACGAATGGGTTCGACCATGGGTGTCCTTGCCGTTAGTGCAATGTTGCTCGGTCTTAAAGGAGACTAGCAACCTGCAGCGGTAGCCAAGTTCATGCAGAATGAACTTAATGTGGCGCTGGCTCAAGTAGACTCGCTCTACCATCAGCAACAGCAAGATATTGCTGCTGCTGGCGGGCCAATGCATGTGCGTCGACCCGAAACTTTGAAGATTGACATCTCAAAGTTCAAGGAAGTCGGGCGTTAATCCCTCATGAGATGGTTCGTCGAACTTGACGACGCTATCGAAGGTCGTCGCATCACCGATGATGCGATGAAAGGGATGTTTGGCATGTCCGACTTGCCGGACGTGCTAAATCCTGGGCCCTAGGGCTCAAGCTTCACGACCCATATGCTTTTTGGTCGTATAACGACTTCAGGACGCGGCTCAGACAAACGTTTGAACCGCCGCGTGCCGAATTCAGGGCTTGAGCTGAGGTCCTGTATTTGGAGCAGGATAAGTGTGACTTGCACGCTTACGCCCATCACACACGATACCTCGTGAGTTGTATCGTGGCGAAGCCGATTGATGATCAAACACAGGTAACTGTGTTTATCAAGGGTCTTACGGATGGTCCCGTAAAGACCCACCTGTTCCTCCTGGAACTGGATAGGCTCGATCAAGCGATCTCAGTTGCCGAACAGGAAGACTTCAGTCTCTTTCATATGAGACAAGCTCATATGAACTCGTCCTCCTATCGTCCACAGAGACGACAGGAAACCAGAGGTCCAGAACCTATGGACCTCTGCTGTGTCAAGAGCATGAGACCTCGCTCTTCGGGCAATAAGCGATTGCAAAAGTGCAATCGCTTTCAAAAGCTAGGGCACTACGCTTATGAGTGTAGTGCCGCACAGCCATTGTCTCGGAACACTGGGAAAAGTGCCCGACCATCCGCCAAGAGGGGAGACGGACGCGGATCCGACGCTGTTGCGAAGTCATAACAGCGTAGCGGACCGTCAAAAAACGGTCGGGGTCAGTATGGGCTGAGCGCCCTACTGATCCAGCAACCTCAAAAGAATTCGCAAATCTATTGATGAAAGTTGCTCCAGACTCACAATCCTTGTTTGTCTCTGCACGTGGTGATGAGGTACCCCTCATCATATTGAATTTAGAAGTGACAAAAGATTTGTCACTTCGTGCCTTAGTTGACTGTGGGGCGTCGAACAACTTTGATCGTCGCCAGTAGCTAGAGGATCTTAGGCTCAAGTTCGTTGAGCACGTTACTCCTCCTACAAGGCTAACGGTGCGCCTCGCAACAGGCGCATCTGTAGCAGTGATGCAATGTGTCGTGGGATTTCACTACGCGTTAGAAGATTTGAAGTACAATGATGATTTCATCGTACTTGATTTGGATGACATTTTTGATGTAATCCTAGGGATACCCTGGCTCAGAAGGTACAAGCCAAGGATCAGCTGGCAGCATCGAGCCGTGAAGGTGCCTGCCGCTTATTCATCAGATGGCCATCTGATAAGCGTCTTGGAGCGTCCACAAGCATGTGGATGTTCTACGAGTGAGTGCGATGGCCTCACTTGCGGTTCGGTCGTTAGTACGACTGCACAAGACCTCAGTGTAGCTGGTCACTACACAGTGGAGCAGGATACCGGTGGCTGTGCACAGGCAGCGCCGAAGGTCCACCACTCGAATAAGTCGGGAGGACCGGGACATGGATGCCAGTCTAGAGGACGGCATCTTAGAACAGAAAATCCGAGTGCCCAGATCCGGCAACTCGGTAATTCTAGATGGACTGGAGAGTCGATCGTAGAGTATCTATCTGTGGTTGCGCAGCCACAGCTTGAGGAACTTGAGGGAATAAGTCCCCAAGAAGTACTTCCTGAGCAAATAAGTCCACAGCAACCCGAGAGAATTAGTCCCCCTGCAGAACCGAGACGTTGAACGTCTTGGTTAACAATGGATCAAGTGTAGGAGCTTATACACTTGATCTGTTCGCGCCTCCGAATTTACCTTCGGAGATAACTCAGTTGCCAACGCTAGAACCGAAACGGCTTTTGCGTGATCTGCGTAATGGCAAGGTCAAGCAGATCCGCGCCTGCCGACTGATATTCGGTCGGCAGAAGTATTTCCTGAGAACGAACGTGTTCTCAGCAGCTCATCCATGGACAAGAGTGTTCTCGATGAGAAGACTCGGATTGAGCGGCACACGCCTCAATCCTGGGAGTCGCTTCAAAAAAATCCTTTATATAATGATTTAAGGTAATTCAAAGAAGTATTTTCTAAACCAGTACCATAAGAGTTGCCTAAGGATAAATGCACTCGACATGAAATCGACCTGAAACCAGGTTCGAAATACCATGTCATGAAGCAGTGGTCACTGCCTCATGAACAAGTACTTGCGATCGACAAGACCTTTGCCGATCGCTTAGCAGCGAGCCATATGAGGGGATGTTGATTCCCTCATAGATCTCCAACCTTCTGTGTGCGAAATCCACAGGAGGGTGGCGGATTGTGCACGTATTCAGCAAGTTGAATGCTGCAACGGTACCGTCTCAAACGCCAATACAAAGGAAGGACGTTATCATTGATGGTATGTCAAAGAGTACCATCTTTTCGTCCATGGATCTGATGGATAGCTTCTATCAGATCCTGCTGTGTGAACAGGACATCCCGTACACAGCAGCGAGAACTCCCAGTGGTATAATGCCACAACGGCTAAGTAATGCGTGGCCGGCTCGAAATCGGGCCGGCGCGAAAGCGCATCGGCGACGACTTTAAGTCGTCCTGGGATTTAATCGACGGAAAAAACTATACTCCGCAAATAGAGAGCCGTAGATGTGCGGGTACTTGTGCGAGTACGCCAATAGCCCAATGAATTAAAGTTCCTTGACATCGACTGGCACAGGCCAGTCGGTAATCGCCTTGATCGTTTCCGGATCAGGGCGTAAGTCGTTCTTCCAACTATGCACCCAAGAAGTAACCCCTGCCACATTCAACAGATGTGTGACGAATCTGTTGAGAACTGTAAGAGAGTTTGCGCCCAGCTACTTGGATAATGTGTTCGTCCATAGCCAGGCTATGGAAGGAAAGACGGACGTTGAGGTTCATGGAACTCACGTCCATAAGATTCTTACACTTCTGCGCGAGCATAAGTTTTACGCCAACCTCAAGAAGTGTATTTTTGCTGCAAGCAAAATCCACTTCTTGGTGCATAGTTGGAAGAACGGCTTACGCCCTGATCCGGAAACGATCAAGGCGATTGCCGGCTGGCCTGTGCCAGTCGATGTCAAGGAACTTTAATTCATTGGGCTATCGGCGTACTCGCACAAGTACCCGCACATCTATGGCTCTCTATTTGCGGAGTATAGTTTTTTCCGTCGATTAAAACCCAGGACGACTTAAAGTCGTAGCTGATGCGCTTTCGCGCCGGCCCGATTTCGAGCCGGCCACGCGATCCAACAGTAAGGATAAGCCTACTATTGTGGCACTAGTTGCAAGTGTTCCGTGGTCAACAGTGCTTGAAGACGTGAATAAAGCATACGCAGAAAATAAGGATTTTCTGCGATTGATGGATCATTTGGTAAATCCATCCCGGCAATCATTAAAGGAATTACTGGCTTTGTACCAATCCTCGACGGGACCGGTTTACAACACGCAACGGGTTGCTGTACTAACAAGCCGTTGCTGGCGACACACCTCGTGTTGTCGTTCCCACTCATAATGATTTGCGTTTGCACATCATGTATGAGTGTCACGATGCACCGACAGGTGGGCATCGTGGTAGAGAAAAGACCTACCTTAGATTAAGTCGCGACTTTAACTGGCCCCTCCAGTATCAGCTCATGCGCAAGTACGTTCGTGCTTGCGATGTCTTTCAACGGGTGAAGCCTAGTCCTTCATCTCGTGCACCATTCCATCCTCTGCCCGTTTTGACAGAGTGATGGTAGTCCGTGTCAATGGACTTCGTCTTCGCAATCTTTGAAGACGACCACAAGAATAATGGTATTCTTGTGTTTGTCGACCGATTCAGCAAGATGGTACATCTTGTTGATGTACAGGAGTCAATCAAAGCCGAGCGCTGTGTTCGTGTCTTTACTGACACGGCATTTTGACTCCACGGTGTACCCCGTGGACTGATCTCAGATAGAGATCAGCAGTTCACGGCTTATTTAGGCAATCCGTGTTCCATACTCATGGAACACAGTCGAAGATGCCAACTTTAAGTTGGAGACGTCACTGTCTGGCAGGACAGTGCTGGTGAACCCCATCACACCAGATCCCGAAGGCTTAACTTCTCCCCCCACCGGGGATCGAACCAGTGATCTCTGGGATGACGCACCATGCCTACCCAGTTGAGCTACTGTGCGTATGTACAATCGACGGGTTACTTCGATAATAACCCACTCGTTAACGATTTGTAGTGGGTCCTTGCTGATGTCAGACAGTTGCCATCAACAACTCGGTGCATGCGTCGCAACGCATACACCGATCTTCGGGATGGCTTGCGCCATCCACGTATCCCGGCCTTATTAGAGTGTGACTCTGGTTCAAGGGGGGAGGGACTCGCTCGAGCAAACACCGTCCTGGATCTTGCTCATCACGTGGTGACTTGAACGTCACCGCAAAGGACATCGATGCTGACTAATCGACATCGAAGAAGAGAACCACTGTGATATCAAGGAAGCTATCACTGACTCTAATGATTATGGCGATGCTAATATATTCAGCATCGCCAATGGCTATTCAAGCAAAGACGATGACGCCCTCGCTGGCGAAAACAACGTTAAATCCACAATGCACACTAAGCGCACTGGATCAAACAAAGCCGAGTCAACAAATGAATTCTGCTGACTCGAGAAGCAGTTATCCATTTCGTACAGGTCTCCATCGCTAACGCGGTGGACGTACAGAAACGGAACACTGACAAGAATGGAAGATCACATGTGCTTCTATTAATTGTTAGTCACCTAGTCCTACTGTCTATAGTTAAATTACCCAGAAATGCAGTGAATAACGTGGGGAGTAGTTTACTACTACCCAAGTACACTGGGCCTGTTGTGTAGTGCACCGCCAAGGCAACGCATACACGATCAAGCAGCATGTAGAATGCGTACGCCTACTACGTTTTACGTGGGGCGTCATCGCCCGTACTTTCGGTACGTATCCTCTTACGAGAGCGAAGATAGCCCCCCCCCGAAACGCTCAAGAATCCCCAAAAGATTCTTTTGGTCGCGGATGAGAATCTGATATTGGTCGTGCAATGTCGCAATGTCACGACGAGCCAATCAAAGCTCGTCGCAGAGGGCTCTATGCTCCCGGTCGTCCTCCACAAGGAAGAACGCAAACTGCGCTCGGTCATCCGACCGATCGACACGGTGAGATTGAACCGTCGACGTCAAATCGTGACGTCGATAACGTTCGTGTTCCACATCCTCGCGCAAGTCGTCGAGGATGCGGTAATGCGCAAAAACGTCGGACGCTAATTCCGCAAACTGAGTCTGACTCATTTTGCCCTTCTCCACTTCAGCCGTTAGTGGATTCGCAAGGTGATCAACGCTTTTTACGTGGAGCGTATTTTGATCCACCGTGTCGAGAAGGAGGGGGGGGGGCAGCGAACGAGATATCTCGTTTGCTGGCGCGGTTATCTGCCATCACTCTTGAGCTGGGAGCCTCGCTCTCAGCTAATGACGGATGCTGCTGGACTCGTCGAGAAGTTCGACGATGCTCATCCGATGGTCAGAAGGACCATCGTAAAAGGAGCGCCCGAGGTGCTTATAGACGGATTGTAAATTATCACGCATCTTGGAGGAGATGTGAGCCTTTCCCAGGTATACTTCTCTCTCAGCCCGCATCGAGTTGGCTATACGACTCGAGCACGCGTCACCCCACGCGAGGCATGGAATTTTAGCCTCACGCGATAACTGATTAAGCTAATTGAGCCTCAGTTGAGATAGACATTTTTTAAACCTAATGCGAGTCGCATTAAGTTTACCCAGGTAAGCTTAACGCCCAAAGTTTAACACGTTTGAACAAAGACGTTCCAAGCTTGAAGCAACGATTGTTTATCGCGCTTTGTGGTTACCGATGTTTTAGGAAAACATCAAGGAAAAAATCCTCTTCAGCGATGAAAGCAAATCGCTGTGCTGCAGGCAGTGAAGCCTGGAAGCATCAAATAATGGTTTTTGATGTTATTCACTTGTCTCACCAGACAAGCTGTTGATAACAAGCTCTGGTAGTTGCCAAGGCTGGTTCTCAGGGGCTTGACGCAACGTTTTGCGATCAAGAGCCTTCTGAATGATACCAACAGAGGTAGTTGGTATCACTGTAATGACGATGGCTCGCGCCATCGTCGTAATCGTTGACATCGCGCACTTGTGAGTGCCGCATGACTCGGTGTAGGTGATGAACCATCAGGCTCATCACCACCGGACCCAAAGAAAGAGTGATAGAACTCACTTCTCTCGTAGTGTGGGCGAGTCTTCTTTTCGAAGGGTTTAACCGAGTCGCCCAGGGTGATCCGGGCGATCTCACAGACTTCTTCGAGTCGGACTCATCGCCCGACTCACCATAGTAGATGAGCTCCAAAGGGGAGCCATTATTAGCACGTGGTGAGGTACCACGTGCACCTGCAGCAACAGATGCTGCAGAGTGAGAAGATGTAACAGCAGATGACGTACCGTCTGATGTCGATAGCAGTGCGCTATCACATGCAGCTACACTCATTCGTGTAGCCGCTTTCTGTGCAGATTGCGCTGCGCACCGCATGGACTTGTTAACCATGCGATGATGGTCAACAAGAAGTGGAAAGAACTGACCAACAAGTGCTTCCCGTCCCCAATTGGTTCCAACGGGGGAACCAACCAATCGAATTGTCACTATCTTGACTATAGTTTAAGGAGGGGGTAATGTAACGGGGTGAGCCTGTTACATAATATTGTCATTAGTATTAAATGACAATAAAGCAATATTATCTCAAGAGATAATATTATACAATATTACTTACCACAGTGTATGTTGGAGTGACTCAAGGGTCTGCTCATTGGTTGATATAGACCATTATATCAACCCCACCAGTCGCTGCTAGACGCGCCCAATGGGTGGTGTGCAAGACGTTACCATACCTAGATGTAGATTAGTATAATGAAGTTAGGACTAAGAATAAGAACGAAGAATTAGGACCATTATACTAAATACAGTTTATCTTTTCCTGTATCTCAGAGAGTTCGTTTCCTTAGAAAGTCAACTCTTCCTCTTCTTCTGCGTACCGTGTACGTGAAGTCACGGGGCACCCGCCTACACTGTTGTCAGTGTAGGCGAGCTAGTACTGAAGCAGTACTAGCGAGTAGTGCCCCGCGACATACGTCCACTGTGTCACGGTGAATGTCCGCGTGACCGTAATCTAGGGCTCATCTGTTTTAGAAAGTCGGACGTATCAGCATATAGCGTATGAAGAGTATTTATATTAGTTTAAGCCCTACATCAAAGCACAATGTCGGTATATGTGTACCACGTTAACTAGAGTATACGGGGTTGTGGGGCATTTTTTACTTTCCGATTATCTGGGTCATTATTTTTCTATTCTAATTATTTGGGGCATTTTTATATATTCGCGATTTAATGGATATTTTTTTATTTTCCCATTATAATATAAGCCACACGATACTACGCTTTATGGCTTCATTTTCTTTGTCGTGTGACATGGATATCGCTGTTTCTGCTGATCTGTAAATGTCCATAAATGCCCTACATCGTCTTCATCGTCACCATCCCTGTCTTTTTTATCTTCTGCTTTCCCCTATTTCCGCTCCAACTTTTTGTTACTAAGATAAATTATTATTTTTGTCTGTTTAATGCCATTCAAAGCTGGGCGTGACCGTCTTGTCGATTTTGAATATCGCTAGGAGAGTTTGCTCTTCAGAGTGTAGTGTTGTGGCCTTGGAGTACTATCCATGGAGAATGTAGTGGAAACAGTATACTATCACTAGACGTAGATGCTTTCTTATCCATATAATTATAGGCTAATAGTGTAGCAAGAGCGTTGACGCTATCTTATCCCCCCATGGCATCGTCCTGTCTTAAGGTGGGGCCGCGAGGCCACCGGGCGATGCCATATAGTCTTAACAATAATTCGGCTTGTGAGGATATAAAGGAGAAAATAAGTATACTTAGCAACTAAATATTAATCTATGATAACCTATCGCTAATGTGTTTACTTAACAAAAGAAAAAGGGAGTGAATCTAACCAAAAAGGGAGTGAATCTAACAATTCCCCTAAACTAATGTCAAGATTATGTAATGGGCTCACCCAATTTCACCTTCAGCCCAGCTGGACCAGCTGTATTATCATCGTATTTGATTGCGCCGTCCTTCTTTCCTCGTTTGTAATACACTTGATCGGCACTGCTGTATTGTGTTAAAGACTACAACCATAAACAAAGCATTTGGCTCCAAAAAGGCGTTGGTATGAACAACATACGATGGTGCTAAATCGGCCGCGGCTTTCGAAGCGATACACATCCTGGAAAGGCGATAAAACACGAAGCTTGAAATCGCCTGCACCTCTTGTCTTTCAATAATCGCATTTAACCGTTGGTCCATTCCAGAACAATCTATAAGCCGCGTTCACCTACAATCATCGAGCTCGTTCGCTGGATATGTGGTCCAAACAGAATGTCGCCGCATAGTGAGTTCTTCAATTTTAACATTCGGTAATTACCTGTATTTCGTGAAATCACGGATGTCATTGAAAGCATCTTCAATAGCATCAATCACATGTATAGCGCTGGCGCTACATTTACCCTGCTTTTGACCAGCTATGCGGTTACCCAAGTAAGCTTCTGGTCGAAGGTACTATTGCGGAATAACATGAGGACTCAGTAAGGCATACCGCACGTGCGAAGACACTACTTTCGACACATGGCGACTCTCCTGGTCAGCGTCCACGTGCTCGAAAGGGAACTGCAATGCCATCCCTCATGATGCTTCGTATCAAGCCGGTCGGCTGCTATGTCTTGACACCATTTTCACGACCGATTGCAAAGCACTACGGTCTACTTCCCGTCTACTTCCCGTCTACAGGATGTCGTTGGCTTCGCGATCGAATGTTATATGACGTCCTCACGGCTAATGCCATCACCACACGCTAAGCATTTATGCTCGCGACACCTTTGTAGGAAGCCGAACCGTTTTCAGGATTCCGCTAGCCATGCGCGAACACATGATGAAGTTCTCGTGCAAGCCAAACAACTGCAAGTCTTGTTGCTACCGTAGAGTTCAAGCCAGGTTAACGCCTCGGTAACGCTCAGTGGTGCTATTCCCTTACATTGATAGTCGACCGGGACGGACATGTCTCCACGCGTCCACGAGTCCCCAGGACTTCTACCTAAGTACGTATCGTATCGGATTCAACAGGCCTGTTTCCTTGTCGCAAAAAGAAAACGTCACACCTCATGCAAAACCCAGCCAAATGCACCGCACGTCGCCTCTATGTCCACCCACGAACTCCTTCTGATCCTTTTTACCACACAGCCTCGTTTTCCATTGGTCGAAAGTATCTCCAAGATCAGTACTTGATTTTGCCGTGTGCCAGCCAGCCAAGCAATGTTTGAGCAAACGCCCCGTCCGATCAGGTGCAACTCTGCGCCCTCGCTCCCTCGCTGTTCATTTTCCTTTCCGCACCCTCGTTGCCCTCCGCACCCCATTGCGCAACTGACCATCACTCTTGTGCGCATTCCTTCCCTCGCTCTATAATTTTCCACCTCCTGATGATCCACACGCTCGTCCAGCGCTCGGCGTCGTCCACCAGGCGCCACGTCCGCCGCGCCTTCTCCACTGCTGCCGCCACCTGTCCCGAAGCCGGCAAAGACCGTCTCCTACTCTTTGACACAACGCTGCGCGACGGCGAGCAATCGCCCGGCGCCACGCTCAACCTCAAGGAGAAGCTGGGCATTGCGCGCAGCTTGAGCGTCCTGGGCGTCGACGTGTGCGAGGCGGGCTTCCCGATCTCGTCCCCGGGCGACTTTGACGCGGTCTCGGCCATAGCCCAAGAGATCGGTCCGCTCCTGACGAACCGCGTGACGGGCGAGCCCATGGTCATCTGCGGCCTGGCGCGCGCCATGGAGAAGGACATCCAGCGCTGCTTTGACGCCGTCAAGCACGCGCCCAAGCACCGGATCCACACGTTCCTCGCCACGTCGGACATCCACCTCCAGTACAAGCTCAAGATCTCACGTGACGAGTGCGTCCGGCGGGCCGTGGCGGCCATTAAGTTTGCCAAGAGCTTGACGCCGGACGTGGAGTTCTCGACCGAGGACGCGGGCCGGAGTGACCCCGACTTTTTGTGCGAGTTCCTGGCCGAGGTGATCAAAGCAGGCGCGACGACCGTCAACATTCCAGATACCGTGGGGTACACGGTACCCGGCGAGTACGGCTCGCTCTTCCGCTACTTGATTGAGAACACGGAGGGCAGTGACGCAGCCGTGTTCTCAGCCCATTGCCACAATGACTTGGGGCTGGCCACGGCCAACACGCTAGCGGCGGTGCAGGGCGGAGCTCGGCAGGTGGAGGTCACGATCAATGGCATTGGCGAGCGCGCTGGCAACACGGCGCTGGAAGAGCTCGTGATGGTGCTGAAGACGCGACCGCAGCACTTTCCTGTGTACACGTGCGTCGATTCGACGCAGATCACGCGCTGTAGCCGCATGGTAAGCCACTACACGGGCATGTCGATCCAGCCGAATAAGGCTATTGTAGGGGCCAACGCGTTCGCGCACGAGTCAGGGATCCACCAGGATGGCGTGCTGAAGCACCAGGCGACGTACGAGATCATGCTGCCCGAGTCGGTCGGGCTGAGCGAGAACAAGATGGTGCTGGGGAAGCATTCAGGACGCCACGCGTACAGCAAGCGGCTTCAGCAACTTGGGTACACCGATCTGACCTCGGAAGAGCTCGACTACTATGTGGAGAAGTTTAAAATCTTGGCTGACGAGAAGAAGACAGTGACGGACGCCGACATGGAAGCGATTGTCTCAGACGAGCTGTTCAAGCCGGAGGTCTTTTGGACGCTCCAGTCCGTCCACGTCACTGCTGGTAACCTTGTCAAGCCTACTGCCACAGTCACCCTTGCGTACAAGGATGGCCAGGAAGTGAGCGAGGCTGCTATGGGTACTGGGCCCATTGACGCCATTTACGTCGCCATCAAGCGCGCAACAGGCATGGACAGCATCAAGCTGAACGACTTCTCTGTCGAGAGTGTGACAGACGGCACATACGCTCTGGGCGAAGTGACTGTACGGGTACAGGAGGACAAGAAGGAGCAGGAGAAGACGGAGGACGAGAAGCACGTTAATGCGCAGACGGGTGTGGAGCGCCAACGCCAATTTGTCGGCCACGGTGCCAACACCGATATCCTGGTCGCTTCGGCCACGGCCTATGTCAACGCAGTAAACCGCATGATGGCCTCACACACACGTGCAGTAGCCGTGGATTCGTCTGACGCTTCGACTTAGGGTACAACATGCTAGTAGCGATAGCCCCGTCGTGAGCGACGGAGATCGGTATTCGACACCGAGAGAAAGGGAATGCCGCGAGTGCTGCGCGTATACATTATGTAATCGGTGTGCAGAAGGCCCGTGGCGCCGAATAAATAGCTAATATAGTGCGTATAAGCCGTGAACGTGCGGGCTGGAACGAAGTTTCTCGTTGCTTTGCCCATTTATTTCTGCGTGATGGTGTACCTCTCTTACACAGCCCATTGTGAGTCGTTCCCTGTTCTCTTGTTAGGATTATGGGGCCATGCGTGCAATCAGGAACGCGCCCAGGATACCGTCGCTGTCTTTTGCCATTGCAAAAGAAGCAGAGACGGAATGTTCTGTGTATTGCAGTAATGTACGACGGCTCGATGAACGATCGAAATGCAAAAAACATATTGACAATAAGCAGCGACATAGCGCCCTTGTCGTCTCACCGATTAAAAAGAGAATCTCCGGCGTCTAGACTTTCGACGAGCCGACATAGCGCCCTTGTCGTCTCACCGATTAAAAAGAGAATCTCCGGCGTCTAGACTTTCGACGAGCCGACATCACGCGCCTGCTGGAAGACAGTCTTGTTTACTTTTAATATGATCGCTCTCCTTATGGTGAGAATATTGTGTTTGTCCTAACGCAATATTCATACTTGATATTTACCTTATATAAATTATCATGTAACAGAGGCACCCCGTTACAGCGTAACACTACGTAACTGCCAACTGTGGCAGCGAAGGAGCTCCGACCTTGCGTTTATCAACCTGCCGAAGCAATCGGGTTTCATACCATACACAAAGAGGTGGGAGTTGAAGAAGTTGTCGGTTGTTAACCGCACAAACAGTACAAACACACCCCTGTGTTTCTAATTTACGTAAATATCGTGCATCCTCTCACTCAAAAACAGAATCTCTGCAGCCCACTTCAAAATCCCTGTCTTGACATTGAAATACTGTATGTAGACCAATATGGACCCCGCTAGCAAGTAGCAAGAGAAAGGACTACGATCGTTTACTCGAAGTTAAAGCCACTCTCCTCGGTCACATCACCGAGCTCACCTGAACAAGCGTAATCAAAATATTTAGTAGCCTTCAGCCGCTTGGCGTAGCTTATCGATCCATACGTCCCGCATTTGTATGTTTTAGGTTCGATCCTTACAAATGCGACCGACGTATGCTGCTGATGAGCATTTCTTGCTATTCTTCTCGAAAATGCCCCCCCGTTGCAATGCGAACACATGCGTAGACTTGCCTGGAGTGATATCGAGTACTTCGCCTGCATCACGAGAGGTGTAACGGGCACTGGTCGCTAGTACTGCTTCAGTACTAGCTCACCTACACTGACAACAGTGTAGGCGGGTGCCCCGTGACTTCACGTACACGGTACGCGGAGGAAGAGGAAGAGTTGGCTTTTTAAGGAAACGAACTCTCTGAGATACAGGAAAAGATAAGCTGTATTTTATATAATGGTCCTAATTCTTCTTTCTTATTCTTAGTCCTAACTTCATTATACTAATCTACATCTAGGTATGGTAACGTCTTGCACACCACCCATTGGGCGCGTCTAGCAGCGACTGGTGGGGTTGATATAATGGTCTATATCAACCAATGAGCAGACCCTTGAGTCACTCCAACAATACACTGTGGTAAGTAATATTGTATAATATTATCTCTTAAGATAATATTGCTTTATTGTCATTTAATATTAATGATAATATTATGTAACAGGCTCACCCCGTTACAAGAGGGATGCAACAGCTACAAGTGAAGTAGAGAAAGTTAACGAATCGTACTACGGCAAAGCCTGCCGGAAGCAGCATAAACGCACCTGGTTAAGCTGAGTTCCTTGATGAATTTACCACGCTCGTAGTCATCCTTTGTCTTTGCGTAGATCAAGTTTGTGCCGATGAAAAAAAGAAGTACCGTCGCTTCCAGTTCTTTCGGCTGCTCTTGTGTGTGAGTGTGAAACTGTTAAGGCGATACATGGTTGGCGCCAAAGAAAAAAGCGCAAAATGTAAAATTTTAAAGGGATCGGCGAGATGATAGATTTGTCATTCTGGGCAATCGTCGTTGAGAAATCCTCGAGTCATTATTTATTTGGCAAATATGATTATAGCGCACAAAACTGATCGGAGCGCACTAAATTGAGAGTTTACGCTATTAGTATTATAGTATCGAGTTGATGAGGGAGCAATCTCTTGAGCTCGCTTTTGACATAAGCTATATAGTTAAGAATAGTAAATCGATTTCTATAAATTCGCGTATCTAGTTTGCGCGGTCGGCGGCTACGGAACGGGTTGTGCTGTGTGTGTTAAGTAATGAAAGGTAAAGGTTAAACGTACCGGTAGCGAGTGGATCATTGTACCAGCAATGTGTTTTGGCCAATCAAACCATGACTTTGAATCTTAATTTGGTATACCCAATCCAATTCTGATGATACCATCCTTATTTTGACATACCTACCCCATTTGGATTTTTAGGCGATCGCCGGCATGCAATGAGCTACAAAGCGGAAGTTGAGAGAGCACAGTGATCAAACATACGTCTACAGAGCCTAAATGAAGTCAAATGCTAAATGGCTGGGCTCACTTTTTATTCGGCTGGGTCGTTCTTTACAGATTTAGGGTAAAAAGTCGTCGTTTAAAACGCATGTTGAATATCGTCAATTTACCAGATTTTTTATAAAGTTGACTTTTGGTGATCGCTTCGCCAAAGGGGTATCTCGTGATAGCTATCGCGTTTCAGCTACGATGTACGATTTCTAGAAATTGCATTTTGTCGTGTTGGTCAGTCGCCTTCACGCTAGTTACGAACATACTTTAAGAGGCATGACAGGGCAGCTGAAACAGCGGTTAACGACTTAGACCCTGGAGGTTTGTTAGCTACACTCAGCTTTGGCTACAGAAATCAGCTTGGATGAACTTAAGCTATAAAGAGGCAAGATACCTTGGTTTGTATTTCACGACTCAACTACGACCACTAACATCCGCGTCCAATTTTACTATGCGAATTGGCTGCTTGCAGGAAACTGCAGCAATTGAATAGTGTAAATATCTCGGTGATACCGATTGTAGTTTAGCGTATGCAAGAGCGCGCCACTAACAATATTTCTAAGCGAGACATACCGCCCCACCATAAGCGTTCGCGATCGCGCGAACGCATCATGTTTGGTGGATCTATTGACTGTGTAGCTATGATGGCATTACATAGCAACATAATTTTCGTATTGGAACGCTGACAGCAGAAGAAACGGCTGGAATAGGGTATTAGCCTGTTTTGCACCAATATCTTCATCATGAGCTTTGAATGGACATGCGAGTAATAGTGTTAGTAAATTGAATAGATGGGATCGACGACGTTAGGCGTGCTTCTGAATTACTTTGGATTACTTTTAAGCTCCTTGAGATTTTAAGATGACCCAGCCAAATAAAAATTGAACCCAGCCGTTCAGTATTTGCCTGAATAAAATGGAAATTTTGACGCGGTAATCCTTTTAAAAGGCACACTACACTTGGTTCATGCGTACATATTCACGCCACAACTATCATGTCTCTTTTTTTAAGCAGAAATGGCTATATTAGCATTCCTGTGATTGCATTCCCGGTGGCACCATCGAGAGAAGTGGACATAAGTGCCAAAAACGCGTTTACGTACATTAAGGTTCGCTACTATTGCGGATAAAAATGTTGTCAGCAAAAACCAATTACAATGACGACGACAACAGCGACGCCAATACCTTCAATGAAGGCAGCTTCAAGGCAATCAACGTCAATGGATGACGGATTACAAGCATTATTCGGACGATTCTTTGATGAGGGTGGGCTCTCACAGGAGGTAAATAAAAAAGCGGAAAGACACACATAATTGTTATGTGGCATGCAACCGTACGGCTCAAACAATTGCAGTGCCCGCAAAAAATTTACCACAACAACAGAGCCACAATATATGGTTATTATGTATTGCTGGTCCCTGCAGTTCCACCATTACTTCGGCCTTCGTAGCTCGTAGCCTTCCATCAATCGCCATTACAGCAAATACGATTAAAAATTAGAAGAGAGTATGTATATCAAAATTAGGATAGTATCATCAGAGTTAGATTGGGAATACCAGATTGAAATTGGCAAGTCACATCGTGATTGGCCAAAACAAATTACTTGTACGATGACCCACTCGCGACCGGTTAATTTAATTTTCCCTTAATAAAAGTGCTTTACTGATTGAGGTGTGTTAGAGCTACTTGTTGACAATGTCGATCTTTTAATGAGACAAGTATGGTATCAGATGGACGGCAGATGATCCTGCTCGGTAACTCTGTCGACAACAAAGTGAAGCCAACGACTCATATTTGTTTAAAACAAAAGAGAAATGAAATTTAGGGGTTTTGTCTGCCACCGAGAGTAGGTGACCAGCACTTCTAACTTTTCCAATTGATTAATTACAACGGATGAAAAATACACTTTACACATACCGTTTGCCCGAGGTGAGAGACTTTCGCTGCCCCTAAGTGTCATGCATTTGCTTATTTTCCCTTCATTCGCCCATCATCACTTTGAGCCAATCACGTGCGGTCCTCGGTTCGTGTATTTGATAAACACTCTACATGGTCGCAAATCGTAACCTTATCAAAGAGTGACACTTATTTTGCATATCGCCTATCGCCTATCGGAAGAGGACAGGCTACACCACACTTAGGTACGCTAGCGTTAACAACAGACACATAAAATAGGGGATAGACAGAAAGTATGTTTAAAAGTTCAGTATTCACCTTGCGCACATTCACTAATGGGTAAACTACGGTTCATGAAAGCACCGTAAGACTAAAAATGCCAACGGCTTTCAATGACTGGGTTCTCGAATGTATTTAACTATACTAATATTACGTTAAAACATGTTACATAAAACATGTTCAAAACACAATCAGATAGGTTAGCAAGCTCTGGATCTCGCCCTTCTTAATTAGTTCAGTCCATAGAACTGAATCAAGCTCTGTATATTCACGTACCTTGCACTCAGTCACTGATAGCTTAACCCTTAGGGCTCGCAATAATACTTATTGACCAATGAAGAGCGAATAAATGCCGCATCCCACAGAAGTACAACGTGTAAGGCACACCCAGCGTTTATTTGCAGACATACAAAGGAGGCGTCATGTTACATGCATTTAGTACGACGTACAAACGTTACTTACGGGAACAATAGGTGACATACTACATCGCACTTAGTACGACGTACAAGGTACATCCAGCGTTGCTCACTGAAACAATAGGTGACATGCTACATCGCACTTAGTGAGACGTGTAAGGTACACCTTGAGTTATACACATACACAAGAGCTGACCGACTAAATCGCACTTAATACGACGTGTAAGGTACACCTAGCGTTATTTACGAACATACAGACAGACACACGGACAGACACACAGATAAGTACTATTTAGAAAGTTCGGCACTCACCTTGCGCACAAGCACTAATAGCTCTACCCTTCGGGCTCGCAATCATCTAAATTAGTATCACACTCGCAATAATCTGTTTTTGAGGTATTCTTGTTAGCGAGCGCAAGAGCATGCCGACAGTATGTATGTCGGAAGATTCTGTACGAAAACGGATGGAGGCGAAAGCATCTCGGTCTTGGTGAAGATTCTGCATTCGTTCTCACGCACGGAGCCTTATATATAGCTTATTTGAAGTGGTGGTGGACATTACTGTGCTCTCGTAATGATGTTCTTCTCCTACAGGTGGTTCAGTAACCCTGATATTAAAAATAGCTATGGCACGTGTTAAATGTAGTTTTACATTATCACATACGCGCACATTATTGTGCAGCAGCTACAGATCGATGCATCGGGACAAGTGCGGTCTTCGTATAACCTCCTTCTCGTGGCACACGCCGCGCCGCAGGTATTGCTTATGCCTCGGACGTGTTTAAAGTGGCAGTTGTATAAAGGTGTCGGCCGGGATCAATTTGCGCAAGTTCTTGTCAGAGATGATCGCGAGCTCACACAAACTGCAAACGAGTTTAGTTCCGCGGTCTTGCAACGCCATCA
Organism: Hyaloperonospora arabidopsidis Emoy2; assembly: GCA_000173235.2. Lineage (NCBI taxonomy): Eukaryota > Oomycota > Peronosporomycetes > Peronosporales > Peronosporaceae > Hyaloperonospora > Hyaloperonospora arabidopsidis. The sequence goes on from ABWE02000278.1 coordinate 198,639, forward strand.
ACCGCCCATGGAATTATGATAGTCTTTTTCTTGCAAGCAACAAAAAACGTGCATGATGCCGCGAGTTTTTGTGGACAATGCTGACAGCGAAACATTGGCGCACAGCGTACTGCTTCACGGTACGGACAGCTTCCTCTTAAGTTTCGAATGGCCCGACCGGACTTTATGATGGAGCTGGGGTAAATGGATGACAGTATCGGTAGTGTCTTCATCGGTGTATGCAGAGACATTGATAGTAGTATCGAGAATAGCAAGGGAGACCGATGCAGGAGCGACTGAATGTTTAACATCGTGAGCTGCACCACCAGAGGTGAAGATATGATGGCTCATCGTCGTGTAGACGATAAAGTTACGAAGACGCTATCCATATCTATCCATATCCACCCGCTTTTTGTTGAACCACCTCAGACGTTTATGTATGTCGGAAATACGCGACACGCATGGGAAATCGACGAGACCCACCAACCAAGACCAGACTTTCACTGCGGAATGTACAAATTCCATAGATGCGGTGGGAGTGAGCACCTTGTGTATGTGGCTAGATATTTACGACTGCACCGATAAAGAACTGGATGAAACCAGGAATAAGTGGCCCAGATTTTGTTTTGGCGCTTTGTCGGCCGTCTCTTTTTCTGCCATGCCTTCTTTTGTGTTGTTTGTTAGTCTCAGTTTCGACGAAGCTTTTGGTGTATCGGCCCTTAGACGCATACGGGATTTCTATACGGCCTATGCCAAGAAACAAGGTTTATCATACGTATAAGGGTCCAAGGTCTGAGGCGTCGACAACATGCAATATACACGCGCTTATTTTGTTTGTCATGGGAATGGTTCATGTGTCCCCTATAGGGCCAATATTCGGACCAAAATCAGTCGAAGAATTAGCTGTACCGCCAGTTTGTCCATCATAATGGATCCAAGAAGCAAGAAATTCATTGTTTCGGCTTTCAGCAAAAACCACAATCACTTTGCTCAAATCAAAGGAAGTGAGACTCTTATTTGCATATCGAAAAGTTGATGACGACTTAAGCGATGAAATTTTCTACCTTAAAAATCTCATATGCCCACTCGTTCGATACTTGACATTTGTTAAGAATGCAGCATCTATTGTAATCGTGTTAATGTTCAGAACTGCATGGCAAATACAGACATGAGAACTTAAAACATGATGCCGTCCACCTGATCGAATACTTTGGAAAAGAACCCATGAATAATACGCTTAATTCGATTGCATTACAGATTACAAGGGTCGATTTGCCAACGTATTTCGGATCAGTGGTGCGGCGCATAAGCTATATGATATCTTTGTCGACGTCGTGATTTCGACACGACTTATTCCGCCTATCATTACATACCTCATTTTGCTTCTTTTGTTGGAATCGACAACAATGGGCTGACGAGTCAATTTAGTTGTTCTTTGCTTCAACATGAGACAGTCGAAACGTTTCGATGGTCGTTTCGGTGTTACATTGCAGCTGTTAAACGACCACCGCTTACGATTCTAACAGACCGATATTGTAACGGGGTACCGGTCGCTTGTACTGTCACATTACAAGCTGCTTACACTGAACACAGAGTGAGCTTTAAGATTTACGTAAACGCGTCGTGCAGAAGAAGGTTTCAACACGAGAAACAAGGGGTAAATTAGAACTGTATTTAGTATAGTTAATCTCCTGTCAATAAATCCTATTTAGTCTTCTTTTAACTATATTTAAATACAAACATGAATTGTAACTATCTGCTCACCACTCATTGCGTTCTTTTATCGTGGCTAGTCTTTACTGTTGATATCATTAATCTATATCAACCAATGAGCAGTGTATTACTTCTGCACCACAATATTACTAGCTAAGCTAATATTGTGAGAATATGATGTCTGTCCTACCATAATATTCATCTATTCATACTTGATATTTACCTTATTTAAAATATCATGTAACGGAGGCACCCCGTTAAATCACCCCCCCCCCTCCGTTAACCATCAGTCACATTAGTGACTGATTGATGATTTAGTGACTTTAATGAAAGACTCTGGGACAGAAAAGCACTTGTTGGTCCATCCCAACCAGTCCCCTATCTCATTGCACGGTCAACAAGTCCATGCGGTGTGCGACCAAAGCTTCCGGGAGCGTAGCAGTGAGACAACATTCTGCTGCCGCGGAGTAGGCAAAGACATTGAATTTATCAGGCGACAACCCGCCTGCTACTTCCTCTAATCAGTCTGCAGCAGTCGCTGCTGTAGGCTCACGCGGTGATGCACCACGTGACATCGGGGTTTATGAGCTCGAATTTATATACTCCAGGAGTTAAATGGCGACACCGACTCGAAGAAAACTGTCGTGAATACAGAGCCAGACGTGGCCAAGCCGAATCTGTCCAAGTCGGACTTGCGAAGCGCTATGATCCTCGATGAGCGTCGTGATATCTTCGGATCGTCCGACGAGTCGGACACTCCGTCTCCAAGACGAAGTCGTTAGCTCGAGAGTTATCGAGGTGGTGGCAAGTGCCAGTTTAATGTTGATGATGGTGATGCGTTGATGCGTCACGATCAAGACGATCATACTAGTCGTGGTGTCGGTACTTCTATTGAAACCACGCATAAGTCAGAGATCGCGACATCTTGCGCGTCTATACCAAGAAAAAGGCGTGGCTGCCTTCTCAGCATGTGTTGGATCGCTTGTCCGACATGTTAAGCGATCCTTATCGATTAAGACTATTCGATTCATCAAGACTTCACGGCCTTGAATCTAGCGCGAGTGACTTTCGCACTGAGCATGAATTCTTTATTGATGTGTTCTTCAAATATATATGGTACAGCGGGAACCACAAACGTGATAGTGCCTCGCTGATCCAGTCATGGAATACGTTCATCCACAACTTTGGGGAGATTGGACGCGATGCCTGGATTTACATGCTGACCTTATCGCGCAACAGGCTTGAGAAGCAAACCTCTACCCGTGCACGTTACAAACTTCATCGGTTATCGAGGGAGGCTAAGTTACTATGCCTCTCCTGGGATGATGCGTGCCAATGTTGCGTGAACATTTTATCACGAGCTCCAACAGCGGCTTACCCTATGAACGATCCCTGGTGAAGGGCTCGTGTCTCGTCGGAGATGTACGAGGGAATAGCTAATTTGCAATCCCTATACAAGCGCGCTGGGCGTTCGTTCCCCGATGGGCCTTCTTCGGCATCGGATGTACCTTGCCATACTGCTTGACAAGACCTAACACGTCCACCATCAGTTGCAAGCAAGGCTCCTAACTATCCACCGAGGTCAAATAGCCGCGACCTTGGACGAGGTAACTCGTCCGACGTCCTTTCACATCGCGGTGGTTCAATAGGTGTTCCACGAGGAAGCGTTGGCCACCGCGCACATCAACCAATGGATGAGGTGGAGGAGGAAACACAACGTCCGACGGATTTTCAGATCCAGCCTGATGCTGTGAGCCAGCTTGACCGCGTAAAGTGTGAATTCCGTGAGGACCTCGAACACGAGAGGGGGAGGTGTCTGGATTGGCTTGGCAATGTGAACCGTTTGAGCTCATATCGGGAGAAGGACAGGACAGAGTTTGCCTGTGCTCAGGTTGAGAATGAGCGGTCACAGTGTTTGCTTCACAAAGAGTTAGGGGAAACTCGTCAAGATATCTCTCAGCTTCGAGGGGAGATATCCAAGCTTCAGAAGCGGGCTGAGAGTCAGCACCTCGAACTCAAATATATTTCGGAGATGCTTGAGTGCAAGTACTTTCTTCACCGGAAGATCCCCTTACTGGTAGTACGGCCTGGGGCAACTGACGTAGAACCTAGGCTGCGTGCGTATCTTACGTGGCAGTTCAATCGTATATGCGTTGCCTAGGTGGCGCAGAAAACGAAATGAACCGATGGATTTGGGTAGTAACAAGTTGCAACCCACGTTAGTCGCTATGTTTCAAGGTAGGTTTAACGTAGATAATAGAAGTAAGTCTTCATCATTAAATAAAAGAAAGTTTGCTCTTCATTCTTGTCAGCGTTTCGTTTTTGTAGATCTACCGCCTCTGCGATAGAGTATTGTACGAAGCGGACACGATTTTCGCGAGTCAGTACAAATTTATCTGCTGAATCAATGTCTTTAGCTACAGTGCTCTGAAGTGTACTGCATCAAGATCACTTGTCGCCTATGTGAGTGTGTCTTTGGAAGCGCTAGGCGTGATGTTGCTTTATCAATATCGTGGTGAGTAAGAGCATCCTCGCTCTTAATTTTCTCTATTTCACCGAAGTCAATGTGATCGACAACGGCGTCGAACGTGGTGACCGCATCATCAGCACGTGACGAGTAAGAGCCGAATTGGCGTTAGCTCGAATGAGTATTTCCCCTGTTAAAATATTCACACTCTGAAACGGTGGGCAGACGCGGACGGGTTAAGCCATTCCAAAGAACGTTGTGTGCGCCTTAGACGCGTGGACCGAGTTGTTGATTGCAAATTCTACCATCGGCAAGAATTCGCTTCAATTCGTAAAAGAATGGACGTATCCTCGAAGTATCTCCTCGAGGACACGAATGGTGTGTTTAGTCTAACCATATGTTTCAGGATGGTCAGACGTGGACATATTTAAGCACGTTCCGAGCGTTTTGAACACGAAACGCCAGAACTCAGCTGTGAATAGCGGTTCCCAATCGGACACGAGTTCATGAGGCAACGCATGGGGGCGAAAGACCGTGTCGATAAAGACTCGGGAACAAGCCATTGCGTTGATGGATTTGGGTACAGCAACCATATGCAATATCTTTCTGAACCTGTCAACGGACACAAGAATACCAGTATTCTTGTGTGGTTCAGCGGGGAATCCGAAGCCAAATTCCATTGAGATAGAGTCCCAGCACTCTGCCGGGACAGGCAGATGATGCAACGGGGCACGAAGCGAAGGACTAGATTTCACCCGTTGACAGACCTCACAGGCTTGAATGTACTTGCGCACGAACTGATACTGGCGGGGCCAGTAAAATTTGCGCTTTGCGGTGATATATGTCTCCTCACGACCACGATACCCACCAACAGGTGCGTCTTGGTACTCATAGATGATACGCAATCACAGATCACCATGATTTGGTACGACTACACGAGGTGCGTCGCCGGCAACAGCTGAACATTGGAGTAAGCCGTTGCGAACTGTATATCTATCCGTAGAGGATTGATATACTGGCGACAAATGTTTTAGGCTCTTCCCGGATGGTTGCGAGAGATGATGCATTAATCGCACCGTGTCCGTATCATACGCATTTTGTATGTCTGCCAATAAGATTGACGACGGGACAATCTAAGTCAGTACCGCGACAGTAGCCGGGCCAGTGTCGGGTGGTGCAGCCCGTTCGAACTTGGGCTGGTGCGATAATGTATCAGCGACGACATTAAGTCGTTATGGCTTATACTCGACGGAGAAGTTATGTTCCGCGAAGAATGACATCCACCTTGCCATCCGCTGTGAGATGTGTGGACTGTTTATGGTCGTGCGTAAAGACGCATGGTCCGTATGGACGATAAAGGGCCTATATATATATAATACATGCAATTATGTAAAAGAACCTAGGACTACTTAATAAAATGGGTTGCCCCCTTACATCACCCCCCCCCCTCTTTAATTTGCGCTTACCGTGACGCATACACAGAAAGTTTCTTTGAAACAAATAGTCCAACGAGAAGCCCAACGAGAACTCCAACGGAATGTCATCTTGGTCTTCGAATCTGCTCCGTTATTCACAGATGAGCAGCACCAATCATACACACCCACGCTACGCGATCCCAATCAACAGTTGGGATCATCAGACGATACGAAGAGAGCAGGCATCGCAGATCATGGATGGCGACTTGAAGCCGTGGGGCTTGTACAGCCTCGACGGTGCTGAACAACCTGAATCACTTGAGTAGATGAAGAACCTCTTCACATGATACCGTACCGTGCGAGGCAAAGGAACTAATCACGCACACACTGAAGACGCACTGCAACGATCTTGGTGCGCCTTCATTAGGCGCTGAAACGCGAGTCGGCGTGAAGGAACATCCTTCACGTCCTTGAAACGATTGGCGCGAAGACACTCATGATGTACACTCTATTGGCTATTTACGCCGACGTATATGTCGTCTGAATCGTGACGAGTTCTACATGTGTTACGTCCATGTCCGTGAAGGCTGCCCACCATGCTACGAGAAGAGACCGCGCCCAATATAGAAGAAATGGGACGACATGGTGTGTGCACGGGGAATGCCCAGCACATCCGACAATGGATCGGCCTCTATGAGAGAATCCTCTCAGAGCTCCAAGTATCTGCGCTGCGCCACATGAGAGAGAGCCCTGTAGATCAATGGAGGCGTTCACGCAGCTGTGATCGATTGACATACGGCCCCCGTAATCTTTTCCGTAGTTGCTCTCGATCGTCAAAATATCCAACTCATCTAGAGCCTCGTAGTAGACCTCGGAGTCGCTCGGGAGATCGTCGTCGATCTCCAGCTCGTGAGCGTCACCTCGCGCGATATCGTGGGATGAGTCGACAGCGTCGGTCGCGTTCGCTCACCTCTTATTGGTCTCATACTCCTCAACGACGTCAGGAACCCATCCTGAGCCAACATACTTCGAGGCTCTCACGTGTCGTTTGTCGGTGAATAACCCAACCAATGGACCTTATAATTCGTCTCGGTTCGACTCTTCGATGGCGCCGAGTCACTACTCGACGCAGGAGACGTGGGTTCTTCATGATCGACGATACAGTCCACAATCCAACGTCGCTCACCCGATGCATCCACCAAGGGAGGGGAAGCATCACGACGAAATGTCTCATAGGTTGGGCGCCGATTCGCATAATCGAGCGCCTGTGCCGTCGAACGACGAGCTGCGTTTTCTTCGTGCCGAAACTGAAGAGGCGGTGAACGGACTACTGGATGCCCGTGAGATGGTCGAGAGGACTCGACGGGAGCAGCAGGGGTTGGTGGAGCGTCTACGCCAGCTTGAGACTGCTACGCTCGGTGGACCCCATCAGAATGAGCCTGCACGGGCTCGAGCAGGACTTGTTCTCAGTCGTCGTCGGCGTCGTCGACAGGGGATGCCGAAATTTGAGCCGACACAGAAAAGCAGGGAAGGGTCGAAGAGAGATCCGCCGGCAGGTAAGCCTTCTGGCACCCGACATAGAAAGTTGGGTGCAAACGCATAGTGGTAGGTATGTCTAGCGTGTAAGCATCTCCATGTGCCTTAACAACCCGAAAGGGGCCAATAGATCTTGGCGCTAAATTATAAGCCCAAGTTCGTCGCAGATGTGTCTGGTAATCCTCTTGTCGATAACAAGACTCTGTCACCTTCTTTGAACGTCAACGTGTTCTTTCGACCTCTCTTGTGAGCGTTCTCTTTTCGTTTATCCACTGCTTTTTAAGGGCATCAGGTACAAAACGTTCTCCTTTTGTTTATTCACTGCTTCTTGAAGGGCATCACGTACAAAACGCATGATGCCTTGTCGTAGTTATAGGAATTCGTTCACAGCAGCCGAACATACAGGTGAAGTGGAATCTTAAGGAGAAACATTAGATACTGGAGACGCGATGGGATACATCGCGACGGGACTCGATATGCCATTGTCTACGAACTTAACAGCATAAGCTGCATCGGATCTTTAACGTAATCAATCATCAAATTTTTCGGCGTAATACTATCGGCAGGTACTCCCCCACCAAGCTTACAAACCGGGTGTTCTGAAGCTGAAAGAGCAAGAAGCGCTGTAATGCAAGGGTGCCTCGCGTTGTTCACAAAAATGGCGTCAACCCTGTTGACGCATGAGCTGCATTATTGATTGCAAATTCAGCGAGTGGGACCAATGAACTCCACGACGTAAACGATGTCGCATAACTGCGCATGACATCTGCAAGCACTCTGTTCATGCGCTCCGTTTTCCCATCCGTCTCTGGATGGGCTGCCGTAGCCATAAACAATCGCGTGCCTAATAGTTGAAACAACTCTGCCCAAAAAGCCGACGCGAGACTCTATTCACGGTCCAAAACAATGGATTCTGGCAAGCCGTGATGCCTGAATATGAGATCGAGAAAGATCTTCGCGGTCGTCTCCACCGTAACGTGCGCGGAGACTGGATAAAATGAACCATTTTGCTAAATCGATCCACAAGAACCAGTACACCCGTGCATTTCTGTTCATCCGGTGGACGACCTAAGATGAAATCCATGCTGACCGAACGCCAGAATTCCGCGGCAATCGGAAGCGGTCGCAATGGAGATTGTGAATACGGCGCAGGCTTTACACGCTGGCATGTTTCACAGGAGCGTACCCATTTCTGGATGTACTCGTTCATACGCGGCCAGAAAAAATCACGAGAAATGGCCGCGAGCGTCGTTTCGCGACCCAGATGACCACCAGCTGGAGTGTCATGAAATTCATGCACCAATCGTGCTCGGAGTTCGTCATCAGTAGGGATGAAGACGCGCGATGGGTCAAAGCCGTCCATTGTATACGTCAGCAGCGGACCATCAAGCGCGTAATGCTTAAGTTGTTGCGCGTTGGTTTCGTCAACTTCGTGAGTGACCCTCACTAGGGTGTCGAAGGTAATTGTTAATTTCCGTGTAGAAAGAATCATTCGCATATGACTCAGCGATCTGTGTCCGAATTAACAGCACCGGTGTCGAAATCATTGCATTGAGCTCCAGCTCAGCACAGCATAAACAAATGTCATCGTCTCCGTCATCAGCACTGCCTGGATGATGACCCATGTCACGTCGAGGATCATAATCGGGACGTCGAGAAAGCTCGTCAGCAAGAATGTTATTATTGCCGGGCTTGTAAAAGACCACGAAATTATACTCTGAGAAATATGACAACCAACGTGCCATACGCTGGGACAAGTGGGGAGTTTGACGGCGTTACGCAATGATGCGTGATGCGTGATCCGTATAGACCCAAAACATCTTCTTGCCGAGCAAATATACTCTGAACTTGATCAGCGCGTAACGCATAGCCAAAAGTTCCTTGTCATGTACCGGATAATTTCTTTCTGCAGGTTTCATCTGTCCTGACTGAAAGCTCACGACGCGCTCTCGGCCCTCACCATAAAACTGCATGAAGACACATCCGATTGCAAAATTACTCGCATCACAGACGACGTAAAATAGCTTGGAGTCATCAGGAAACATTAGCAATGGTGCCTCAGACAAGCTCTTTTTCACGGAGTCGAACGCAACTGATGTTTTGCCTTCCATGACCAAACTGCGAATTATTTTTCAACAGTTTCGATAGTGGCTGAATTATCTCGGCATAGTTCTTCGTTTACTTATGCAAGTAATTAACCAAGCCATTAACTTAGTTCCGTTTGGTTCCTGGATGTAGGCAAGGAACATATCGACGACACTTTCTCGGGATCAGCATGGACACCTTCTTTGTAACACAGCATCCGAGTACTAGAATCTCAGGAGAAGAGAAGACACACATCTTCAAACTTGCGTATAATTTGTTCTTGCGCATAACTTGGAACACTCATTTCAAGTGCCGAAGGTGAACCTCCGTAGCGCCGAGCTGTAGCTCAGCGCGGCTGTGAACAAAATTATCGTCGAAATAAATTGGTTGAAAATCGCGTAGTGGGCAAAGCACTTGTGTCACCATCCGGTTGAACGTGGCTGGAGCGTTCTTAAGGCCTTGTGGCATAACTAGCCACTCCCAAAGCAATCCGCTTGGGGTGCTGACCGCAGTGAATGGAAAATCACTGTCCCTCATGAGGATCTGATAACACCCAATTGTCGGATCGATCGCGCTGAAAATCTCGCTGCCGGACATGGTATCCAATACCATGTCTTTGCGTATAATCGGCGTTTGAGCCGGGATCGTGGCTTCATTCAACTTGTTAAAAGCATGCACAATGCGCCAACCGACGGTGGCTTTCTTCACACAATAAGTCGGACTCAAATGCGGCAAGATACTTTCAGGAACATGGCCTGCCTTACGGCGGCCCTAAAAAAACTCATCAATTGCGATGACTTGATCACGCGGTAACGGCCCCTGCCGCGTCACATAATGCTTCAATCCTGGCACGAGATTGATCTCGTGCCGCACTCCACGATCCGCTGGAAGATCAGCGGGAATTTTCTCCGGAAAGATATCGGCATACTCGCGAGCGATATCGTAGACAAGGTTGCCCGAAGCACGAAGGGCTTCCCAAGACTGTGCCGCAAAACGTTCTTCGCGCGCTGATTTGGGCTCGGCGCTCTTAGGGCAAGCCTCCAGAACTTCTTTACTAGCAGCCCCGGCGGCTGAAACGATGCGCACTTACTCGATGTCGCCAGCCTTGAGGTGGTCAGGGAATCTTTCCATGGTAGGGCTATTATAGATGTGATCTCTATAGAAGTTCACGGAGGGCTCGCTGCCTCAATGTAGCAGCCGCGATGTGAAGACCCTTCCACATGTTCAAGCGTGCATACGGATTTCGTCACTACAGAATCATCATCGTCAGCGCTTTGACGAGAATGTCGTCGTCTCGGCAATCGGCGTGCACCTTTCTTGCGTTTACGCTTTCGCTTGCGTCTCGAGTCACTGCTTGAGACTGGCACGTCGCTGTCTCTGTAGGATGAAGTAACCTCCTCCAGACGTGGGAGCTCTGTCTCCACCACGTCGCTCACATTCGGATGCACAATCCGTTCATTCTCGTCGATAAGAGGCGGGAGCTCGTCGTAGACCGCCCCAGACGTATGTGGTGGCCTCTGCTCGACCACCTCAGTTACAATCGGGAGCCTCTTCTCGACCGCCTCGATATTGATCGGGAACCCCTGTTCGACCGATGTCTGTATTTTCTGGAACCGCTGTTCAACCGCCTTCCTTTGTGGATCTATCAGTGTGACATAACATACCGGACACAAAGGACCATCGCTCTCTCTGTGCTGAATTCTAGTCGTGGCGAGTTCGTTCACGACCCTGACGTGAGGCCAATCGAATGACTCAACCAACAAATGAGTGAACATTTTACTTCCGTCATATCCGCTTCGTCATTTGACGGACCGATATAGCCAATATATCTTCGGCTGACACCGTGACAGCCACGATAACCCCAAGATGCAATCAAATGCATAGTTCATCTCGTACACCAGAAATTCATCATTGCTTCAAAAGCCGTCAAACGTGTATGGAAAAATCACTGTTTTACGCGGGAAACGCTGTAGTTGTCCATCAGCAATTTTTACAACGATGTCACCTGGACCTTCTCGACCCGTAATCGTAGACGGGGGGAGGTACAAACATGATGCTCGAAAGAAGTTGTGGATGCACCCGTATTCATTAACGCTCCTAGTGGTCGCTTCACTCCAGCAATGATGAGACTGATAATAATCAGTCTCGAATCGTCGCGCATGGTGGTGGCATTGAAGTGAGTATGCATCACTTTGGAGCTAGGAAGCCGAGCTTCCACCTGAGTACTCGGGGTTCTATTGCTGCCAGTAGGGCGCCCCGCTCGTACTGGAACCGCTCGTTTTTGGTGGGACCACTAACGACACAGTATGTCCCCGTGGGACAGCTGTGTTCACGGACATCGGCGCTGGTTCTCGGCAGACGGCCGCACGATAGCCTGTCTTGACTCACCTATAACACTTCATCGTGTTTTGGCTTTGGACGTCGCGGCCAAATTGTTTGTCGCGACCACGTGATGCATCGATTGCATCTATGTCCATAGGCTCTGGGCCAGACGTACGCGGGCATTGCGACGCTGCCTGCAATTATGACGACGCGACCTTGTAACCTTCACGAAGATAGGGGGCGAATTCATCGTCGAGAGTCTTTGGTTCAGCACGTGTGAGACAATAACGCGTCATGCCTCTTGCATACAGAAGACAAAGACATGGACTTGTGAAGCCATATCGATCGGCTGCGTGATAACACACGAAGCAAGATGTCGCGTCTTCTACACGTAATCACGCATCGACAGCTTACCTGTAGACGTGAAAAGAAGTATGTACGTAAGCGTGAATCATCTTGAGGAGGCTCGAACTCCAGTCGTAAGTCGCGCTGGATATCTTCCAGCGTGGGGAACGCCAACAAGTTTACAACGAGCTTTCCAAGAGCCCATTATTTGGCTTTACCAACAAGCCAAGACAGCAGGAAATTAACCTTGGCCGTCGGATCGTCAATCAACCTTGACGCTATCGCGATCTCAATCTCCCTAAACCAGTGATTATGGGGGAGACGATCCGGACCATCACCGGAGTACGTCGACGTCTCCATTTTAATTGCATCATAATGGTAGGTGTGCGAGGGAGTCTGTAATCGCCGATTCGCTTCGGAGAGCTCTCGTATCATGTAGTCTTGAATGGCGGCACGGTGTTGCTCGGGCGTCGCTGTGTTCAGCAGCGACGTCACGAAGATTTCATCAGACACCGCCGCAAGACGGTGTAATGCCTGCCATTCCACAGTAGTGAGATGGGGAAAGTTTGCTTGCTCCAGCGAAACCGCTGAAGCCATCGAAGATTCGTTTATGTTCATCTCGAACTTGGTCAAGGGAAGGACTACGAAGTGGATACCAGGTGTAACGGGGTTAGAACCCCGCTACCGTCTTACACTATAAAGGGCGTGATGAAGCGCACTTATTTATAAGGTAAATATAACTCTGTTTTTATTTTATGTTTTATAATTCGCAATAAGTGCGAATATGTTCTCTAGCTCATGGGAACCACTCAAATATAGATCTACTTATTATTGGCTAATTATTGGGTCTGGCACCCCAATAATAAGCCAATAATATATAGACGCGCAGTATCCGCTATCCGGATACTGCCTATACTTAATATATGCAATTATGTAATAAAACCTAGGACTACTTAGTATAATGGGTTACCTCATTACAAGTTCGAGCTGTTTAGATAGCAGCAGGCAGCTGCTACCGGGTAGACGCACACACGTCGACCTGAATCACTGAAGATAGACATCTTCAAGTACTAAGAGCTAATGAAGACTATTTGTTTAGATGGTTTGTCGAACTGGATGATGCCATAAGGGCTCGTCACGTCGTCGATGAGCGAATGCAGGTCGCATTTGATCAATCGAACTTGGCAGGACGTGCAAAGACTTGGAACTTGGGCCTCAAGCTACACGACCCATATGTCTGTGGGTCGTTAGAAGTCTTCAAGCCCCTGCTTAGGCAAACATTCGATCCGCCGGAGTTGAGTTCAGGGCTCGCTCTGAACTCCTAAAACTCAAACAGGGCAAACGTGATGTGCACTCATATATTCAGTACTTACGTCATCTTACGAGTTGCATCACGTCCAATCCGCCGAATGAACAAACGTTTTTTACGTTGTTCATGCAGGGTCTCATGCACGGTTCAGTCAGGACCTACCTCTTCCCACTGGAAATCGATATCGTGGAAGAGGCAATCCGTGTTGCGGAACGTAAATATTTCAGCGTGAAATAAGCTCACGCGAATTCGATTTCCTATTGTCCCCCGAGGCGACAGGAGAATGGAGGCCCAGAACCTATGGACCTCTGTTAAGCTGAGAATGAAAGCTCTCGCGTTACCAATTACAAGAAATTGAAGGGATACAGTAGATGTCAAAAGACAGGGCATTATGCATACGAATGCAGCTCCTCGAACGCGGTACCACGTACCGCAGGAAACAGTAACCGTCCAGCGGCCAAGAAAGGTCCAAGGCGTGGGTCTGAACGCGGTCTGACGCTGTTGCGAGAACGCAACAGCGTAACGGACAGCCAAAAAACGGTCAGGGTCAGTAGATGCGGAGCACCCTACTGATCCAGCAACGTCAAGTGAATTTGAAGGTCTCTTAACGAGAATTACTCCCAACACGCAATCATTGTGTGTTACTGCATCTGGTAATGAGATTTCCCTCATTACGTTGAAACTCGAAGTGACAAAGTACATGTCACTACGAGCCCTAGTCGATTGTGGGGCGTCGAACAACTTTTTGCGACATCAGTCGCTGGATGACAGCAAGCTTAAATTTATTGATCGCGAGATCCCTCCAACGAGGATGACGGTACGCCTCGCGACAGGCGCATCCGTAACAGTGATGAAACGTGTAGTGGGGACTACCTATACACTGAAAGAAGTCCAATATGACGATGACTTCATCATATTGGACTCGGAAGACAAATTTGATGTTATCCTTGGTTTACCTTGGCTCAGAAGGTACGAGCCACAAGTCAGCTGGCATCGACCAAGTGTCGATATGCCCGCCGCTTGTTCACCAGACGGCCATCTGATGAATGTCTTGGAGCGTCCACGACCACGTGGATGTACTAAGCGTGATTGCGATGTCCTCACATGTGGTTCGGTCGTTAGAACGACTGCACATGATCGCAATGTGATTAACCATCACACTGTGGATCAAGTTCCCGACGACGGCATAACAACGCAGGAATCGACGAAGGTCCACCACTCGAATAAGTCGAATGGACCGGGGCATGGTTGTCCATTTAGTGGACAAAACCCAGATAATAACAATAATTGTCAATACGGAAATGAAATAGCTAAGAGGCTCGAGTTGAGGGAATAAGACCTCAACAGACTGTCGAAATAAGTTTCCATGAGAGCAGAAAAATTGAATGTCCCGGTTAATGACGGATTAAGCATATATTCATGGTCAAAAAATTTCGAACATCCTTAAAACTTACAATATCTAGGCTTCTACTTATCGTTTTAAGACGCTGTTTTAATATGTTTGGTCTATTGACAGGCGCCACGCGTGGTTGTGGGTACGGCGCCAGTTTTGCCACGCTGGAGGGGGGGATCCAACACATTTAAAAAAATGCAGGGTGGACAAAATCACTGAACAAAGTAGGCATACAAAATTACATAATAATATAGTGATTTTATTGAGGTGAGTGAAGGTTAGTAGTCAGTCTTGTCACCCTTTTTCTTCATGGTCTCCATACAGCGACGAGGCATGGAGCCTATCAGAGCTCAAACCTCGTCCAGTGTGACCCCAGGCATCTAAGATGGCCTGTTGGAGTTCCATCAGTGTATCGTACTGTTTGCCATAGGCATACACCCAGCGAGCCATTATGTACCAAATATTCTCGATGGTGTTGAGGTCAGGCGATCGGCTGGCCAATTCATAACCGTCAATCCCATCTGAGAAAAGAACTCCTTCGTCTCACGAGAAGTGTGGATCGGAGCATTGTCTTGGTGGAAGACAAAGTCCGTGCCATATTTTAGGTGGGCGAAGGGGAGTATATACTCCTCAATGGTGTAGTCATAGTGGGAAGAGTTTTGACAGCAGTCGAGAATCGCCAGCTCGATCTTCCCATCCCAACTAATAGCCCCCACACCATGATGCTACCGCCTCCTTGTTGGCGCCGGACGGCCTGCTGCGCTGGACAACGAAGACCGCGCCAGTAGAAGCGAAAGCCGTCCGAGCCGTCAAAGTTGAACTTCTTCTCGTCTGAGAATTTACTACCTTCCAGTTCTGTTGGGTCATCATCTTCTCAGACGCCCACTGTAGTCGCGCGGCCATGTGCGCCGTAGTAAGAGGAAGTGTCTCCTCCACCTTGTAGTACTGCAGAAAGTCGCAGCAAGACAGAACACGGCGAACCGAGATGGCGCTGCACGTCAGCTCGAGGTCGGCCTTTCAGCTTGGTGGACTTGGCTTGGCCCTTGGAGGCGGCGCGGACGAGACGGCGTGTGTCGAGATCGGAGAGCTTCGGGGGAAGACCGACTGGCTTCTTGGACTTCTTAGTCCTCTTCGTGAGGACGCTTGTGATGGTGGAGATTGGTCTCCCCACGTGGTCCTTGATCTGGCGGTACGTGAGACCTGCCTCACGTAGCCCCTTGATGCCGACCTCTTCAGGTTTAGTTGGTTGTAGGGCGCCATTTTTTGACTGAAAACCAGCGGTGAAATGAGCACCAGTTCCATTCGACCATCATTCTATTAATATGTAATTTTGTATGCCTACTTTGTTCAGTGATTTTGTCCACCCTACCTTTTTTTAATTGTATGGGATCCCCCCTCCAGCGTGGCAAAACTGGCGCCGTACCCACAACCACGCGTGGCGCCTGTCGATAGGCTAACCATATCAAAACAGCGTCTTGAAACGACAAGTAAAGCCTAGATATAGTAAGTTTTAAGGGTGTTCGGATAATTTTGACCATGAGTGTAGGTAGCCATACACTTGATCTGATCGCGCCTCCGAAGTTAACCTCGGAGATCACTCAGCTACCCCCGCTGAACCAAAAAAGGTTCTTGCTTGACCTGCGTAGTGTCAAAGTCGAGCAGATCTGCGTACTCGTCGCGGAAGATGAGTACGTTAGTGATATCCGATCGGCAATGGTCTTTGCTGACGATGAAAGAGTTCTCAGTAGCTCATCATTGGGCGAGGGTGTCCCTGATGAGAAGACTCGGATTGAGCGATATATATCCCAATCGTGGGATTCGCTCGAAGCAAATCCTCTCTACGATGATTTAATGGACTTCAGGGATGTATTCCCAGAAGAAGTGCCGTGCAAGTTACCTAAGAACAAAGGTACTCGTCACGAAATCGACCTGAAACCGGATTCAAAGTACTGTGTCATGAAGCAATGGCCACTGCCTCGTGAACAGTACTAGCGATCGACAAATTCTTTTTAGATCGCTTAGCAGCCGGCCATGTGAGGGAGTCTACCTCTCCACATAGATCTCCGACCTTTTGTGTAAGAAAGGCCACATGAGGATGGGAGATAGTACATGTCTTCAATAAGTTGAATGCTGCGACTGTACCGGCTCAAACACCAATACCACGGAAAGATGTCATCATAGATTGTATGGCTAATGGTACCATATTTTCATCCTTGGATCTGATGGATGGGTTCTATCATATCCTTATGCGCGAAAGGTACATTCCCTATACTGCAGTGAGCACCTCAAGCGGTATGATTTGGGAGTGGCTAGTGATTCCACAAGGGCTTAATAATTCCCCGCTACATTCAACAGATGTGTGGAAAATTTGTTGAGATCTGTACGAGAATTCGCGCTCAGCTACTTCGATGATGTTTACGTCCATAGCCGGGCTATGGAAAACAGAAGAATGTGGATGTACACCGACTCCACGTCCAGAAGGCTCTTAAACTAATGCGCGAACATAAGTTGTACGCCAACCTCAAAAAGTGTACATTTTCTGCTAGCAAATACAACTTCTAGGTTGCATCGTGGGTAAGCATGGCGTCCAGCCCGATCCGGGAAAGATCAGAGCGATCACCGACTGGCCAGTGCCTGCATATGTCAAGGAAATTCAAAAGTTCCTTGGCCTAGCGGCGTATTTCACAAATATTCGCACAATTACACCGAGATGACTGTTCATCTCTTTCTTTAATAAAAAAAGAACGAAAAGTATGTATGTAGTGCCGATTGTCAGCGCTCCTTCGGAGGTATCAAGCGAAGCTTGATAAGATCGCCAGTTTTGGCGATTCCCGACCAAGACAGGCAATTCTATGTGGTCTGTGATGCCAGCTACTTTACCATCGGCTGTGCATAAATGCAGTACGATGCAGGCGATGCGGGACGTGTCGTCTGTTAGTAGTCACGTCAGCTGCAACCAACAGAAAGCAACTACCCCGTCCATGACAAGGAACTCCTTGTCGTGAAGTACGCGTTAGCGAAATCCAGAGTCTATCGGCAGTATCCGGATAGCGGATACTGCGCGTCTATATATTATTGGCTTATTATTGGGGTGCCAGACCCAATAATTAGCCAATAATAAGTAGATCTATATTTGAGTGGTTCCCATGAGCTAGAGAACATATTCGCACTTATTGCGTATTATAAAACATAAAATAAAAACAGAGTTATGTTTACCTTATAAATAAGAGCGCTTCCTCGCGCTCTATAGTGTGTAAGACGGTAGCGGGGTTCTAACCCCGTTACAGGACTGTTGAGCACTCTGTTTCTCTCAACAGCTCTGTCTGTTGATACCCTTGTTGGTGAAGCTAGGCCACCTTTTCCCGTTCAGCGTCAAGTTTTTTCTGAATGAACTTGGCGATGGTGGCGTGTTGTCCGTCTGGATCCAGAGCGGACAGCATTGCGCCAGCGGCTTCTTGCACTATCGTCGAGCTCAATCGTTCGACGGCATACTTTTCGATTTGACTTAAATGGGAGTAGCTCTCATGCGTGGGATGGATGTCTTCAGATTCATCATTTAGCATTTTCATGGTCGTTGGACGGACTACAAAGTGCTACAAAGTGCTACCAGGTGTAACGGGCACCGGTCGTTTGTACTGTCACAGTACGAGCTGCTTACACGGAAACACAGAGTAAATTGGTTCCTCGAGACTTCACGTACAAGCGTCGAGCAGAGGAAGGTTTCAACACGAGAAACAAGGGGTAAATTAGAACTGTATTTAGTATAGTTAATCTCCTGTCAATAAATCCTATTTAGTCTTCTTTTAACTATATCTAAATACAAACATGAATTGTAACTATCTGCTCACTACTCATTGCGTTCTTCTGTCGTGGCTCAGCTTTATTGTTTGATATCATTAATCTATATCAACCAATGAGCAGCGTATTACTTCTGCACCACAATATTACTAGCTAAGCTAATATTGTGAGAATATGATGTCTGTCCTACCATAATATTCATCTATTCATACTTGATATTTACCTTATTTAAAATATCATGTAACGGAGGCACCCCATTACAAAGTTGCAGCTATGGCGAACGCGAATCGCGCACGTCTTTTCAACAGCTAATCGTGGTCTTTGTCTGTGGCACATCGGTGAAAGCTAATTATGACCGCAAGGTCATTAGCAGCACAACAACAGGTCATTTTTCACCACTGCTTGCACATACGCATGCTACATATTCAAGATGCGCGTTTGAGAAGTTAAAGAAAGTAAACATAATGTTGCGTACATCATCCGCCGAGACGCAGTCCTTCTTCTTCTATATCTGCTCGTCCTCGCTGTTGCACCATTTGTTACGTACGATCATCGACTTCGCTACATTTGCAAGTAAATATCATGTTACTTACGTCATCCGCCGAGACGCAGTCCTTGCTCTTGTATATCTGCTCGTCCTCCCTGTTGCACTAACTGCTAGATTAAGACGAGGCGGCTTTGGCGCCAAGTCATGAGAAATGTACCCTAATCTCAAAAATCCAAATAATTAGAAACGTTGGAAGAATAGCCTTACGGTGGAACCGCAGATAACCTCTTCACTAATAGCTTCACCCTTCGGGCCCGCAATAACATCTGGGTTGTTGAGCCTTGCCGGTAGTGTATATGAGACTCGCTTTCCGTGTTCGGTACAGTGAGTGCTTCTTCATATGCGGTTGCAACATCGGATTGAAACAGATCAGGTAGAACGTGGCGGAAGGAAAAATGCTGATTTCGCTTGAGTGAGCAAGAGGAGTGTTGCTTTTTTGCTGCGATGCGTTACTAGTCTATATCTGTACGACTATGAGATATATACGGTCTTCACCGGTGAAGACGTTGTTCCCAAATGCGTTATGGCCACACTACTACATTATACTCGACGTTACAGCTGTCAACTAGCATGGAAACCCGAAATCACTTTCAGCTTCTGCTCTTTACAGCTGGTCTTCCGTCCTCCCAACCGTATCGCACTTACACACCAGCCAATGGCTTTAATTTGTGCGCTTGATGCCCCACTCCTGTTTGTAGCCAGTACCTTTTTCCCTTCTAAGTACTCGTGAGCACATTGTATATTTGAGAGCCGTAAAAGTTTCAGCCATGGTTCTGTACTACAGAGTGAGCTGCACGGTGAGAGGAGTGCCCACACCAATCCATAATTACATATGATGCAAACCAAGCAGCTCTGTCTTCGACAATTCCGGGGTGAGCACAAAGTTCCTTCAGCATCGAAGCTTTCTTGATAGGTGGTCACCGTTTCTTTCGTTCGCACGATACCTGATGTCCCAACTTTAGCACGTTATTTTCGGTTTGTCACAATGGATGGCGAGTGTGGCGCAGTCGTGGCATCATTTCTATCTTTGCAAGAGCGCCACGAACTCCGAGCAGTTAGCCGACGATGGCTTTTCACTTGCCCTTGGTTGCAATTCAATGACAGCGATGAAGCTGCTGGGCAGTCTAGAAACTCAGTGTGGAATCTGCGCAGCCGCGCGTTTCGACACGCGTGGACCACGTTCATCCGCAATGAAAGCCATTCGTTTCTACCACATCTACTGGAGCTGCTGCCCGCGATTGCAATAACGGATACGATGGAGCTCAAAAAAAGGCTTTGCTTATCCACAACTACAGGGCGTCGACCGTCATTCACGAACACGCATGCTCGAAGCGGGTATGTCCTGCTCCAGCAAAAAATGAGCTGAGGTTCGACCTAGACACCCACGCCGAGATGGAAGGCCGACTAGGTGTTGATGCTTCGCTGTTCAGTACTGACTTCTCCGACTTGGCCTTGAGCATTTGGCGACGACTACGAATGATGGATTGAAGCAGCATGTTAGCCAAGCTGGTCTTCACTTTTACAGGTGCAGCATCAAAACCTAGAAATCTGTACGTCCAAACAACACAAGTTAGAGCCATGAAAACAAAACTTGGCTGTACTATCCACTCATCCAACTCTTACTCATCGCGGTATTTCTTTTCAGCCATAAGCTTACTCCAGCACCACAGAGCAATACGCACTTGATCCGGGTTTGTCAAGTCAACGTCGTTGTCCACAACTTGCAGCATCGCAGCAACATTCTGCAGCACCATTTTGTAAAATTGTCGCACCTCTATCACACTCTTGGTACGAATTTTGGTGCTGATGGTATCAAAGCGCTGCAGCAGCAATGAACTGAACGACGGCTGTGGCTCGCTCTTGGGCGTAAGCGGCCACTTGACCTTAAAAAAGGTGAAAAAAGTATTCTGTTCTTGCTGCTGCCACGACGAGCTCCTCGTCCTGGGACGAGGTGTCGTCACAGCTGCTAGTGCTGTTTCGTCTCCTGTCTTGCTCTTCTCGAGCACGCTGACCTGTGGAGTAGTACCCACCTGCGCTGTTCTTTTCGATGAAGAGTCGGTCATCTTGCGCTCAGTAGCATTGTTTTTATAGCGTCTGCGAGGTATCCTTAGGGGACTTCCAGGAGCTGATGTATCTGCAAAAGGCTCTAAAATAGGAGAAAGTTCCGTATCAAAGGGGAGCTCTAGTGCTGCGTCCAGTAATTGAGCGTCGTGATCGTCCAGATCCATATTTAATCCAGAATGAAGCAGCTTTGACTGATCCGCAGCGTTTTCGACAGCTTTGGAGCAGTCGATGCTGAGGTATTGAGCTCCAGATATCGAATCATCAGCCTCGACGTCCATATAAAGAGGCAACTGGTTGAGCTCTTCATTGTCCATCCATGCCGTGTGTAGCTCCAAGAGGCTGTTGGAGTCGAAAGAGTCTGTCAATACATAAAAATAAGAAAGAAGCATAAATATTATCCCGGTACTTTATTTTTAGAATTGGGTCGTAACGCACCAGGACCGAGCTGGGAGACAAAAGCGAGGCTGTCGTCCATGGCCAAAATTGAGGTCGGCATTGACTGCAATAGCGTCAAGTAGCAGGAAACTAAAGACGAACGGGAAAGGGGGAGGAGAGATTGACGTTCGCTTTGACGATAAAATATCCAGCTGGTTGTTGTGTTGTTGATACGGGTGTGAGGAGCAGCGACGAATGAAAAGTGCTCTTTTTTCGACTAGCACGATAATATGTGGCTTTTGGGCGTACTTACGCGCGAAAGCGCGCTAAATCTAGAATGCACCAATCACGAACGAGAGCGGAGCCCGCCAAAATTATGAGTGTGCGCGAGATGTGCACCACACTATGGATAACGAAATGTAAGCACACAAATAGGCTATAATGCCCACTTGTTTGGCTACAAGAGACCAAGGGTGGATAGAGGAATAACAAGCAAATAGTCGACACTTTGAAACGGCGAAAATCGCACCTCCGGCAAACAGTTTTTGTGGAGTGGTCTTTAGCTGAAGTACTTTATGAGATGCAATGATAAGAGTGTAATATCACTTTTACCGCCAGGTGATAGAGGAAGCTCCGTCCTTGAGGGTTTCTTATATCTTAAGATAGGAGAGTAAGCTCTGAAGCTCGCCCTGTATATGAGTACTTCCATACAAGGAACTTAATCAAGGTCTTTATAGCCACGTTTCGGATAGTCGGCGGCTAGGGAGGGTTTGTGCGTCGCGCATTAAAATTTTAAAGTTCAGATAGATCGTTGAGTATTATAGGTACTCGTTAATGGTGTTGATATTTTACCGAGAAGAATATGAGATAAGAGAGATGGAATATGATTCTGCTCTGTGACGCTGTCAACTACAACGTGCGATCAATGGTACCTATGTTTGATCTAATCTAAGAGTGACACCAATAATGCACGTTTACCTCGTTTCGCCATCGGAGAATCGAATCCCGATCTCATACTTGGAAGAAATTAAACCATTAGACCAACGGGTGGTTCGCTCGAATCCATCGCACTGCTGTCGGAATTATGAGTCTTGGATGGATGAGACAATTGAAAGTGTGGGGAATTGGTAGGTAGCGAGCTCACACGACGGTAGACAAAGAATTGTTTATTGGACAAAGTTTGATAGTAGAGCACATTGCAGTTTGAGCCCTGTTGCTTACTGAAGAGTGGGACAACTTCACTAAGACTATATTGTTATGACAATAAGATGAGGATGTGTGCATGTTGCAGTAGGTAGTGATGGTCAGATGTGGAGTCCGGACGCTACCCGATTGTAATAATATGAGGGGGATAAAGCAAAAACGTCTACATCTGATGCAGCATAAACTTACACTGTTCTATCATGAGTGCAGCATCACTAATCGAGCTAATTTCAATGTAGGGAAGTACGTAATCATGACTTCATCGCTAGCAAAATTGCCACTATTTATTACAATGACAGTGGCGTTCACCTTTAAATCATTACTACAAGCGGATAGTTTGAATCCGTCACGCGACTGTAAAAATCGACATTAGAAGTGTGGGGAAGTGCTTTTCAAAGGTGGTGGATCTACGGTCCAGTGAATCGAAGGTACCGGAGAGAAGGGAACCACGGAGAGGACACGAACTTGGGACGAGCGGGATTTGCAAGACTAACGGTGGGGAGATCATTACCAGTGTACCGGTTAAATGGTACCGAGGGATGCCGACCACGGTCCCCCATTAGAAGGATCGATCCATAGGGGTAGACCTCAGTTCCTCGGGGTCGATCGCGGCCCCTCGTCGGTGGACCTGGTCCCTTATCAGTATAACTGGTACCTCAACTGTGACCTCGGTCCCTCATTGGTGGACCAGGTACTGTGGTGAAGTGCTTATAAAAAATTAATGGACCCGGAGTCTATCGCGATGAAGGGAGAAGGGGCCACCTTCAGGTAAATGGTGCCTAAGAGAGAAGGGGTCACGAAAGTTGTTGGACTCCCAGGGAAGAGGGACCAGCAGAACCAATCAATTAGAATACCGTTGATCGTGTACCGGTTAAGCGGTACTGATAGAAGATGACTTCATACCCTCATCAGTGGGCCCGGTCCCCAAGGGTAGACCGCGGTCCCTCATCGGTATACATTGGCCCCTCATAGGTAGACCTTGTTCTCTTAACGGTGGACCCGTTCCCTCATCGGTAGATCTTGGTCCCTCATTGATTGACCCGGTCCCTCCAGATCCGGCTACTCCTGACCAGTCAAAACAAGGAACCAGCGCATAGGCAAGTACAGAGTAGAGAAGTAAAGAATAGGACGATATTAAATACTATTCAATGTGCGATCCGCGTGGCACAACTTCGTCGAGCTTTGCGAAGATCGTGTCTTGCCACCCGCCTGTTTCGGAAATACCCTTTGCCTCCTCCTCGTTGTTGACAGTGGAGTGGTCAGACCAATGAAGTATTTGGCCTGTGGGTTTGCCGAGTAGCAACCCCTCTCAAGATTCGCTATCAGAAGCGGCCTTCCTACCTAGCGGTTAGGGAGCAAAGTAAAAGCTAGAGGTCTAGAAATCCTGAGACAACAAGGAAACGACCAGGAGCGACAAGCTACCTGAAGAATTTGGTTATAAGTCCACTCTCGACTAAGTTAATCTAGTGGCCACCTACTGGCCCATCCAGTGTAGCATATCCACTTGGGGCCCCAGGTCTATGTCCCTAAGACAGAAACATCTTTTTCTCCGTCCGAGTCTACCAAAGAGTGCAACCCGCCAGCCGACTGGTTCACAAGGTGAGTCAAGGTCTATACGCGTAATCGGGGTACCCCCCCCCGTAAGTCGGTTGTCTGGCACAGTGATTAATTTAGGGGCTCAACACGCAGTTTTGAGAACCCAACCCACCACAGAAGCCTTGGCTGGATGAAGAAGGTAACCTTATGGGGCCTGGGTAGAGCATAAGCTTGCACGAAGGTTTTTAAGGACTTATTTGGTAGTCCTTACGACTTTCTTCTGTCCTATTCGGCAGTGGACCCCCCCCCGACATCCGTGGATGTAGTGCCACGCCACGGGCGTTCGATCGGAGTCTCTGGGGAGCCGACCAGTCCGAATTTCCCAGAACTTTTCTCATCGACGGTTTATACTTCTTCAAGATACCGAGCTCAATGTTACTAGGGTTCCTGGGTTATACAATTGAGACCTAACGGATTAATTTTTTTAAGAACCTTTGTTTGATGGTCAGAGGAATCGAACTAGCAATCGACTGATCGAAACGGACGGTGGACACCAAGGCACCAGGGGAAGCCATTACACGAACGTAATCATCAATTGTTATCATCAGTATTGCAGTTTTCCCGGTCATATCCACGTATAACAAGGGGGGACTATGAGGACGGATAGGCTGCATCACACTTAGGTCGAACGTGAGGTTCTTCTGACAGTCCGAAAGACACACTTTAAATTTAAGTTTATAAAATTCTGCATTTACACACACCTTTGATGACTTATGGATTCACCATTCGGGCTCACAAATATTAGACGCTTCCAACGGCTGTGAAAAAGACATTTTGTAAGTACCGGTATTAAGTGTACAATTTCACCTAGTTCTTTATACTTATTACTAATATAGTTAAATTGATTTTGTATCTTTTCTTTGCGTAATCGTAAATTCCAATATTGATGGAGTGATTTGCAATAACCAATTAGTGTGTCCAAGCGTATCCGCTTAATAGTGCTGCGTGTAGACACTTGAAATTTCCATATTAGCGCTTCATACACAAGCACATTGTTGATACTTAGATCCTCTTGTCAAATCCAAGAGACCTTAAATGTGTCCATATTCCGAGCCGGTTTGATTATGAATGGATCCGAACTACACGTGCTACGCTGTCGTATCGATGTATATATATATACGTGGATATGGGCCGAAGTGAGATCGCTTGAGCCACTAACGGAAATAACTTCTGTAATCCGAAACTCGTATAATTAAATACAAAACCGTACGTACGCGCGCAACTCCAAAGTTTAGATTTTGCACGCCTAGATCTTGCCATGTATACGAAAGCAGTAATTATACAGGATTCAGGCATTAACGCTTACGGATTTGCTTACAGTCATCGGGACAGACACCTGTAAATTATCATAAAACAAAAGACTTGCAGAAAACATCTAGTTTAAATACGAGTACGTTCAGTAAATCGATTTCAAAGCATCGCGTCTATCATGGTATCGGACGAGTATTTGTAGCATCGCTCATGTTCCGACAAAGATTATTCACGCTTATACATCCACAGTTCCCCACCCACTGTAATAAAACACATCTAATAGATAATAGTCAGTACTTGCACTTAAATAGGGCACACAAAATGTCGACCAATTATTGGATAGATGATCTGAGTACATCTCTTGTGCTTCCGGCCACCAGTGCTGTAATTGTTGTTTCCGATATTACACTAGCAACATGAAGCATGCAATCAAATAGCTGCAACGCCACTGCATATTTTTCTTGGACTTTTCCATTTGGGCATATTTAAAGCACGTTTTCCATTATTGTTATAACCGTAACTATCGTCGGTGAAACGCTAGTGCTGTCACATCTTAAAACATACGCCACCAAGTACGAATCGACACTGTTGTATGACGGCAGAAGGATTGTAATAAGATCACACTCTAGACCTTGAGCGGAGAAAGCGTAGCTATACCACCACATTTTTCCGCACCAACGCTTACCAAGCCAAACTTTGAATTTATATTTTAATTGCGGTCGACATCGTCGTCAAGATCTCTGATTTTATGCATTAACAACATCTGGTGGATTTTCAAAGCACAATATCAATCTCCAGCGCAGAAATGGCTTCTTAAGAGGGTTGTAGTGATCCTGGATAGTGTGTTAGCATGCTCGAAGATGCGCCAAAATTTTCGTGATATCGCACTAATATTAAAACTGACAAAATAAAATGCAGGCATAGTAATGTATATTAAGCATCAAGGTATACAAGATTCGCCAGAACTCCCATTTTAAGACTTACTTAGGTGACGACTAAATATTTAATGCGCTCATGCAGCTATACCACCCTAGGATCGCTAACCCCACCAGAAGTGAGGCTAGCTGGCAAGATAATGTGGTGAAGGGATGTAAAAGATTAATGATTTGATTCCGACTCCTCGATGCCGACCACAAAACCAAACTTTTGAGGAGGTGCTCGATATTTGTGGATTGTCATTACATTACTTCTTGGTTAGTCGTCTGTTGGGCGGGTTGTACTTTCTTGTGGACTCAAGTCGATGCTGTAATTGAGTAAAAGTACATATCCGATTGCTTTCTTCTAGATTACCCTTATTTTAAGTCTCGCTGATCCCCCTTGAGATCTCCTTGTCCATAGGTTGATACCTAATTTACCCGCCTTCTTTCCACCCGAGACGTCTTGCGATCTTGCATCTGAAGTACTTGTTTTCATGGTTTCAACAGCAGTTGGATTTCGTCTAAAGAATTCTTGTATCGCCTGTCTAGACAATCTAGGGGCGGCACTGGGGGAACCATACGTGATTGTTCTGAACTTCGGTTGGCCTAAGGTATCCAGCCTGAAGAAACTGATACGTATCTTTAATTGAGTTATGCTTAATTTTAATAACCACCGAATTGGTCGACAAATTGTAAGCGATCATAGCAAACAAAACATTGTCCCGATGTCACATAATGAATCGCATATCTTCTGAATAATCTTTCTAAGGTTGTCGCATTCGATGAAATTGGCGAGCCTGAAACTACTCTGTCGCTTATACGTGATTTGCCTGTGGCGCTCCCATACGATTTCCATCACAAAAGAGATCGCACTAAACGATCTGACCCTGGAAGGTGTGCGACTGTCAACAACAATAATCATGAGCCCCATATCGGCACCTACGAAATAGACGCAGGATGAAATAAAGATAAAGCTGCGCAGCTATTGAGGAGATACTTGTCTACCACGGATATTATGGAACGCCCCCAGTTGTTCGACTAGGGGAAGAAAAGGTGTAAGTTTACTTAAGCATACTGAGCCATCAGAAATATAGCGCAAGCACGTTTGCTTTGCTCGCAAATTCAGCCTCTTCCGTTCTGACTTTCATTCAAGTAGCTATTAATGCGAACATAGCCCCATAATAGCTGTTGTTTTAATATCGGGATACGTTCCGCACAATCTAATGTCTATTTGAAAGCGGGCTCCGCCTTGCTATGTCTCATATAATTGTTCCGTACATCTCACTTTCACTATCTATCTTACTATACATAATTTCGAGGTCCATATTAACAATCTACATATATTATTTATCCTCCGAACAATTGAAGGTGAAATGAAAGCAATATATTTTATATGTATACGTTTCCAGTGTATTATTCATTCTATTGAAATTGTTAAACCTTTCTTCCAATGCATGTATCCAGGAACTTGAGGTTTATTATTACATCAATCCTGTTGTCGTCGTTGACATTCCGATGGACATCCTTATCAAAATTACTTAGGGCACGCGACTCTAACATTTCTGACGGTAGATTTCTGCTCGTTGTTGTTCCGTGTGGAAGTTTATGGAATCAACCAATTGCGCAGAATAGCGATTGGAATATCATCGAACCGGTATTTATGCCTCTTCACCCGCTAAAGAAAACAGCATGAATCACATCGAGGTTTACTTTACCTTTTTACTATATTTTTCATTCTTTGGTTCTATCAGCATAGGTGGAGGCGCGTATGTGTATGCAGATCTACACTCTTCAGCTTGTATATGAAGGGAATGATAAATGATCTCGTTCCGGAGCGGCCCACGGCAAACTCCGTCCTGCGCGGGTTGGACGCGGGATAGACCAGTTGCCTTATCACGCGCGTGACGGACCCATATTGATAAGTACAGATTACGTTGGGACAACTCCATTGAAGTATCATTAACGATTCAGAGGGTCGGACATATAACCGAGTAAGCTAATCGATAAATCCTGGAAGAGAAAATCCGGGTTGCAGAATAGGAGAACTTCAGCGTGAAACAAGCTCACGTGAATTCAAGATTCCATCGCACACCAGACGACAGGAAATTGGAGTCCCAGAACCAATGGAAATATACTACACTGAGAGTAAGAGCTCCCACGTTACGATTCATTAGAAATCGCAAAGATGCAATAGATGTCAAAATACAGGGCGTTATGCATAAGAATGCAGTGTTCAGAACGTAGTACCACGTAACTTGTTACTACCCATGTCTATCGGTCCGTTCCGTGTTATTCGCCGCTTAGGCAACGCATATACGATTGAAATGTCACGTAAGATGCGCACGCATGCTACGTTCTATGCCGGTCTCCTTAGGTCAGACTACTAGTTTGGGACTTCTTTCAGTAAAAAGATCCCTTTCACCCAAGAATGTTCAACGGATACGTGTGCTAGCGGTGATAACTTTCAGCTTGCGTCTGAAGCTCGATTATTTACGCGCGACACCGAGAGATATTCTGACGAACATACAACAGCTCTCTGCGAAGATAACGTTGGGTCCGCTCGTTCTCAAGTTGCGCAAAGGCAAAACCAGATCAATTATTCTCTTGCTCCAAGAGGAGACGGTAATCAATATCTACTAAATATATATACATGTTTATCTGGTGTTCGATGTCCCCGCGCAACTCATGTTCACGTGACCAAGCTGAATCACAGCATCGAGTTGAATCTGATAAACAGTAGAAGACGTGTCTCCTCCTCCGCCTCATCCATTAGTTGACGTGCGCAGTGGTCAACGGTTACTCGTGAAATGAATTTTGTTCCACCGCGGTGTAAAAGGACGACGGAAAAGTTATCTAGTCCGGTGGAGCGGCTGAATAGCCATTCGCCTTCGGCGGATAGTTGGGAGCCTCACTTAAAAATGATGTTGGATGTGTTGGACCTCGTCAAGCAGTATGACAAGGCACATCCGTCGACAAAGAAGTCCCATGGGAAAACAAACACCCGGCGCGTTTGTGGAGGGGATGTAAATAGCTATTTCCTCGTAAATCTTAGAGAAGACGAGTACTATCCACCAGGTGTCGTTCATAGAATTCTTCTCTTTAGGAGCTCATGCCAAATTGCGCACACAACATTGGCAAGGATTACCCCAGGAGAGGTATGGCGATCCGGCCTCTCTTGATGACCGATGCAAATTGTAACGCGTACCGGTAGTTCGCTTCTTAAACCTATTTCAAGATAGTTTAAGCTTGTCAAAACAGGCATCTCGTCCAATTTCCCTAACATTGTGGACAACGTGTTCCATGTGAGGACAAGCGTCCCATCACGTTTGTGGTTCCCGCTGTACCTCAATGTTTAGAATATAAATCGTTGTAGAAATAATGTTCAATGTGAAAGTTACTCGTACAAAGAATCGAGGCCGTGGAGTCGTGATGAATCGAATAGTCTTATTCGACAAAGGTCGTTAGGCGTGTCGGATAGTCGATCCAACACTCGCTGAGGAAGAAGCACACCTTTTCTTTAGGAGCAACACGCAAGATGCCATAATCCCTGGATTCTTGCATGGCGTCAATAGAAGTACTGACAACATGACCAGCACGATCGTCTTGACCGTGATGCATCACTGCATCACCGTCATCATCATTGCGGTGGCGTAAGAAAGCAACATTTTGATGTATTCCAAATGCTCGCCCTCGAATATGGCTCGCCGGATATATCAATTAATTATGCAGTGTAAATAATCCAAGGCATATCTCGCTGACAAACACTACTATGTTACAAAGTTGCTAAGCGCTGGTATTGAGAAGTTTTGGATTGGTCGATGGAATGAGGTGGATAAATGGCTGCGGACTTGAGGACTGCATCGACAAGTTTAGCATGCTTGCCTCGAGCACTGCTGAGTGAAACTCTGTCCTGGAGATGAATATTCTGACTCGTCAGACGATCTGTAGATGTCACAAAGTTTAGTATGATTCGTGGAGCTTTGTGAAACTGATTAAGTTGGCTATGGTTTAGCCACTTCTGGCTTGCTCTCAAAATTTGCAGCCTTCTTCGAGTGTCGCTATCCGACCCACCTGATTATATGAGCTCAAGCTCATAGTCTCCAAGGTCACGCGGTTCATCACCGCGAGTGCCTACAGCAGAAACTGCTGCAGTCTTGATGGCGGAAGCTAAAGCCGAGTTGTCACCTACTGCTTGGGATGTATTGGGATCTCTTTCGGCTGCTGAACAAAGTATCAGTGCAGCACTCCCGGCAGCTTTGTTCGAGCTTTAACAAGGACTTGTTAACCATGTGATGAGATCAGTGAATGGATGGAATGGGCTAACAAGTGCTTCCCAGTACCTGAGTCACTCAACATAGTCACTATATTATCAAACATTCATTAACGTGAGTGATGGTGGGTGATATAACGGGGTGAGTCCGTTCCATGATATTATATATACGGTAAATAACAAGTATGAGTCAACCAATAAAGCCGATCCACCACAGAATAACGCAATGAGTGGTGAGCAGATAATTACAATACATGTTTGTATTCAGGCATAGTCAGTAGAAGACTAAATATGAGTTATTAAGAGGAGATTGTTAATTAAATACAGTTCTACTTTTTACCCTTACATTGTATTAAAACCTTCCTCTGCGCGTACTTGTACGTGATGTGCCAATTCATCTGCCGACTATGCGTTCAGTGTAAGTAGCTTGTGTTGTGACAGTACAAGAAATGGGTTCCCATTTCAGACTGGGGGCTATATATTCCGAAGGTCATCGACATTAAACATACCGGCTGAGGCCGGTAACGTATATTTATAAATTATTCTGATCTTGTTGGACATTATGTGTTTAACGATACATAAATTGTCATGAAGCTCTTGCCGATACCCTATTTATCCACCTCGTCCGAACGCTGGTGGAGTAATTTGGGATTCATTTACGATAATAGGAGGAATCAACTACTTGGAGCAAGAGTGATCAAACGGGGTCTGGCTATATGAAAACGCAAAGCATTAAGTGAATACAAAGGTCCAGTAGGTCGACATAACGTTACCTCAAATCGCGGAAGAAAACCCATAGAGTCGTATTACTTAAGGGAATATGCAACATAGCCAATGGTGGTGCTTCCAACCAAACATTTGCTGAAGAGCAGCATTTTGCGGAGATTTATGGAGACGAGATCTTGAAAAATTTAAGACTAGCGAGTGTAGCGTCATAAGAGACGTGGCATGAGGATGACGAGGGCGACTTTGTAGCTGCATCTGCAGTCTGTAATTGTGGCTGAAGCGATCGCTGGGTTAATCTTTACAGTAGGTGATACATATGTCGACTATAATACAGACTCATTGGACGGTTAAAGCAGCGGTTGTGATAATGAGCACAGTTTTTGTAATGGTGGGGGATGGCATGATAGATTTTGTATCACCCATCACCACTTACGAAGTCAAATCTGTGGGACTTAAATGGATGCATATTAAATATTTTGTTGCTCGTTTAATAATTGATAGTCTCAAGTATGTGCATCTTGCCGTTACGAAGTAGCAGTCGCGACAGTATCTTCGCTGTTTATCAAGCTTGATAATGATAGTAGATATATTGTTGAGTGGACAAAAGAAGACAAATAACTAGAGTTGAAAAACAACAATATGTGGTGTAAAAGAAAAGAGGACAGTGGTAGTACCCAATTTTACATAACTTTGTTCGGCCCTCATCTTCGACACCAGCCACTATCTAATACAGCAAGCTCAATTTGATGAACCACACGTTTAACTTTGAGATTGCGATCAGGTGGCAGCTTCATCAGATATTCCGATTTTTTTGACGTGACCTTGACTTTTCCTTCATTTTTTCAACGCTCTCTTAGCAAACGCTAGCTGTCTTCCAAGCATGATACAAAAGCTGACGACAGATAGTTCACACTCAACTCACCCTATTGCTCATCTAATCAATGATCACTTATCCTTGACACCTCGTGATAGCGTGGATAAAGCCACACATACCAATCATGCTGCAGATAGCGACTGTTGCTCGCCATTACCACATCGCCTTGCTCCACGCTCTTTTGCAATTCTCATGTACAAACTGCGAAAAGTCTCCGTGTCAACACTGTATGTACATTGTCATTATTGCCTTATGAATTGATGTATATTTCAACTTTTGGAAATAGTTTACTCTACCACACAGTTATCGTTAAAGTATGGGATCGGATAATGAGCCTTCAATTTTCTCTAATGCAACTTCAACCCATACATTAATTAAGTATTAGGATTTTGACCAGCGTTACTGGCTGGTCCAACCTATACCACGAAGGGCTGACCTTTAGCGAGTCAAATAGTATTCTGTGGATTGTGATGCTGTGTTGGAAGGACTGCTTGAGAGGTATGCTAATGGTGGCCGACATCAGCAAAGTATACTGTACGATCATGCTATAGATGTCCCAACCACACTTTATCTTACTCTGAGCATGTAGATGGATTGGACCCTACGCGTCGTCGACAATGTAAAGAAGAAGGGCAAATATAAAGGACATATCGTCAAGTAGCGCAAGTAAAATCAGCGCCTGAAGCACCCCATATAATGTGACGAATATACAACATCACGCCATTCCATCATGTACTTGATGCTGCCAATGATGTTTTAAAACATCGGACTTTTGATTCAGACAATAGCTGACAATATCCAGGTTAATTGTACTTACATGTCATCATACTCAATTAAACTTTCATCTAATACGTGATAAAACTTGTTCGAATGGTTCTACTGCAAGCTTCCGAAGCTGCTTACGACAGGCGCTTCAAAAAGATGAGTGGGTACTAGCACTAGGAGGGTAGTCAGTATAAATGAAGAAACTTTACCGACCATTAGAGATCCTTAAACCAAATTACTTAGGGGGTGGCTAATGAACCTTCAGTTTTCGCTAATAAGCCTTCACCCCATACATTAAACAAGTATATGGATTTGAGACCCCTAAATTGTCAAATTGTTTTGTTTAACCCTCTAGAAATAACTTCCACCGATCTCATATAACCTACTCTATCATACCTCTGACCTCCCTTCTTGAGAGCAACATGGAAGGCCTTAACCAGATTACTGGAGAGATTTTTGTTTCTGTTGACAACGCTTGTCATGCGCTTGACGAGATGACACTGCCAGAAGGCTATGTTACGACAATTAAACGGCAATAAAGAAGGGTGAAAACAGCAAGGGAAGTGATGTTAAAGCAGTGAATCTGCTATGCTCATGGAACGGTGTCCATAATAGGCGATATATATTAAGATGATTATATCAAAGCACTCAAGCACAATTGAGGGCGAGCAGCCACAACATGTGTTTTGTGTTTTCAAGATCGCATATTTATACGTTAATGTGGAAGATCGTCTGAATACGCTTGTACCATAAGCGAAGTGCCGTCGTCGGAGCTTTTTGGGATGGACCTCTTGATGGTGAGAGAGACGTGGTGCAGGGTGAGATAGTATTCACCTTAACCAAGCCGGTGTGAGCCTATATTCAAGTGCTCTCACCAGTCGGATGGCTGCTTTATGTGGAGCTGCGGATATGACTGACTCAGTCTCGACTGTGAATTTAGAAATTAAATGCATAAAAGTATATCAAACAATTTGACAATTTAGGGGGCTCCAAATTTAAATACTTGATTTATATATGGGGTGAGGCTTATTAGCGAAAACTAAAGGCTAATTAGCGGCTCATATTACCTTTTGCGATCCCGAAGGGTGAAGCTATTAGTGAATGTGCGCAAGGTTGAATGCCGAACTTTTAAATCCTACTTATCTGTGTGTGTCTTTGTGTGTGTGTCTGTAAATAACGCGGTTAGATGTAGCTTACACGTATTAAGTGCGATCTAGCCTGTACCCACCACATAGGTATATAGGCATATCCGAAGTCACTCTTTGGGTGGGTCACTATTGTGAGGCACGCTTGTGATTGCCCTATGATCTATCATAGTACAGAAGGAAAACTTAAGCAAATACAAGACGCTCACAAGCAAAGGCTGATCGCGTTGCCCAAGTATACTGTACTAGGTTAATACACTCCAGGCCAAAAGTAAAGTACACCCCATATTTTTCTAAATATCCCAGCGACTATTACGAATTAAGAACTGCTATTTGAACATGATAGATCTGTAAGTATATTCAATAGGGTGCATGTGTAATAGACCCGTTTTTAGCAGTTCGTAAGGGGTCTCCCATACAAACGTCGAAAAATGGACGTGGCCAAAAGATAAGCCACCTTTATCCATACAAAAATTAAGATTAAATACGAGAGAAAGGCTGCATTTATTCAATTATGAGTCTTGTTGCCACGCAGCTCGATGACTTCAAGGCATCGTTTTGGCATTGAATGAACGAGGTTGCGCAGGGTTTCCGAATCGGTACCTGCCCACTCAGACAAAATAGCCGTTGTTAGCTCATTGACATTGTAATGCTGCTTACCGTTAGCGTATACCTGCGCTGCCAAGATTGACCACAAGTTTTCGATCGGGTCCAGATCAGGTGAACGTGCTGGACA